>JAJOZX010003316.1:232500-377500 GCA_023014485.1 Bathynomus jamesi | reverse complement strand
ATCCCCGAGCCAAGCGTCAGGCACGAAGGTGCTGGCCTGGATAGTGTTCGGTGTACCGCGACAGTCGTTGCCGATAGAATAGACAAACTGAGCGCGTTTAAGGCTCCTGGGCCAGACCAGTTCCTTCCCAGATTGTTGCGGGAGGTGCGCGACCAGGTGGCTCCCCACCTGGTTACAGTCTTCAACGAATCGTTGGAGACGGGCCAGGTGCCTGGTGACTAGAGGGAAGCCATCGTGACCCCTATCTTTAAGAAAGGGGATCACGAAAGTCCAGGGAACTATCGTCCCATTACTTTCACTTTGGTTGTAGGTAAATTATTAGAGGGGATAATAGCGGATAGGATCGTTGACCATTTGGATTCCTACAAGCTGCTTGGGGACTCCCAACATAGGTTTAGACGGCATAGGTCGTATCTCACCAACTTGCTCGAGTTTTTCTACGTCATGTTGAGTGAGTATGATAAGAGTAGGGCGATTGATATACTTTATCTCGACTTTCAGAAAGCCTTTGATAAGGTACCTCACCGCCGGCTAATGGTGAAAGTCTGTGCGCTGGGTATTGGTGGGGAAGTAGGTAGGTGGATTGAAAACTGGCTGAAGAATAGGCGGCAGAGGGTTGTAATTAAAGGGGCTAGTTCGGGTAGGGCCTCGGTCACCAGCGGGGTTCCTCAGGGTTCCGTTTTGGGGCCACTGTTATCATTTACATAAATGATGTCGACGGTGGCATCGTCAGTAGGATCGCCAAATTCGCTGATGACACGAAGCTTGGGGCCAATGTTGGTACGCCTGAGGCGATCGAGCAACTGCGTGCGGAACTAGGTAGGATAGGAGAGTGGTTCGAAAAATGGCAAATGCCGTTTAACTTGAGTAAATAAAAGGTGATGCACATTGGCTACACGAATCCCAAGTCGGACTACTCGATGTTGGGGAGTGTAATATCGAGGCGATTGATTTGGAAAAGGACTTGGGTGTGCTAATTAGCAGCGACCTTAAGTTTACGAAACAGTGCGTAGAGGTGGAAAAGAAAGCCCAGAAGCTGTTGGGTTATATAAGGAGGCAATTTCGATTTCGGAACAAGGAGATTGTGCTCTTTGGACAATTCCCTGGTTCGGCCGCACCTGAAGTATGCTGTGCAGTTCTGGTCGCCCACCCTCAGGAAAGATATTGAGAGGCTGGAGAGAGTCCAGGCGAGGACCACAAAGTTAATCCCTTCCCTTAGGCATATGGGCTACAATCGACGCCTACGCGCCCTGAATTTGTTTTCGCTGGAAACTCGGAGGCTGCGTGGTTAACTCATCGAGGTTTTCAAGCTCTTACGTGGGTTCAACGATGTCGATTTTAGAAGCATGTTTAGTTCAAATGATAACCGAACTCGCAACAATGGTCGAAAGTTGGATTTGAAACGGTTTAGCACTAGTGTGTGTGGGAATTACTTTACGTATAAGATCTGTGACACGTGGAACAGGCTACCTTCAGAAGTTGTGAACAGTTCTTCTGTGGATTTGTTCAAGAAAAGGTTAGACCGAATCTTGCACACTATTTGAGGGTATGAATTTTTCTCTGGCACCCGTTGCAATTGGTACCTCTTCGGTATGGGCCGCAAGGCCTTTTGAAGTACTTCTTTTCCTTGTATCTCTCTCTCTCTCTCTCTCTCTCTCTCTCTCTCTCTCTCTCTCTCATATATATATATATATATAAAATGCTATGTTGAAGCCATGACGCAACACCGCTGAAGTTAAGCGACATTGGGTCTGTTTAGTTCTTGAATGGCAGACCATCTTTTGTGTCAACGTGACCTTTCCTTTTGTGAAAGGAGCAACACTTCCAAATATTATTATTATTATTATTTTTTTTTTTTGTCGTTTTAATTTGTGAAAATGTAATATTATTGTTAGTAGTAGTCAGTATAGGTGAATATAGATTCCTAAACCCAGTGGCGGATTTAAGGTGCGCGGGGCCCTAGGCCGGTTGGAGTGCGGGGCCCCAAACTACGCAAAGCTAGCTTAATTAACTGAAATTAAGATTTACACCCCCATCCCCCAGTGGTGGACCTTACGGGGCCCTCAAATCAATGGGCGAGCGAAGCGTTAAAATAAATTTACTTTTTAAACAATATTCAATTTATTGATATATAATTAATTAGCCAAATGACCATTTCATAGTTGAACATTACACATTTGTTTTTTTGAAGCTTAACAATAAAAAATAACTATAATAATACACCATTAACAAAAAATAACTATAATAATACACCATTAACAAAAAATAACTAATAATACACCATTAACTAAAGAGAATACCACTTGACTGACATGCAAATGATGCAATGAGTGGGTTTTGTTTATTGCAGGCAATTTGTACGGTACACTTAACTATTTCTCAGTCAAAAAAGATTTTTTTCTAGCCTTCTTACTTGCAAACTGTTTGATGACATCAGTAAAATCAAGCACCCTTAATTTCTCATGCTCAATGCTCAACAGGGTGAGTGAAGACAAACGGTCCTGCCCCATGGTGTTTCTTAGATAATTCTTGACTAGTTTCATCTTGGAGAATGATCGCTCCCCAGTGCAGTTTGTGACAAACATGCAGAGATAGAGTCGTAATACAATTTCAACATTAGCAAATGTTTCTACCATGTCATGTCTGTGAATTATCTCATACATTTCTAGTTCAGGACTTTTTGCAGCCTTTGCACCACCTGATGAAGGAGCACTTTCAGGTGAATCTCTTGGAATGATTTCATAAGGTGTGCAAACTGCAAAAGCTCCGACTCCAATCCAGCCTCCAAGTCCTTAGGATATGAAGACAACAAGCTTTTCAGCAGATGCTTTAAGCTCAGTGTTCGTTTTGTTTGAGATTTCTGATAAAAACCCAAATTTCTCTCGAAGGTCGCTGTAAGCAGCAATGCGTTGTTGTAGGGCAGCACAGAGCTTGTCAATGATGGGCAAGAATGCAGTCACTCTAAACTTGTCTCTCCCTGTCAGCATAACATCCTCCGCGGAGTCTAGTTCATCGTGGTGACGCTTGCGCTTCCTAATACGCTGCGTGTCGGCGTAGTATGCATCATTACTCGTCACATCACAGGGATCACACTTAGCCATAGCTTTTGCTTCAAAGTCATCGAACTGGGATCTCAGGTCTTTAGCAAATTGTAAAAGAGACTCTAGCAGTGTGACAGCTGTGTTGAGGGAGAGCCCAGATTTTTGCAGCTGGATACTGCTACTCTGAAACCTTTCCAATACTGTATCCCAAACTTCAAGAAGAATCACTGTTTCAAGTTTTTTCAAACCTTTGAGAAGACCACTTGCTTCAGCTCTTGTTTCAGCTGGCTGATTCTGATCTGAGAATAACTCTTCCAGAACAATGATGTTTTCTTTGTGTGCTCTACTGAGAGCAGCTACAGCATCTGCTCGTGCTGACCAACGAGTGTCTGAAAGTATTTTATCAACTTTCAACTTCTTTTCTTTATTAGTCTCTAGTACCTCACGGTGTCTCCTCCAACGATAAGTAGATGCAACAAGAAAGGAGTACATATTTTGTACCAGAGCAAACAATGACACTGCAGCAGGACAGCTTTCTGCAGCACACTTAGCCACCAAGTTTAAGGAATGAGCCATACATGGTATGTACTCAGCTTCACTACACTCATTCTTGATTATCTGTTGGGTCCCCAGATATTTACCAGACATGTTGCTGGCATTGTCATAGGACTGTCCTCGGCAGTCGATAACTGGAATGTTCTTCTCTTTAAGAAAATCAAGAACAGTTGTAGCAATATCTCTGCCAGTGTGGCTTAGCATGGGAATAAACTGCAAAAACCTTTCAACTGGACCTGTAGTAGGCAGTACATAGCGGATTGTAAAAGTAAGTTGATCCATGTGTGAAATATCAGGTGTGGAGTCAACAGAAATTGAGAAGTACTTTGCTGTTTTTACTTCATCTGTTATTGAGGACATAACCTTTTCTGCCATTATTCCAATGACTTCCTCAGAAATGACATGGGACAAGTAGGAAGTATGACCACTACCTTTGTTTGCGTGTTTCTTGATATGTGCTGCCAAGAAACTGTCGTATGTGCTCAGCAGCTCTAGAATCCCAAGATAGTTTCCATTGTGTACTGATCCAATTACTTCATCTTTACCTCGAATGGCTAGCCCGCGTTCGCAAAGTAGCTTTAAAACATCTACACACCTCCTCAATACTGCTTGCCAGTACTCGCATTCACTTTCATATTGTTGTACTAGATTAGAGTCAATACGGGCACCCGCAGTCTTTCGATATATCATTTCGACCATACTTTTCCTGTGCTGATCTGACCTACTGTGAGATTCTATGACATACCTAGCGTTCTTCCAACCATTGAAGCCAGTTGTGAATGAGCTTTCCACCTTTGACATAAGCTTGCAAGCAAAACAATACACTTTACCAGTTGTTTTAGAGTAACAGAGCCATTTAAGATTAATTTCTTGGCCAGATAATGAATGAGTTCGAGTGAATAATGTCTTTGTACAATGACGGGTTCTGTTTAGCTCTTTCACAGCTGACTCTTTGAAGTCACCATCACAGTGTCGACATTCTGCGCTTCCCTTTTTCAACCAATAGTCACACACATTTTCAGTAATTATTTTAGGCCATAATCCAAGATCCGTTTCAAATCCTTGTTCAGTACCGGTATTCATAACTTTCTCTTCCTCTTGTGTCTCCTCACTGTCACTGTGTTCAGGTTCAATTGCGCTAACTACACTAGGTTCAGTACTAGTTGTGGCTTCTCCAGTTGTTTCAGGCGTAATTGGTGTCTCTACTGATTCAGATTCAGTTTGACCGGATTCAGTTTGAGTTTGTGATTTTGCAGATTCAGATACTGTTGGATATGTCAACCATTGAGTTATTTTTGGTAGTTTTTTTACTCTTTGGTTTACGTCTGCCTTTTCTTGTCGTTTAACAGAGCCAGCTTTATACTTCCTCCCTTGATCACGATCACGACTTGTTGATTTCTCCATTGTGCCTCAGTGCAGCCTCACTGCCTTATCCTGAAACATAAAAACATAAAAAACAAACTATTTACACTTGACCCTCGGTTTAGTATTAATTAATACAGTTTAATTAATTAATTAAATACAGACACTAAACAGTTGTTCGGGTGAAAAAGTCGCTTTATGGGAAAAGTCGCCAACCCCCACCAGTGGCGACTTTTTCCTTAAATATGTATAAAATGTATTTATTATGAAATCTAAGCTAAACTGACCTAACCTAGCCTAAGTACGTTTCATATAAAAAATTAATTACATTAATTTAACATTTTTCAACTTATTTATGTTATTATAAAGCTGACTAAAACTCCCCCATCCCCATTTATTGACTGGCGACTTTTTCGAGATACGACTTTTACCATTACTTACCACTAAACACACTCACATGTGCACTCCACAGCGGCCTGAATAGAACTAAACTCCCGCCAGCAAAGAGAGTGATACCATAATTATCACTAATCATTAATCAATTGTATTATTTATAGTGGAATCCAACATTATAATTATATGTGACGGCGCGGGGCCCTCACAGGCGCGGGGCCGTAGGCCATGGCCTACTCTGCCCCCCCCTAAATCCGCCACTGCCTAAACCTGCATGTGGGACCTAGTAGCCTACTTGTATACGCGTGTTTTGAATTATTCTAAGGTGGACAATCTCTTTGGAAATGTGAGATTAGAAAATGTCAACATGAATTAGTTTTCAAATGCCATTTTTGGCCGTAATGAAATGGCTTCGTTATAGTAAACCTTTTCATTCCGTTAGTATGACTCATACTGTTCAACTTCATTAATTAACTCTTCTCGCTCAGAAGATAGTTCCTCTCCTGATATTTTTTTTTTTTAGTTATTTTTTTTTGTCATCAACAAATTACAGTTTTGACCTTTGCTGCAAAGTAAATGTCATGTTTTGGACGTCTTGCACAATATAACTTCTTCGAAGATGAAGGAATTGAATTATGTTTACGTGGATTTTTTTTTTTTTAAGCTTTTTAGCATCTTGTAGTATGTCAAAATTTTCTTACGTCGTGGTTACTTCGCAACCCCTCTTCCCGTTGTATCGGCAAAGTTAAGCGACGTTGGGTCTGATGAGTAGTTGGATGGGTGACCCCCGTCTTCAGGGTTCAGACAATGTCGCGATCTTTGGCTCGGATCCCCCCATAAAGCTGTAGGTTTCTTTCGTTACGTGACCTTTCCCATTACGGAGATGGTTAAACCACCACTGAACGTTGTGTCATGGTTTTAGGCCACAACTGCAGTATATGAGGCGCTCCGAACCACAACCTGCCAACCGCCAGTGGGGCCAGAATCGTTATTTATGCCACTATATTCTCCCACCCTTCCTCTATCCAGTGGGTGAGTCGGGGAGCAGATTGTGGATCTGTACGTATGGTCGAAATCAATAAAATATCGTTATTGGTTCAAAGGTTACGGCATTTTTGCGAGTTGAAAAACTTTAACCGCATTTTTTAAATTTTGTCGCTCGGCAGCTCGTGGTCCAGAGCTGCCTTTTGGCCGGCCGCACACAGGATCGTCTTGCGACTGACGACTTGGGTCGTGATGACTCGAGTCGCGAGACGATCCTGCGTGCGACCTGCCTTAAAGAAATATCTTGCTCACTTTTGAATGTTACCGCGTCTTATAGTTTCCATACACACACTTATATTTAATAAAATTATACATTATGAGATTTATTTTCTTCCTTATTTATTTCTCATTATACTCAATCATTTCATTAATTTAACAAACGGTTGGTTCGAGTTTTGTACGGATATATCTTCCGTATTTTCAAACCACTACAAACCATAAACTGTACCGGCTGCCTCATTGAATCTGCTGGTTTTTTGTTTTTAGAAAGAGACTCGAGAGTGAAGTTGCTGAATGGTTTAATTGTTTTCAAAGCTCTGAATAGTGAGGTTATAGAATTATTGTGTTTCAAATTTGTATAGTTAACTGTGTTGCTGATTACTCTTCAGGTTTGATCAGTGTTTCATAGTAAAGTGCATTAAATTGCATTCCTTTTTCAAGTTCAATCATCTATTTCAAATTAGGCTGTTATGAGGCAGTTAGGTATAACATTTCCTTTTCAGAAAACGGGTAATCAATCTTCTATATAAGCACACCGGACAAAAAATTAGTCACCCCTCTCAGAATGTACCTAATAACGTGTGACGGCGCCTCTGGCCTTGATAACCGCACGAATCCGGCGAGGCAGAGACTCTACGAGGTTGTGCATGTACTGAACATCGATTTGCTCCCACTCGTTCATCAGCCGGTCCCGAAGTTCCGCCAGAGTCCTGCGCTTCACTTTCTGTTTCCAGCCTGAACAACACCTTCGACGCATTCAGGATTAAAGGCTTCATTGGACCTGCGATGTACTCGTCGCCTCCCATCATTGGAGAACAAACAAAAACGGGACTCATCGGACCAAATTACACGTTTCCAATCTGCCGCAGTCCAGTTTTGTGCCTCTGAGCCCATTTATAACGTGCCAATTTGTGACTTGCTGTTAACAGCGGCCTCTTCCGTGGTACCCTGCTCCAGATGTCCATCGCATGCAGTTCTCGTCGCAATGTCCGTTCGGAAATTGGTCGCTGGAGAACCTCATTGGTTTCTTGGAGCAATTGTTCTCTGGTTTGAAAACGATTTGCAGTTACTAGATGAGAAACATGGCGGCGGCCCCTATTGTCGAGAATTGTTTTCCGGCCACAGTTACGCCGTCGATTGTCAGTTGATTGCGAACTACACCACTCTTTGTAAACTCGCTGGACAGTACGCGTTGACACACCAACAAATTGGGCTACTTCAGACATTTTGTGTCCGTGGGCTCTGCCAAACACGATGGCTCCTTTTTGCCACTGAGTAACGTCTGCCTCACGACCCATTTTGCAGACTATATCCAACACACACTTTGTTCTTCACCACCTCACGAAACAGATCTGATCCTGTGTGCTACGTCACCGCTACTTGTCACTTACCAATGCTACATCAGCGCCCTCTATGTGACCTTGAACTTCCTACTATCGGTGCTATTAGGGGTGACTAATTTTTTGTCCGGTGTGCTTATATTCAAGCGTTATCGAGGTTAAAGCGTTTACAATTAAAACTACTGTACTAAGGTAATGGTCTATTTTGTTTTCTTAGAATAGGACAATTACTACCAACTAAAGAGGGTGTTTAACTATAATCAAGTTTAACCCTCTGATAGCATAAAATTTCTATCAGCGGGAATCAATAATATTAGTCAGGAATTAATTTATTGTTCGGGAAATAATTCAAAGTCGTAATTTAGTGTTAATAAATTAATAGTTGGGTTAAAACAAAGTTTTAATTCTAACATTTAATTAATTAATTGCAAAAAACTTGAGCAATTTTTCTAAAGTATGACATAAATTCGACTTTTTGTTCTGGGTAGTATACAAATTCCGTATTTTGGCTTTTAAACTTTTTTCGAGTAACAAAGGGATATTTGCATTGAATTTTATATTTATTTAATGAAGTATTTTGTCAACCCCCTTCAAAAATACTAGTGATGTGACGATACCAAAATTTTTAACGATTCCGATTCCGATACCACTAAAAAGTCTCGATTCCGATTCCGATTCTCATTATTTTTAAATATAATTTTAAACTTGTTTTTCTGGAAATTACTTAAGTTGTCATCTTTCGTTCGTAATCGTAATCACTTATTAGTGGGGTAATGTTTTTCGTGAGGTAACACTTTTGATACCTCGAAACATTAAAAATTAAATAAAAAATCTAGAAATATTTTTATTGTCGGAACAAAAAGAGAGGTTGGTCCTGATTAGGTTGTTAGGTTAGATTAACGAGTGGCTTCAAGAGAACCGTTTGTTATTAAAAGTTAAAGAATCGTTTTAAGAATCGGAAATCATGGTACAATTCTCTCGATTCCGATTCCGATTCCTGAAAAATGCTCGATTCTTCCGATTCTCGATTCCGATTCCGATTAATCGTCCCATCACTAAAAAATACAGGGTGTCTCAAAAATCGCAGTTTATTTCTCGTAAGGAGAACAAAAACGATTTTTTTCACTGTGTACTTATTTCTGTATTAAGTTTTTAAGTCATTTTTAGTAGGTTTACTCGAAAAGCTGAATTGGCAGATAAAATTATTGCATCAAAAGCGAATGAGATTTCTTATATCTTCTTTCTAAATAAAGTTTATATTAAATTATAATAAATTATAATGAATGACATGGACTTGTATTTGCGCAAAATTTTACTTTTGTTGTTGTTGTTTTTGGGCGAAAAATCGATATTAGAAAAAAAAAAGAGTGGAAACTAATTAATGGGTCAAGTGGTCGATTAGGTGGATTACCAATTATCTGCCAATTAATCGCCTCATCCCTAATTTTAATTTGCACTTATCACAGACGTCCAGCATCATCCTGCATAAATTTCTTTTACCTCGTCTTAAGGTAAAACCTACTTTGTAGGCTTAGAGAGCGGGTCTGTAGTCTGTACTCGGGTTTCCTCTTTCTTAATGCGTTTGGCCATAAAAGATTTATGGAAGGTTTACACGATAGTTCTCGGATAACTTACGATAATTAGGCTACCGTATAACCCATTAAAATGATCAATTTAGAAAGATTTGGGCTATTTATTTTCTTTTAATCGATATCGCAAATGGTTTAAGTTTCATTTCTGCGCAAAGAACGTTGTTATTTACGACCTATTACGTGGCGATTCTAAATGACTCTGGTGTATTCCTCGAATAATGCGAGTGAAATATGTATTTTTAAGGTAAGCCCGATCGCGCTTCGTTCTTTCGCAGTTAATGTTAAAAACAGTCAGCCTGCTCCTTTCACCGTTTCTTCAGTATTTCGTCCGAAACGTACGTGAGATATGATATCGCGTATATATATATATATATATATATATATATATATATACAGTAAGTAAAATTAATTTTCAGATAAAAGTGTTTCCTATCAGAATTGAATGAATCTCTATATTTCTTTTTCAAATAGTTTACGTAACGTGAGTGGGTAAATGAACCATATGTATAGGTTTATCCAGTATGTTTCCCCCCATTTGTTAAAGCCTCTCTTTAAATCTTTGTATACGACAGAATATTTGCAATTAAGTTTAGAGGTCGTTCCCTTTATTGCGAGCCTTGTAAGCGTTTTTATAGGCTTGGAAGGCCCTGTGTAACAACGTCAGATTAAATGATTGTCAATTTTTATCTGCATGCGTTTTAATCCGTTTTACGTTCCATCTTGGATTTAATTGAAGGCAAGCGAGGCTCTGCAGCTGTAATAGCCCATTGAATGATCCAGTTAGGGAGCCCTGCTTCCATTAAGCATCAAATCAGCCACACATTTGGCTCTAATGCCCCGAAATTAATTTTATTCCTGGGTCTTCTCCTTCGGTCGAGTAATTGAAGCTCGACGAAGGCAGTTGCACAAAGATTTATTTGGGAGCGTCATCGCGTTTGCTTTGAGGGAATATTTTCTTTATCCCTGAGGTCCTCTTCCTCTTCCATTGCGATGAGGGATGGAGATTAGTTTCTTTGAGAGCTGTACGGTCAGAGCACGGAAGAGAATGAGTGAGGGTTAGCGGAGCTTTGTCGCTCATTATCGAAAAATCCTTTAGATAATGACCCCATAAATCAACGAAAGGTGCCACTGCAGGTCATGTAGATCACCGTAATAAGGAAATTGCCCCGGGAAATGGTCCACTAGGCTTTATTTAACTTTACCTCATGTTAGTACCATCGTATAATTATAATGGAATGAATGGGGGCTCATTAGATTTTGGTGAAAGATGAATGCATTGCCCTTGTTATCTGGATTTTGGTGAAAGATGAATGCATTGCCCTTGTTATACTGTGTGTAAAATGATCATAAGTTAAATAATTTTCCCAAAGTTTAGTTTGTGTGCAAGGGCTCAACGACACTTTTACGTCCTCGTTGTCGTTGTAAACTTGCATTAAGTAGAGTGTATTAAGTAGCGCCTACAGCTCAGTAGGTAACACCACTTCCCTATAAGTGAAGTGAAAAGTCGACGGTTCGATTCCCGATGGTGCTTGTTGATACTAATTCAGGAACGAGCGCAGTGGGCCATATATAAGTTTGGCCTGGGTCCTGACCCGGTTTCTGGGCCTCCCGACCGATTGTTAAATTAGTGTATATTACATATTTGATCTTCTACTGTAATTTGCTGATTTTCCGATACATTTTGTATGGCATAGGAAGCGTACAAATTGTCTTCAAAATCGAACATAACATTTTCTTGAGTTTTGGCTTTTATATAGGCCTAATTTTTTTTTCTCAGCATTGGTGATGAAGATTAAAGTCTGTGAATTATAAAACACACCATTCTAATATTATTATTGATGAGTGTGTTTTTTGATCTTCATTTTGTGTTCAATTTTTTTTAAGTGAACATACCCAAGTGCTTATTATTTAAAACTTCAGTAGGCTTATCGTGGAACTTTTTAACTTTTAGCCTTTAATTTCGGGCTTGAATTTGAGGTTTTTAATTGACTGATTTTTAATTGATTTTTACTTTTTATTTTGGTTTTCAATTTTAATAAATTGAAATTGAAATTCAAAATTTAAAAAAAATAAAGTAAAATTTCAAGTCCTAATAGGTGTTGTGAAAATAAAGTTCAAAATAAAAAATTCATTTTCGAATCAGTTATAGGGTCCAAGGTGAAGAGCCGCGTTCAAAGTCGTCCAAGGTGAAGAGCCGCGTTCAAAGTCGTCCAAGGTGAAGAGCCGCGTTCAAAGTCGTCCAAGGTGAAGAGCCGCGTTCAAAGTCGTCCAAGGTGAAGAGCCGCGTTCAAAGTCGTCCAAGGTGAAGAGCCGCGTTCAAAGTCGTCCAAGGTGAAGAGCCGCGTTCAAAGTCGTCCAAGGTGAAGAGCCGCGTTCAAAGTCGTCTAAGGTGAAGAAGTAAAGATCAGCTTTGAAATTCATGGTTAAAATTCAGCTCGGACAGAATTCTGCTTCATCGTTAGGTATCTTTGGCAAATATATATGTATACACACCAGGGTTAGGGTAGCATACTTCGATATAATGATGAAGTACGGTGTTGGTGAATCGATCTTTTAAAAATTGCCTATTGAAACAGTGGTGATCAGACATTTTCGAAATAGCAATCTAAATGACACAAATTTCGATAGCTATATCAAAATGGGGTTGAAAATGAGTACTGATGTAAATTTATTATTCAGTAAATACAGAAACAACATTATATCGTCACTTTTTAGGAAAATGTGTTTTGGGAATGCAGATTGTACTTTATTTGATCAACATATTGTTGCGTCAACAGTACGTCAATATTGGGAACTTTCGCAAATATCGATTCTATTTCAATATCAATCGTGTATCAACAATCAATCGATCAACCGTGCTACCTGGATATATATATATATATACACAGGGTGTCCCAGAAGTCAGGACTCCTAAGGAAAATAGACATTATATTTTTAAAGTAAACAAACGCATTTCTGATGTCAGTTTTACATATTTCAGGAAAGAAAATAACCTGATGGCTCAGTATACCAATAATACACTGCAGCAACGACGACGCAGTTATCGGAATCGCGTCGTGGTCGCTGCAGTGTGCGGGGCTCCCATTCTGCCACTGTAAATTCACACGCGACTTGAGTCGCGAGACGATCCTATGAGTAATTTTGTTTTTAATAGCTTGTCCATCAGTTTGATGATAATGTACGATTTTGGACACGCTTATTTTATTAAAAAGGTTCGAATTTGTACAATTATAGGTAAAATTTGTCGAAAAATAGTAATAAAAATGGTGGTGTTGCATGTAGAAATAACGTTAAAACACGTCTTCGCTTTTTTAAGATGTCAGATACCCTGGTTTTCTAAGACATAGGTAACCCGTTACACACACACACACACACACACACACACACACACACACCTTTGGTTTAGCTTCTGCCTGAATTGTTCATTCTGACGAAGGTCAAGCTCGTTGCTCCACCTTGGACCTACAGCTAAACGTGGAATCCGAACCACGACCCAGCACGAGTGGTTAGAAATTACAAAGCCCCTGCCCGGACTCGATCTCACGTCTTTCCGATCAGTACTACAGTAGCCCAGCGTCTTTACTAAGCCACCAAGGGTACCCAGTTATCTACCAACCTATATTTTCTTGAAAGATGAACAGCTGGGTAAGCTGCGCGCCGGCTACTTCCGCCGAGAATTATCTGTACAATTTTTGGCTGTTATTAAAAGTCAACCATGAAGTGTAGAAATTCCAGTGTTGTCCCATTTTACAGAGAATCTCTAAGTTTTTTCTGATACCAAGTTTTGACAAGTTTTTCAGAAATTCCAGTGTGTCCGAACATTATCTGTACAATTTCATCTTTTAATAAAATTCTTGATAACACACGTAAAATTCTTAAACAAGATTATTTAGAATCTGTATTTTCAAAAGTTTCTTTTATTAAAGTAACGTTGTTACAAACATTCGATATGTGCACCATCAGTGATTCGCAAAACATCCAATCGATAATCCAAATGTTGCCATGTACGCTGCAGCATATCCACATCAATTCGCTCAATAGCAGCTGTGATTCTTGCTTTTAAATCATCAATGTCTGTCACCCACGTACAAAAAAGAAAAAACTTGTCAAAACTTGGTATCAGAAAAAACTTAATGAGATTCTCTCTAAAATGGGACAACACTGGAATTTCTACACTTCGTGGTTGACTTTTAATAACAGCCAAAAATTGTACAGATAATTCTCGGACACCCGGTATATATATATATATATTTTATCCACCTCGGTGGCGTAGTTGTTAGCATTGCTGACTCGAAAGGTGGTTTCTGTTACGTCACTAAATAGCGAGTTCTTAATTTAGTCTAACCTAATCAGGACCGGTATATCTTTTTTCCACCAGTAAAATGTCTCTAGATTATATATATATATATATATATATATATATATATATATATATATATATATATGAAATATGCTCCGAAAGCGTGCAGCCAAAAGGAAAGAGGAACTGGCTAGGGAGGCAAAAGAGAAGAATATTCCGCAAAAGAAAGAGAGTAACGGCGAAGTTTGCTAATTGCAGAGATGATAATGCCAGGAAAGTAATACAAGAAAAAAATGTAGAGTATCAAGAGGGAAATACAAACCCTGATTAAGGGCCATACAGAGAGGGAAGAGGAAAAAGCAGTTGAAACAATAAAGGAAAATCCAAAATACTTCTATAGCTATGGGAAAAGGGAAACAAAAACGCGCGCCATTATCGAACCTTTAAGGAAAGGAAATAATGAACTAACGGACGATCTAAATCTAAAAGGAATATCTGAAACATTGAGAGCCCAGTATGAATCAGCCTTCACTAGCCCAAAGAGTGACAGAGCGATACTTGACATAGATGCATTCTTTGAAGAAAATTTGCGAGGAGAGAGTATAACAGATTTTGATTTTACCCCAGATGTAGCGCGAGCTATAGGACAAATGAAATCACATTCAGCTGCAGTTCCGGACAAATGGAACGCACTACTGATTAAAAACTGTAAAAAATGAAATAGATACACCTTTATACTGCATATGGAGAACATCCATAGACACTGGGGAAGTACCGAGCATATTGAAAAGATCTCAAATAAAGAACTATAGACCAGTGTCCTTGACGTCCCACCTCACCAAAATATTTGAAAGAATAGTCAGAGAGAAAATCTATGATTACTTGGAGACATTGGAAAGATTCAACGAAAATCATTACGGATTGCAATCAGGAAGATCATGCCTATCACAACTTATAGGTAGAGCATTATAACAATATCCTAGATGCACTTGAAGGCAATGAAAACTACGATGTCATATACACGGATTTTGCTAAAACTTTCGACAAATGCGATCATGGTATAATAGCACATAAAATAAAACATGGGAATAACAGGCAAAGTGGGAAAATGGATCTACAACTTCCTCAGAAAGCGATTACAGGTCATCAAAATTCAAGGTGTATTATCATCACAATCAGAAGTACGCAGCTCAGTACCACAAGGTACAGTACTGGCCCCATTCCTGTTCATTATCATGCTAACAGACATAGACAATGGAGTATAGTAACATCCTTTGCGGACGATACAAAGATCAGCAGAAAAATCAGCGATGCAAATGAAGTGGAGGCCTTGCAGAGGGACACGAACAAAATTACATATGGTCAGAAAATAATAATATGACATTTAACACCGAGAAATTTCAGCTCTTGAGATATGGTAGAAATGAGAAACTTAAACAGACTGCATATTATGCTCCAGATAGACAAGAAATTCGGAGAAGCACGAAAGCGGTCAACTTGGGGGTAATAATGACCGATGATGCCAAATTCGACACACAAAATCAGAGCGACAAGACAGTATTGATTCCCCTGCTGAGAACATTCATCATACCAAAACTTGAATACTGCTTGCTCAGTTTTGACGTCCCCATATAAAAAGGAAGAAATTAATAAACCAGAAGAAACGCAAGAGACATTTCACAGCCAAGATTGATGGCTGCAAAGAACTCAACTACTGGGAAAGACTACGTAAACTAAATCTGTACTCCCTGGAAAGAAGAAGAAGAGAGGTATACCATAATCTACATATGGAAAATGATCGAAAAACTGGTACCAAACCTGCAACTAAACCCAATTACCGTCCAAACAACGCTGGAAAATAGGGAAGGCAGAATGTGTAGTGTTCCCAAATTAAAGGCCCGACAAGGGACCTCTTCAACACTGAAGGAAAATAGCTTGGTTGTCAGGGGTCCAAGACTTTTTAACCATCTTCCCAAGGACCTCAGAAATGTTACATGGGTCAAAGTTGAAGTCTTCAAAAGAAGACGATGCCTGGCTCAGAACGGTACCAGATGAGCCGGGTGTACCTGTCTATGTGCGGTAGAGAGCGCAAGAAAGCCACTCGCTCCCACCAAGCCAGGCCTAGAGGCGGGGCCACTAGCTTGACCTTCGTGTGAAGAGAGACTAACACGGAACTTCAAAGAGGTATATATATACTGTATATATTATATATATATATTAAACTTTCTGGAGTACCAAAGATGTTATCTCTCAAAACAATTACCCCACTTCATCATTGAATTATCACACACTCGACCTCACTTGTGCCCAATTGCCGTGCGCGCGCAAGCACTCACACGCACTCACAAACGCACAAAAAAAAAAAAAAAAGGCAGTTCTCCCCATCTTTCACTGCCAGGAAATTTAAATTCCAATTTATACCTGTAAATAAGGAATTTCCCACGAATTTTTTGTGGAAGTGAAGTAGGAAATAGTGTTTTTTACCTTTATGAATTAATCCTTACTCGTACAGTAACATGCAATTACCTTTACCCAAACAAAAAAATTGCGTTTCCAGTTTTTCACACGCGTTCTGAAGGATGTCTGTGATCAGGTGACGCACGACGTAATTGATGACAAATAAGAAAATGACTTTACCAGTCACGGTGTAAAGATATGAAAAGCAATGAAGGTTATGTGAAAGCTTAAATTGCATTAGAATTATAATATAAAACAACGAAGTATTTAAAATGTTGCGTATAAAACATTAAGTCTATACGAAATTGATACAGTTTACGCTTTAACAACCATATATTACCCCACTGAATTTCTTTCCCGTTCTCCCGTCGGTGAGCAGGGAAGAGAGCGTAAAATTTTAGTTTATTTTAAGTATGAAATATTTTGATATGCATTTCCATTCACTTTTGTATATCTGCAATAAATACTCCTTGAAAATAAATAAACTGAATCTAAACACCAAAAATTTTTTTTTTTTTTTTGTATAATTATTTGTAGCGAATTTATAATATTGTTTAGAAATGCATCATGCATTGAAGTAAAATTTATGAATTAATGAGGTTTTTTTTTTTTTTTTCCCCCCCTTAAGCTTTAGGCTTTACTGGGCTCTTATTTCTTGTTTCATTGAAACACACTGCAGCAGTGTTTGCATCTACTTCATTTGGTATAAAAACTGAACCTATGAAATGCGACTGTGTACTGATTAAGCTTAAAGAATAAAGATGGAGTTACAAGCCGATAAAAATACCTGTGTGAGAAAGAATCTTCAGGATGAGGGGGAACTGGTAAGAAATCTTGTACCTGGTAACTAGTCTGAAAAAAAAATGCGTCCTGCAAAGAGGCAAATTTTTTTGGTGTGCGTAATAATAATAATAAATCCATAAAAAGAACAGAACAAGAATAACCTACAAAAAACATTTGTCCTAAAAAGTCAAAGTAAAAAAAAAATAAATAAATAATTGGTGGCAGCTTTTAACATATACACTGAGACTAGAATTTTCATCAAAATGTGGGAAATTCTTTATGAAACAAGTTCCCTCACGTAATGACAGTATTTTCATCAAACTTCGATGCTTGATGAAATAGGCTACTTTTCATGGAACTGATTCTTTGAAAATAATTTAACCGAAGTGGGTGGCGCCATCTATTGGAGGAAATATCAAATACCATTTCAGTTTGTTTTCATTAATCGAGTGTACGTTAATTACATGCATATCAATGTTATGTTTATCAGGAACAACAAACTAACATCAACTTAAGTTTTAAGATTAAATACATTATAAATAAATTTACTTTACCTTGGTGAGATCTGAACCAATGCCACTAAAGATTAGAATTTTGCAAGCCGTCACGTTACCCACTTGGCCTCATGTCCGTTCAGATATATTGAGTTTTGTATAATTATATGCTTTTTCGCATTGGTTTCAGTATATATATATATATATATATATATATATATATATATATAGGGAATGGACTAGCATCATGAAAAAGAAAAACTATGGTATTTGTCATTTACCATTACTTATTCGGACTATAGTGGATTTAATTATCCCAGAAGAGTTCCTTGTTCCATGCACGGTCTGTGTATATATATATAATTTTTTTTTTTTTTTTTTTTTTTTTTTTTTTTGGAAGAACCGATTCGCCTCTATTTAAAGGGCATATCTCAGCGGAAAAACAAAGAAAAAGTGAGAGGAAAGACAGAGGAAAAAGAAAGGGTGGAGGGGACAGTCGAAGTGGAAAAAGACCAAGGACTGCAGGGTCGAGCCCCATCATCCTTGGGTGCTAGGGCCGGGAGGGCGCACGTGAAACCTCCAGGAACAAGCACGTACAAACGAGCACAAAGAGCACTCAAGAGCACGAGCTTAGAACCCCTTGCGGGGTATATATATATATATATATATATATATATAATTATAATATATATAGGGTGTCCATAAATTATTCACCCCATTATAAGCCTTAATAAATTCGTTATTATAGGAGCTATCTTAAAACGGTTTGCGGCAATTAATAACACAACTCAAGAAATTTTTGTTTTAATTCAGTAAACCTCCACGTGAGCCCCATTGGTAGCACGCAGAACATCAAGGCAATAGATGATTTCGTTCCAAACATTAAGAAGCATGTCTTGCGTGATGGAAGCTAATGTCTCTTCAATCCGGTGTCTTAATTCTGTGATGTTATTAACCTTCTTTGCATACACTCTGTCCTTTGTGTAGCCCCAGACAGATGGAATGTCGCTTCATCACTGAAAACGACAGTGTTCAATAAATGCTCATCTTCATCAATACGGTCAAGAATGTCAACAGCAAACTGTACCCGTTTGGGTTTGTCATTTGGTAGAAGTTTCTGCAAGGTTTGCAATTTGTAGGCATAAAGTTTCAACCTCTTGTGAACCACTTTATGCACTGTTGAACGCGGTATTTGCAGTTCTCGGTTGCTCGGCGGATGGATTTTGTAGGACTTCGGACAAACGCCTCCTGAATTCCTGCTACCTTATCTTCAGACACACTAGGACTACCAGCTCCTTTCTGATGTAGCACACTGCCAGTTTCTTGAAATTATTTCAGCGATCGCTTGAGTGATTGTTTTGTTAGTGGAGTTTTCTGATATTCCTCCCGAAAACGTCTCTGTACAGTAATTGGAGATTGGTTTCCCACATCCACAGCACACACACTGCTTTCTCCTTCACTGTCGCCATTGTGCCCCTAGTGGGCGTTCTGCGAAATAAAGAAAAAAATTTCTTGAGTTGTGTTATTAACTGCCGCAAACCGTTTTAAGATAGCTCCTATAATAACGAATTTATTAAGGCTTATAATGGGGTGAATAATTTATGGAACACCCTATATATATATATATATATATATGATGCAAATCCACAAGGAAAAAGAAACGATTCCAAGGCCTTTCGTGTATTCAGAGCTACATTTTACGTGTTTAATTGTGAAATTCATCCCCATATATAATATATATATATATATATATATATAATATAACTACAGGGTGGGCCGTAAGTTTCCATACATAGGAAAATTTAAATACGTGCGTCGGTATTTGGATCAGCAGTTTCCGGATGCTTGGATTGGTCGGCGTGGTCCTGTGGAGTGGCCTCCCAGATCCCCAGATCTCACCCCCCTTGATTTCTATCTTTGGGGGCACTTGAAGGCCATGGTGTATCAGGAAAAGATACGAGACATAAATCATCTAAAGGAACGTATCACCAACGCCATTACAAGCATAACGTCAACTGTGCTAATGCGTGTTCATCAACAGTGGGGAACACGTATTGAAATGTGTTTTCAAAACAATGGCAACCATGTAGAGCATATTATATAAATAAAAATGGTTGTCCATAAAAAAATGTTTATTTTTCCTATGTATGGAAACTTACGGCCCACCCTGTACGTATATATAATATAACTTTTGGTTAGCTTCCGCCCGAATTGTTCATTCTGACGAAGGTCAAGCTTTTCACTCAACCTTAGACCTATAGTTTAACGTGGAATCCGAACCACGCCCCATCAGCAACCCAGCGTCTTAACCACTAGGCCACCTAGGGTATCCATTTATCTACCAACCACTTTCTTTATTGTGTGGAAGGATGAACAGCTGGGTTTTCCTGCGCGCCGGCTGCCGTCGGGTCTCGAACCCGGGGCCGATGGATTCGTAGTCAGCGACGCTAACCACTACACCATCGAGGCGCATATATATATGGGTCGACCGCAGGTTGATCCTGAACCGTCGTTCAAACAACAAAAGTATTATATATATATATATATATATATGAGTGATGCATAAATGTTTCATAAATAGCAGGGTGTATTCTTGAGACAAAAGTAAAGAAAGGAAACCATATAAACATAAGTCGAGAAACCCGTAGGTTTCGAGCTATATAGCACGCGAC
Organism: Bathynomus jamesi; assembly: GCA_023014485.1. Lineage (NCBI taxonomy): Eukaryota > Metazoa > Arthropoda > Malacostraca > Isopoda > Cirolanidae > Bathynomus > Bathynomus jamesi. The sequence continues at coordinate 357,248 of JAJOZX010003316.1, read as the reverse complement.
AGAAAACTGAAACCCCTAAAGATTTTTCACATTTTCTACAAATACAGTGTGATACATTTGCTTCATTAAAGTAGCTGTTCGAAATTCGTTCTTTCTTCTTGAATGCATATATATATATATATATATATATATATATTATATATATATATATATATATATATATATATATATATATATATATATATATATATATATATATATATATATCTCTCTCTCTCTCTCTCTCTCTCTCTCTCTCTCTCTCTCTCAGGAATAGGCGGCAGAGGGTGGTAATTAAAGGGGCTAGTTCGGGTTGGGCCTCGGTCACTAGTGGGGTTCCTCAGGGTTCCGTTTTGGGGCCGCTGTTGTTACTATTTACATAAATGATATCGACGGTGGCATCGTCAGTCGGATCGCCAAATTCGCTGATGACACCAAGCTTGGGGCCAATGTTGGGACGCCCGAAGCGATCGAGGAACTGCGTGCGGACCTAGTAGGATAGAGGAGTGGTCCGAAAAATGGCAAATGCCGTTTAACTTGGGTAAATGCAAAGTGATGCACATTGGCTACGCCAATCCCAAGTCGGACTACTCGATGTTGGGCAGTAATATCGAGGTGACTGATTTAGAAAAGGACTTGGGTGTGCTAATTAGCAGCGACCTTAAGTTTACGAAACAGTGTGTAGAGGTGGAAAAGAAAGCCCAGAAACTATTGGGTTATATCAGGAGGCAATTTCAGTTTCGGAACAAGGAGATTGTGCTCTCACTGTACAATTCCCTTGTTCGGCCGTACCTGGAGTATGCTGTGCAGTTCTGGTCGCCCACCCTCAGGAAAGATATTGAGAGGCTGGAGCGAGTGCAGGCGAGGGCCACAAAGTTGATCCCTTCCGTTAGGCATATGGGCTACAATCGACGGTTACGCGCCCTGAACTTGTTTTCGCTTGAAACTCGGAGGCTGCGCGGTCAACTGATCGAGGTTTTCAAGCTCTTACGAGGGTTCAACGATGTCGATTTTAGAAGTATGTTTAGTTTAAATGATAACCCAACTCGCAACAATGGTTGGAAGTTGGATTTGAAACGGTTTAGGACTAGTGTGTGTGGGAATTACTTTACGTATAAGATCTGTGACACATGGAACAGGTTACCTTCGGAAGTTGTGAACAGTTCCTCTGTGGATCAGTTCAAGAAAAGGTTAGACCAAATTTTGCACACTATTTGAGTGTGTAGAAAATTTTCCGTGGCACCCGTTGCCATTGGTACCTCCTCGGTATGGGCCGCAAGGCCTTTTGAGGTACTTCTTTTCCTTGTAACTCCTTGTAACTCTCTCTCTCTCTCTCTCTCTCTCTCATCGTACATTACCACTAACCACTATTCCTTTAATTGTTCATACTCCTTTTCTCCCTTCAACTACCGCTCCTCTAACTAATTAACTATTTTGTGACGTGCTGAGGCATGTATTCAAGAAGTAGGAACGAATTTCGAACATTTACTTTAACGAAGCAAATGTATCACATTGTGTATTTGCATAAAATGTAAAAAAAACTCTTTAGGAGTTTGTTTTCTGTCGAGTGCTATAGCTCAATACCTACGGGTTTCTCGACCTATGTTTATATGGTCTTTTTTCTTTACTTTTGTCTCAAGAATATACCCTGCGATTTATGACACATTTTTGCATCACCCTGTATATATATATTTTTTTCTTAGTTGCCGCTAAATATTTTTAATTTTTATAACTGAATTTGTAATTTCAAATGGTTTTTGTGTTCGTCTTGTCCTGTTCTTTTTAAAGTTTATTATTATGCTCACAAAAAAGATGCCTTTTTGCATTAGGCATTTTTCAAACTTGTCCATGATCTTTGTAGGCAACACCTTTTTGTTTTAAACACATTTTATACAAAATTAGCGCTCATCCTACCTTTTGAACAGAAGTTTTTAAGCTAGTGGGAACTTAATATTTACTTTAAGCTCACGAACCACTTAAATCTTGAGTGCAGCTTCACAAATTTTGTCTCGCTGGCTTTAGATGTGAAGCTTAAAATTTTTGTGGCTGTGGTATTTTCTTAAATTTATGGACTGACTTACTTTTTCTCGATTTCACAATTTCACAAAGGAGTAAAAACTTTGTACAAGCGTAGTCTGACCAGATGCACAAAATTGTTTATTATTTTTTACCACAAACAACACGATTGTAAAATAGCTCCATTGGGAGTTTAGAACTCTCGACCAATAAGCTCAACCCAGCCTCTCACGCGGACGGACGGCTTACTCAGCTGAACAACATTTTGACCACATAAACTTTGTTCTAAACTTGGAGTGAACGAAATTGTTCGATGTTTACACCAAATTATTTGCGACGACGTCCTGTATCTTTTGGTGTAAAGTGCGTGTGTAGTAGTTTCTTCTGAAAAAATTTATAGTCTTCAGAAGAGCCATCCGCGAAGTGTTAGTCGGGGTCAAAGTTTTGTCCACGCGCAGTAGTGCCTTGACGATACCGAGAATATTTGGGATATCACAGTTTGACCATGTTTGTCCAAATATTCTTCATTTATATTCATTTTCGAAAGGATGAAATTACGAAAACGGTAATCACAAGATTCAGAATCTGGGATATCGTTGAAACTGCGCCAAAGAGGAGAGCATTAAAAAGAAAATCAGCTGCAGACATGTGCTGCAAGAACACAAATCTTGCATCTCATTGTGAATGCAAGACCACGGAAATATTTCAGTAAATTCGCCGCATGATATTTTCTTATAATAATGAGCTACAATAGATTAGAAAAACATTTGTCTTAACAGATTATTTATGTAATTGGCTTAATTTTAAAAGACAAATAGTGTAACGTGAAAACATAGGTATATAGGCCTATTTAACCCATAGCTGAACCACTTAAAACACTAAATTAAAAAAAATTGAAAAGGTAGTTCTTTTTGAGAAACTGTAAACTATATACAATGGAGTATGGTAATTCATGCAGTCTCTTAATTCAACGAGTCATTCTGGACTAAAGTCAACGCCCGTAGTTCAGTGAGTAAAATGTAATGATGTGGTTGTTTAACTTCCCCCTGAGCATCTAAGGTCGTATGACGGAGGGGACCTACAGCTTTACTTGGGATCCGAACCACGGATCGCTATACAATATGGACGCGGATGACGGTCTTCCATCCAACTACTTTCCAGACCCGATGCCGCTTAACTTCGCTGATCGACGTGAAGCGGTATTACGACATAGCCTAGCTCATTGAGTAACATCGCTTGCCTAAAGGGAAGTGAAGATATTGAGGTCGGGGGTTCGAGTCCCAATGGTGGTTAATAATACTCCAGGAGTTAACGTACTGTGCTGCATTAGTCTGGCCTGGGCGCTCTGCCAGTTTCTGGCACTGTTGACCGAGTATTATTATTATTCTAGACTGAAACCAGTCTTTTCGAATTCGATCTCGCAGTGTTTGACTTAACAATGTTCCACTGTATTCTCTCGCCTTTATAAAGAATATAAATTCTTTCATTGCAGTAACCGAACTTTTCTGAAAAGAAATAATACAACGGGACGTGGTCAAACGCAGCGAAGACTTCACAGATTTTGAACAGTTTAATTTTAAAGACCGAAATTGCTTGTTGATGTATAGGGGCTTTTGATCTATCGTGACGCGGTTTCGAGCCCCAATGGTTCTCACTTGCTCATTAAATTGCCTTTCCAAATTTTGTGTGAGGCTGGAGTCGAAGAGACTAATGTTACTATCAACAGTGTGAGTTACCTTTTTCATATAAAAGCGAACTTGAAAGTGAGGTTTTATTTATTGCTCAGTCAAAGGATATGTGCAGCTTTATTTGGCTGGTACACACTACGTGGAAAATGTCAAATATAAATTCTAGCTCCAATCCTCTGGGAGGGAGGAATAGATGTAACTTGTTTTTCTGTTTTCATATATTTACCTCATGGAGAGTGGCATGTTTCGCAAAACAAGCATGCTTGTAACCCGTCATAGCAAAACAATGAAGGGGTGACCTGAGGCTATTTTGTTTTTGTTTTTGACAAAAACAGTTATAAAAATCGGCCAACAAGAAAAGATTAAAGTAATCCTTTGTTGCGTGTAGGCCTCCCCTAAGATTGAAAAAAAGAAAAAAAAATCGTGTGGCGTTAGGGAGGAAAAAATCATTTAAGCAGAGGCAATGTGTTAAGAGCAGTGTTGTCAACCCGTGTGTTGCGAGTGTGTCCCAGGAGTGCCGCCAAATTTTGAGAAAAAAACAAAAACAAAAACAAAAACGAAAACAATTATTCGAAAAGTTAGCGAACATAGAATTTCAAATGAAGCGAAACTATTCACAATTTATTAGGTCTGTGAGGAAACTATATAGTCTCAGTTTCGAGTTACGTGGTGCTCAAGGGTTGGGGGTAGGGGAGGAAGTGGATGTTGAACAGTGGGAGTCGGGTGCCGCGAAGGAAGACAGATGGCACTGGGTGCCTTGGTCCAAAAAAAGGTTGAGAACCAGTGTTAGAAGAAGAATTTGACTGTCAATAGATTTGGTTCAGTTGAGCCTTTAATATCAATCCGTCTCGAACCGAAATCTAATCTTAAAATTCGCTCAAGAATGGATAGTGGATTTAATATCTCTTGAGCCGGGAAAGTCTCCAGTTACGCATGATTTTAGTTTAGGAACACACACACACACACACACATATATATATATATATATATATATATATATATATACACACACACACACACACACCCACACACACACACAAAAGGTGGTGCAAATGTCCCGCACCATAGGAATTTTCAGTGTTGAAGATTATTTTTTTCTTTTAGGTAGGGGATGGCTGCGAAATTAATAGACGAGAGGGTGAGCTTGTTTTTAATGTATGGAATGGCAGGTACTACAAATCGATCAATCGCTACAGAATTTAAATTCTGTAGCGATTAAACGATTCGTAGTACCTGGTATTTCATACATTTGAAACCAAGCTCATCCCCTCGTCTATTTTAATTTCGCAGCCATCCCCTACCTAAAAGAAGAAAAATATATATAGTCAACACTGAAATTTATATAAAATATTTTTGCATCACCCTGTATATATATATTTTTTCTTAGTTGACGCTAACTGTTTTTGTTAGTCTTGTCCTGTTCTTTTTAAAGTTTATTATTATGCTCACAAAAAAGGTGTGCCTTTTTGCATTAGGCATTTTTCAAACTTGTCCATGATCTTTGTAGGCAACACCTTTTTGTTTTAAACATACATTTTATACAAAATTAGCGCTTATCCTACCTTTTGAACAGAAGTTTTTAAGCTAGTTGGAACTTAATATGTACTTTAAGCTCACGAACCACTTAAATCTTGAGTGCAGCTTCACAAATTTTGTCTCACTGGTTTTAGATGATGTGAAGCTTAAAATTTTTGTGGCTGTGGTATTTTCTTAAATTTATGGACTGACTTGCTTTTTCTCGATTTCACAATTTCACAAAAGAGTAAAAACTTTGTACAAGCGTAGTCTGACCAGATGCACAAAATTGTTTATTATTTTTCACCACAAACAACACAATTGTAAAATAGCTCCATTGGGAGTTTAGAACTCTCGACGAATAAGTTCCACTGAGCCTCTCTCACGCGGACGGACGGCTTACTCAGCTGAACAACATTTTGACCACATAAACTTTGCTCTAAACTTGGAGTGAACGAAATTGTTCGATGTTTACACCAAATTATTTGCGACGACGTCCTCTATCTTTTGGTGTAAAGTGCGTGTGTAGTAGTTTCTTCTGAAAAAATGTAGTCTTCAGAAGAGCCGTCCGGGAAGTGTTAGTCGGGGTCAAAAAAGTTTTGTCCACGCGCAGTAGTGCCTTGACGATACCGATAATATTTGGGATATCACAGTTTGGCCATGTTTGCCTAAATATTCTTCATTTATATCCAATTTCGAAAGGATGAAATTACGAAAACGGTAATCACAAGATTCAGAATCTGAAATATCATTGAAACTGCGCCAAAGAGGAAAGAATTAAAAAGAAAATCAGCTGCAGACATGTACTACAAGAACACAAATCTTGCATCTCATTGTGAATGCAAGACCACGGAAATATTTCAGTGAAGTCGCCGCATGATGTTTTTTTATAATAATAAAGAGCTACAATAGATAAATAATCTAAGACAAATGTATTTTCTTTTGTAATTGACTTAATTTTAAAAGATAAATACTGTCCGTGAAAACATAGGTATATAGGCCTATTTAACACATAGCTCAACCACTTAAAACACTAAATGTAAAAATTTGAAAAGGTAGTTGTTTTTGAGAAACTGTAAACTATATACAGTAGAGTGTGGTAATTTGTTTGTAGTACTGAAGAAGGACTGCAAAGAATGGTCAATAGCTGGACAACAATGGCTGAAGAATTCGGAATGAGAATTAATGAAACCAAGATAAAGGTAATGAAAATTGCAAGAAGGAAAGGAGCAGAAATGAACCAAACGATAGGAAATCGGACATTAGAAGAAGCTGAGCAGTTTAAATATCTGGGAAGTTTATTAACCAACAATGGAAATTGCAATAAGGAAGTAAGATCTAGAATTGGCATGGGTAAGGTAAGGTAGCCTTTGAGAGACAAAGAAGACTACTTACAGGTAAACTCAACTTGAAGCTGAAGAAAAGGTTAGTAAAAAGCTTGATATGGAGTGTGGTACTGTATGGAGGAGAAACATGGACACTGAAAACGAGTGAAAAGAAACTCCTGGAAAGTTTTGAAATGTGGATTTGAAGAAGAGTGCTAAATATAAGCTGGAGGGAACACCAAAGTAAGAGGAAGTACTGCAACATGTGAGGAAGGAAAGAAGACTCATTAAGGTGATAAGAGAAAGACAAGAAATGGATCGGACATGTGATGAGAGGAGGAGGATTGTTGGAGGTGGTGATAGAGGGTAGATATGAAGGTAGAAGGCCGAGGGGAAGGAAAAGGAAAGCAATGCTGGATGATTTGAAGGCAGGCAGGAGCTATCATGAATGAGATGAAAAGGATAGCTCGGGATAGAACACTTTGGCGGGACACACGAGTTGGACCTGCCTGATAGGCAGAACACGATGGATGGATGGTAATTCATGCAGTCTCTTGATTCAACGAGTCATTCTGGACTAAAGTCAACGCCCGTAGTTCAGTGAGTAAAATGTAATGATGTGGTTGTTTAACTTCCTCCTCAGCATCTAAGGTCGTATGATGGAGGGGATCTACAGCTTTACTTGGGATCCGAACCACGGATCGCTACACAAATATGGACGCGGATGACGGTCTTCCATCCAACTATATATATATATATATATATTGGTGGACCGGATATCCGCATTTCTGACCGCGGATGTTATGCGGATATTACCTCTAATAAATTATGCAATTTACAATTAAATTAGCTTATAAGGCCCAGTCATGCACATTTCATGTAAAGTATTAATTATTAATGAACAAACAAATATATAAACCTGAAAATATAAATAGGTGGTAACACAGAAAATTGAATGAAACTTTTCATTGAATTTTCTGTGGCTGAAACTCTTGAGAAAGTTATTATTTTTATCATAATGAAAATATTAATTTTAATTCTTATGCATTGCCTACCATAATAGTAATATCACGAAATTTTAAAAATTGTCATATATTCATAATTCTATATTATATTGATAGATTAACTAAATATCCGCATCCGCGGATATTGAAATTAAAGATCCCCAGATTTGAAAAACTGACATCCGGTCCACCACTAATATATATATATATATATAAATGTGTAGTGTTATTACGCGCGTAATTTCGTTAATTTCGTAATTGGTAATTGAAGTGAGAATAAGATTGTGGCTTTAAATTAAAATGAAGCTTCTTTGAAAGCATGATTTTTTTTACACCTTTTTAAAAATTTATGAAAGCTCGGCACGAAGACGGTCAATTTATGATTTTTACTTTTCCCGTATATTGTTGTTTTCGAGGGTAATTGTTGAAGTTTTATAGCAATGAAATCCCTTCGCATGTACGGCTCTAATTAGGTGAGAACTACGGAATAAAGCTATTGCGAGGGAACGTGAGGAGTTTGCGCGCTTTGAAAGGAAATAATACTCGGTTACTATTAACTAGTTTGTAGTTTTTAGTTAGACTGTAGAATACCGGACGGAATTCTGTTCCCGACCGCATTTAATGCATTACGCTATAGTGTTGTAATCTAGTACGGTAGTCACACAAAGCGTAAGGTTCTCGTTTTGAATATTAAATTGATACTCAAACACTAGGTCTTTGTTGAGTACCATTTTTAAGGTAAACTTCTCTGGGTGGAGTAGTTTACTGGTTTTTGTTTTGACAAGTACGGTTTTTCAGTCCTCTCCAGGGCGCGTAGAGACTTCATTCAATACTCTCGAAGCATATTTACGTATGAGTAACCTTATAAACAAAGTCGTACATCATTATTATTGCAATTCAACGATACATCGTACGATGTAGTAACTCATAAATAGTATTTTGTCGTCGTTCGATAATCGTGTGATCAAAATAATCGAAGAAATTATTTGAATTGGTGGCGCCATCTATTGTATGGGAGGTAATTTCAATACATTGTATTCCCTTTCGGTTCTTTTCATTAATTACATTCATATTAATTTTTTATGTTAGTACAGAACGAGGAACTAAAGAGGTACTGGAGTTTTAAAGTAATATAACAATTTTTTTTTATCTGGCGTGATCGAACTCTGCCATACGAAAGACGAATTCGGTACGTTATCCACTCCACCAGGAACTTTTTTACTCAAAACAACGCGACTTTCAAACATTTTATATATTCTGTTGCCGTAGTTTAGGATTGTTTCAGTTGTGTACTTACCGTAATATATTTTCTCTTTCTCATATATATATATATATATATATATATATATATATATATATATATATATATATATATATATATATATACAGCGTGTCCCAAAGAAATGTATACCCACTTTGTTCGATAATACCAGCTATGAGGATAATAGATATATGACTTTTTATGTTTTTTAATAAAGAATTTTCTCCTGAATCTAAATATGTAATTATTTTTATTAAAAATTGAAAAACAAAAAAGTTACAGATGTTTAAATTATAATTATTATTTTCGAGACTTCATGTGCGATATTTTCTAATATTTTAACCGACTGTTTTGAGATACTTATGTTTAGTGTTGATATTGAAGCATAAATGTTGTAATTATTAGTTAATTCAAAAAATTTACAAATTCCATGGTTAAATGACACTTTATCTAAGATGTTCAAATTGTCGTTAGAAAAGAACAAACGTCGCAGAGTTATAAGATGTTAGATAAGGTTAGAGCAAAACTGTAGTCTTGCCTAATTAGAACTCAACGAAATGGCTAGGCTAAGCTAGGCACTAAACATAAGTATCTCAAAACAGTCGGTTAAAAGGCAGGCCAGGCCATAAAAAAAAATATTAGAAAATATCGCACATGAAGTCTCGAAAATAATAATTCTAATTTAAACATCTGTAACTTTTTTGTTCTTCAATTTTTAATAAAAATAATTACATATTTAGATTCAGGAGAAAATTCTTTATTAAAAAACATATAAACAGTAATATATTTATTATCCTCATAGCTGGTATTATCGAACAAAGTGGGTATACATTTCTTTGGGACACGCTGTGTGTGTGTGTGTGTGTGTGTAAACCCTCGTCCAACGCGGGGTTAGGTTCCTCGAGAACGGCGCGTCAGGTAAATCCGCGTTGGACAAACTTAATACCTTATGCCTATGGGATACTTGAACGCGGCTGCGTAAAGTCTCCCATTAATACTCAGATACGTAGGTTTTTTATTCACACAAATGAATTTCCCTACCTGTATTGTATATGAAATAAGAACATAATAAAATCATAAACATAATGATATTTACATATGATAAATACAAATATATTAAATGAAAATAGCACGTATCTTTTCTTCATTCTTTCGGATGGTGCGTATGGTAGACTCATTCACGTGATACTCTCGGCCAAGTGATGTTATGCTCATACCACCACGCAACTTATCTAGAATCTTTTATTTTTTTCGGCTAATGTCATAACCTTACGACTTTTCCTCTTCACTATCTCTTGCAGATGCTTTACGTTTTGGTTCCATACTGCTGTCTAAGGGTAATAGCAAACAACGGCAAAATACGACAAAAACAATCCAACACAACTTCACTGAACTTAACGCGTTAGCGGGACTGAGACAAAAGGTGACGCGAGAGGGAGGGAGATGCGGGAGTGTTGGAGAGTGTAGGAGAAAACACTAGAGCGCGCATTGGCACGCGTACAGTACTACTGTATTAGAGCGTGTTTGGCTGGCCGTGTATAATCAAATTTTCCGCTTTCGGCAAATAATTGTTCCCATTTATTTTTCCATATATAAGCAAATTCGCGCTGGACAAACAACGCGTTGGACGAGGGTTTACTGTGTGTGTGTATATATATATATATGTGTGTGTTGCACACCCACAGGGAAAAGGAAAAGCGATTCCCGTGGGGGAGGGTATGAAATGTTTCTTTAATCCCTGATAAGATCTTCATCCGTTAATGGGTTTTAATTAAAAAAAGATAAGGAAAAAAAAGATTTTTAAATTAAAATGAAGTGACACCGAACTGTGGACTTTAGAGGTCACCGTTTGAATATAAAAAAAATTTGCTATGGATATAAATATAAGGTTTAGAGGCCACTGGCAGCACGATGACGCAGTATTAATATAAGCTAAAATCCTATTTTAATACGATAAATAAAAAATGGCCGGAAGACCACGTGCACGTTGAATAATTGTCGATCCACATCGAATATTACTACACTATGTTAGGTTAATTGAATGCTTGGTTAGGTTAATTGAATGCTTGGTTAGGTCAATTGTACGCCCTTGATGATTGGTTAGGTTAAGTTGTGATATTTTTGTTAGTTTAAACGAAAATATTTATTCAATCCGACGCAAATGCAACGAGTCTTTTGCTTATATTAAGGTTCTGGATATAGTAGACTAGATGTAGCTGTAACACCTAGATCTTGTCCCAAAGCTGGATCCTGTCTGCTTTGCAGATAGCTGGTTAGGGAAGCTATATTTTTGGGGCCTCTCTGCGAGTGACCCGTTGCCCACGTCGGGCTAACATCATGAAAAAGAAAAAACTATAGTGTTTGTCATTTACCTTTACTTATTCGGACTATAGTGGATTTAATTTTCCCAGAAGAGTTCCTTGTTCCATCCACGGTCTGTGTGTATCATGGAAAAAACCTCAGGGGACCATTCTGAATTCAATCCCATACTCGTAATGTAGTATATATATCGGTTAATTTTCGATGGCACACAAGTACTAGAATTTTAGTGAGAGTGGTCTTTTAGGATAGAAAAAGAACCCTATACGAGGCCACAGATTAAGGTTTCGCAAATATAAAAATTGGGTGCTTTCCTGTTAACGGGAATACCCAACCGCCCGCCATCATCTGGACTCGAATCTTGCGGAATTCATGTTGCGACAACGTACCGATAGCAGCGACGTTTTTTCTGCGATTTTAGATGACATAAAGACATTTTGGCCCCCTACTAAGTGATTATCGCTTACATATTAACTAATTTCATTTAAATGATTAATAAATTCGATACTTAGTATTATCGGGACTACCAAACTGTTTAGGATGTATTTTTGCTCTCGTCATTTTCGTTTAAACTAACGAAAATATCACAACTTAACCAAACCAATTATCAAAGGCGTACAGTTGACCTAACGGGGCATTCAATTAACCTGACCGGGCATTCAGTTGACCTAACCAGGCATTTTCCGTTATATTAACCTGTTAGATTAATTCAGTGCCCGGTTAGGTTAATTCAATGCTCGGTTAGGTTAACTGTACTCCCTTAATGATTGGTTAGGTTAAGTTGTGATATTTTCGTTAGTTTAATCGAAAATGACGAGAGCAAAAATACATAACAAACAGTTTGGTGGCGGGCGGTTGGGTATTCCCGTTAACAGGAAAGCACCAAAAATTGTCCCAACATTTTGAATGTTTAATTAGAGCTCTATCCTTTCGAAAGGTTTTCAATTCCATTAAAAGTGCTCAAAAATTAAACGATTATCTAAAAAGTTTTAATTATAAAAAGCTTTTGAGAATTTTTTGTTTTGTCTGTTGGTGCCTGAAAGTATCTCCTTTTGAAATCCTATTATTTCATTGAGAGAGAGAAATTTGTTTTGTTTGCAGATTTGAGATTAAAAATAAAATTCTTTGCGTGTTCCACTGTATTTCAAAGGCCTCTATAGTTAATATCATTTTAGCGGTTACACGTATAATTGTGGGTACGTTTGGCCTAAAGTTGTATGTTATGTTCTTGTTCAGCCCCCTTGCGAACGGATATATGCCCAAAAACGTAGTTTTTTTAAGAAAACTGATATTTATATTGCTTCGTTAAATGAGGGCACAAGAAACCTTTTCAAGGTCATTCAAACCTATTCAATTAATTTGCCTTTATTTACAACAATTATTTAACGCGGGTGAATGTACTGAAGGTTAGTCAAAGTGGAATTATATTTTCAACTACTCGACACACTTATCCACTTAACGTAACGAGTAAATGACTCTTGTCAGTCCACAGCCGGAAAATTCAGATTTGAAACCTAGTTTGCACTGAAGTCAGAAAGCAGAGCTGGGCACTTCCGCAAACACTTCCGCAAACCGCAAATTCCGCAATTGCGGAAGTATGTTTTTCGTTTGCGGATTTGCGTTTGCGGCAGTCATCGCAAATTAGTGAATTTGCGTTTGCGGATGTGATTTTGAGTTTGCGGATTTGCGATTGCAAATCCGCAAACTCAAAATCACTTACGCAAATCCGCAAACGCAAATTCACTAATTTGCGATGACTTTGCCGCAAACGCAAATCCGCAAACGAAAAACATCTTCCGCAATTGCGGAATTTGCGGTTTGCGGAATTGTTTGCGGAAGTGCCCAGCTCTGTAATGTTGGGGGGAGTGGGAGTGGAGGTGGGAAGGAGAAGTCGAGAGAAAATCATCCAAGAAATCAAAAGGATTAAATATTTTTCCGTTTTCGGCTTAGCTTTGTATTTAGTCTTTGGACAATTCCGAGTCGAGAGAATTTATATTTTTGTTACACTGTTTCATATGAGTTAGACTAAAGCTACATTATTTATTCTTTTTTATATCGTATTGATTAGGAAGTAGGTTAAGTTCTTCGTGAGTGACGTTCGAAGCGTTTTTAAATTATAATTAAGTTAATGGTGGTTTGGAGCTGCTGAATATTATGACCAGAAAAAAGTTGCTGCTTACACGCGCTGACAGAACCATTTGTTATTTAGATTTAAGTAATACTAAAATTAATAAATTGAGCTACTTTTAACAGTCAAATAATTCTGTCTGTACGAAAAGATCTTTATAAATGAGATAACGTTACGTAGTCATTATCAAAGTGAATTGAACTCCCGACTAAATGCATCCGAACGTAACATCTTCAAAGCATGTTTCCCCGTCGCTTGTCCCCGATCCATTTATTGCCTTCGCGCAGATGTCTCCATTCTCACACGATTTAAACAGTGGTGCGCCTTCACAATCTACAGGGTGACCATAAATTATCTTAAATTCAATTAAAGTTGAATTGAATTTGTGAAGAAATTTGACACCCTGTACTTCAATGTAGGCATTTTCTGAAATTAAATTAATTTATTACTCATGTTTTAATTTGCAGAAAAATTAATAAATGATATCAAACGCTGAAGTTGGTTAAGTAGATTGAAACAATATTAACTTTGATTCTTTTAAGTTAGGTTTGGTCTCATTGGGTTAGGGTTGACTTTATTGGTCAATTTAATCCAGTCTTCGTGCGTTATCTAAGGCTTTTTTGTTAAAATAGAGGCCTGCTGGTTTAATGTGTACACGTGTGTGCGCGCGCGCTTAGTCTAAATTTATTCAGTTCGTGTTAAAATTGCTTTGTTTTCACGGGTTGTACTGTACAGTAAGGGGAAAAATTGTATTTAATACCGAGTCATAAAAAGGGAAGACAGGGATTATAACTTCAAAGGCTCTTTCTAAACAAAGATTTTTTTTTTAAATTTTCAGCATTTTCTTCTATACATTTTATATGAAGGACTTTCTCCTAACATACATTATCAGATTGTTTCCACCTTTTGTTTTTCCTACTCATGACAGGGCCGGAAAGGCCGTAAGCCTTTTTGCGAAGTAGACCATGATTGGACACTGTTGGCCAGTCACGACTGTTCTCATTCATCGTAATTGTGTTTTCGCACATAGACAGTTATAGCACAGTAATATATATATATATATATATATATATATATATATATATATAATATATATATATAATATATATATATATATATATAATATATATATAATATATATATATATATAATATATATATATATATATATATATATATATATATATATATATATATATATATATATATATATATATTAGTGATGGATCGAGTGGTCGGTTTTTCACAACCGCGGTTGCGGTTGTGTTTGCGGTTGTCGAATTTTTTCCAACCGCGGTTGCGGTTATCATATACTAGGAAAAATGCGTAATTATTAACTGGATTTAGCCACTATAGTGCGATTTAGCCACACTTGGTACATAATATATACTAAATAGTATTTATTTAGTAAATACCTTATGTTGAACACAAGTTTTGCAATACACCGCTACCGCTATTTGTGTTGCAAAACTTGTGTTCAACATAAGGTATTTACTAAATAAATACTATTTAAATGAAGTATATTCTAAACTTATATAGCTACAGTATTATGAAAGAATAGGTCAAATTAATTAAAACCATATTTTGCACTAAGTGTGTTACCAGGATGAGGGACGAGGACCCATCGCACTGTTCATCCCACCTACCACTTTCCCCAGCCTCCACCCATTGGAAAGTTATGGATTATTATTCATTTGAAAAACTGATGTCAAACTTAATGACAGGCAGTGTGAATTTCAAGAATAATATTTTTGCATGGAGCTCAGAGTAATAACTTAGAGCGCAGTTTAAACCAATTTTACTACGGCAGCCGTATGACGTCACGTTTAAGCACGCATAAGGAGACCCATCATTTTCTTTTTAAAAAAAGAAATATTTCTAATTAACCTAAAATTAAAATTAACTAAGCTTTTACAACCGCAACCGCACTTATGGAACGGCGGTTGCGGTTGCGAATTTTTGTGCGGTTGTAGTGCGGTTGCGGTTGCGGTTATTCGATCCATCACTAATATACACGGTGAACCAAAAGTAGGTGGACAGTAGGTTGAATACGGTTTGTGTTATATTATATTATAACTATGGTGTTCATTATAACTATGGTGTTTGTGTTATATTATATTAAATATTATAACTAAATTTATTTAAATTTTATTTTGTATTATAGTATACAAAAAAATTAAATATGTATTCTCAAAATAAACGTTATCATTTACTGTCCACCTACTTTTGGTTCACTCTATATATATATATATGGTATATAACGTAAAGAACGACGCTTTGTATAGGAGAATATTCCGCGCAAGATGAGAGCGAAAGAACGAAACAAATGAAAAAATGAGGTAACCACCCGGGAATCGAACCCGGGATCTTCCGATTGCCGGTCAGATATGATAACCATTACACCACGGGCCTCACTCAATCAAATGTCGTAATTCCTCTACATGCGCGCAGAAACCAATGCCCCAAAGGGGCACCTCCCGCATGCCGTAACATTATATACATAACTGCATTTTTTCATTTGTTTCGTTCTTTCGCTCTCGTCTTGCGCGGAATATTCTCCTATACAAAGCGTCGTTCTTTACGTTAATTATACTGCGTGTTTGCAGTTATAATGTATATATATATATATATATATATATATATATATATATATATATATATATATATTAGGGTGCCACTTATTTGGGGTGTTTTTCATTTTTTGGGAATTTCTATCAGGACGGGCGCATTTCTGGTGTCATTCCGTCTAAAAACATTGTGTGTAAAATATTTTTGAAATAAAATAATAATTAGAACTGCCTCAACGAGGTCAAAGTTTATACTTTTTGTCGAAAAGTACTCATGGCGTTCTGTTATCATGTCAGTTTTCGTTTCGATAGCTGCTGTAGTTTCTGAGTTGAAAAATGATAACAGACAGACAGACGGACGGTCAGAGTCGTTGGTTTAGTCTTCCGCACTGGTGTACAGAAGACTAAAATGAGGTATTATACAGGGTGTAACACGAGTTTATCCAAATATTGATACAGGCGAAAGAACATGTTATTCTAAGTAGAAAATGGGTTGGGACGAGTTTTGCCAATACTAACAGTGCTTCATTCTCTTTTTCAGTGAGTTCTGAAACGACGTGATGGCTTCGGCAACAAGATCTAAAACAGCAGTCTATCTCCTGGGGACCGTGGACCACAGCATCACAGGAAGCATGCTGCCTACGGGAAAGCAGGCGCTTCAGTACTTTTTCCACCTTCACCTTGACGTCAAGAAGCCGATCAAGGAAGCAGCCGCTGAGACAGTGACCGCAGTCAAGGAATTCTGGGAGCGGTCCCGTATTCCTACGCAGAAAGACCAACGCGCAAGGGACAAGGTTCTCCGAATGTACGAGAAGTGGCGGGCTCTGAACAAGAACTCGAAACGGCGCACTGTGACCCAAATCAGGAACGAGGCCGAGTTCCTCTCATCCCTTGACCGCCTCTTCGACATCGCACACGAACAGGCGATGTCGATGATCACAATCGAAGAGGACAGGGAGTTCCTGACGGGACAAAGGGCCGAGGTGCGGCGCGGCCGCATCTCCTCCACACGTGACATGACGCTGCACACTGAGGAGGAGCGTGCGAGGAGACAGGAAGCGGAAAGGAGCCGCCGGCAAGATGATGAAAGGGCGAACAGAGAGAGCCGAGAAGAACTCGTCGAACTGGCATCGAGCTCCAGCTCAGGTGCAAGCAGCCCGACTCGGTCACCGACACGGCGTCGTCGCCGAGAAGAAGAGGAAGAGCTCTCTCTCCCGGGCCCGTCCACGTCGAATGCAGAAGCATCTACGACCCCTTTACCACCCAAGCGATTCCGCGCGTCGAAAAAGATGATCACCCCTGATCTCTCCGCAGCGATGGATCGGACGAAACTTACCGACCGAGAAGGTGTTTTTTTGCTGTCGGCGGCTGCGAGGAGCTTGGGCCACGACCCTGAGGAGCTGGTCTTGAACCGCGAATCCTCCCGCCGCGACCGAGCAAAGTTCCGTGCTATGGCAGCAGCGGAAATGAAGGCAGCCTTCCATCCTACTGTGCCGCTGACCGTTCACTGGGACGGGAAAATCGTACCAGCGGCTGACGGAGGCCCTGCTGAAGATCGCCTTCCAGTTCTGGTGTCTGGGGAGAACGTCGACAAGCTTCTGGCTGTGCCCAGCCTCCCCGACGGCACCGGCCGTGCCATGGCGGAAGCCGTCCTCTCTGCCCTCGAGGATTGGGACATCAAGGGACGGATCTGTGCCCTCTCTTTTGACACCACCGCCTCAAACACAGGACTCTCAGGAGGAGCTTGCTATATCATTGAGCAGAAACTCGAGAAGACAGTGCTTCATTTGGCTTGCCGCCACCACATCCACGAACTGGTGTGCGAGAAGGCATTCACGGCGTGCCTCGGTCCCTCTACTGGTCCTGACATCCTCCTGTTCAAACGATTCGCCGCCCAGTGGGACTTCATCGATCAAACCAAAGCGAAGCCCTTCGAGGATGGAACCATGCCGCAGCACCTGAAGGACGCCCGCGACGACCTGCTGATCGAATTCAGCCGCCTCCTCGACGGTCAACATCCACGTGATGACTACAGGGAACTTCTGGAGCTCTCTGTAATTGTGCTGGGCGGTCCGAACAAGCGGGGTGCCCGGTTCGCTCGTCCCGGCGCCTTCCATCGCGCGCGCTGGATGGCAAAAGTCATCTATGCCATCAAACTGTTCCTGTTCCGGGAACAGTTTCAGATGTCGTCAGGCGAAGCGGCTGGAATCCGGCGATTCACCATCTTCGCCGTGTCCATCTACGTGACGGCCTGGTACAAAGCGCCGCTCCCGGCAACGGCCCCAGCCGCGGACCTCGCGCTGCTCAAGGCCCTCGTCTATTATTCGGACTCAGCGGTGGCCAAGGCGACGGCGACAGTCTTCGCCAGGCACCTATGGTACTTGAGCGAGCGCCTCGTCACCCTGGCCATCTTCGACGAGGGTATCGACTTGGCGACAAAGCGGGAGATGATTAAAGCGATGGAAGAAGAGGAAGGATCGGAGGATCCCCCGCGGCGTATCAATGTGGACCTGTCCACCGCCTCAATCGCCAACAATACATTGGCCAAGTTCACAACGACTACATCAAAGGAGTTCTTCAAGGTTCTGGACATCAGCACCGCCTTCCTGCTCAAGGATCCGGAGGAGTGGCGGACGGACCCAGCCTTCATCGCCGCATCCCGCCGAGTCCAGGCCCTTCAAGTTGTCAATGACTTCGCGGAGCGCGGGTGGCGTTGATGCAGTCTTTCAACCTGGCCCTTACCAAGAGTGAAGACCAAAGGCAGTTCCTCTTACAAGTGGTCGAGAAGCACCGCTGTGACTTCCCAACCGCCCGCAAGTCCACCGTGACCTCTGCAAAGTAGGCAACAATGAGAGGGAGATGGGCGCCCATGATACCCCCCCCCCCCCTTGAGGGGCTAATACTCGAGTTGAGGGGGACCTAGAGTTGAAAGTATGAAGTCCAGTTATATGTTTTAGGTCAAGATTAGTAGCTTGAACAAACTAGAAGTGATATTTTATTTGCTAGAGGCATAGAACATCATGATCTAAAATTTCTACTTTTCGAGAAAATATACAAACTTTGACCGTATTGAGGCAGTTCTAAATATTGTTTTATTTCAAACATATTTTACACACGATATTCTTTGACAAAATGGAACCAGAAACGCGCCCGTCCCGATAAAAATTCAAACTTTCGAAAATAAGTGTCACCCTAATATATATATATGTATATATATATATATATACGCCTCGGTGGTGTAGTGGTTAGCGTCGCTGACTACGAATCCATCGGACCCGGGTTCGAGACCCGGTGACTGCAGCCGGCGCGCAGCAAAACCCAGCTGTTCATCCTTTCACACAATAAAGGAAGTGGTTGGTAGGTAAATGGGTACTCTGGATGGCCTAGACGCTGGGCTGCTGCTGTGGCGTGGTTCGGATTTCACGTTAAACTGTAGGTCTAAGGTGGAGTGAAAAGCTTGACCTTCGTCAGAATGAACAATTCGGGCGGAAGCTAACCAAAGGTTATATATATATATATAATATACAGTGGTGCTTATAAATATTCGTATGGAGAAATATTTCAGTTATATTCGTCCTCATCTTTACCATGGATACAGTAGGAAAGTTATGAAAAATTTAACATTCGTACGAAAAAATTTAACAAATAAAAAAAATTCAACTCCAACATATACTGTAATGTAAAACGTCAAAGAATTTGAGGGAAATGAAAAAAAGTTAAAATGCAAAACTTTTCGGACAATTATTTACAAAATTATTTAAAACTTTGTGTGTCCACCTTAGGCTTGAAGAATTTAAATTTTTTATCAGTAGTTGGCTGTTTATTGATTAGAGACTGTTGGCAATTGTGAATTCTAGCATTATCTCTGAATCTTCGTGGAAGGCGGCGGATGACTGTACAAGCCATTAGTCGTGGTAAAGAACTGTCTACAGATCTTAAGTGATCTGTTATTGCTGCACACGAATCTGGAAAGAGTGCTAGGAAGGTAAGAGAAGAACTTTGAATTCCATTTACGACGGTTGCTGGAGTTATAAAGAAATGGAGTCTTTGGAACAATCAAAACACTATCAACGTTTGGACGACCTTGCAAGATTTCAGAACATACAGCTAGCAGTGGTGGGCACCGTTAACCAAAAAGTTAATTTCGATAACGATAATCCGTTAACCCCAATTTTTAACTCCGATAACGATAATCCGATAATTTTACTACAAAGTTAACGATAATCCGTTAACGATAACTATTTCTTTACTAACATTTAAAAAAATCAAGGAAAAAAGCTTTAAAACCCATAGAAAATGTTTATTTATGCAAAATCCAACAATAAATAGGTATTTAACTATTTTTACCAAGTTTTGCAACTTTTTTGCTTAACTTTTTTTTTATTTTTAATAAAAAATGTACTGATTACATGTTTTGAAACCCTTGTAACCACTAACCATTAACTAAATTTTAATTTACCAGAGAATTATTATGGCGGGAACTGAAAGGTAAAATTAAATTTTAGGCACATTTATTAAAGACTATGACACAATGTGCTGGTTGCCCTCAGAAAGACCAACTTCTCAAAGTTAGGCCCAACTGCCAGTCTTGACCTCTTGGTCCTCAGGATGTCCTTGCCGAGAAAGAAGAGCCGTTCCACTGCGGCAGAGGACGGAATTGGCGTATTGTACTTCAGGAAGAGGTTGATGAAGATCTGCTCCCCCATGAAGTCAGAGTCGGCCATGTCTACCTTCCCATCAGTGTCCAGCCAAGTGTCGACAAGTCTCTTGGCCTTCTGCTTGACACTGGTACTTGAGCCACCGGCCGTCCACCCAGCGAAGAGGTCGTCAGGCATGCTGCTGTCGCTAGAGCTGGTGGTGCTGTTATTTAATTCGACGACAATATTACAATCAGTGAATAAAAACTATTATTCAAATTTTACATACTATATATACTTTTTTAGATATTTACTAACGCAGTGTAAAAATACTTATTCATTAGTCATTAGACTCATTACTATAAATTAATTTTTCTCAACCGTACATTTTACCATACGGATCTCCATACGTATTAATATATATATAATATTACAGGACTTTTACTAACGTTAAAAGAACCTTCTTACCTTCAATAAAAAGCGCACAACCTCCCCTTGCGAGATCTGGAAGCAGACTGAAGTTATGGCGGTTTGAATTCATTCGCGGAGCGGTGATCTTCCGTGAATGACTCCTCGCAGTTAACGTGTTAACGGATTTTAACAGACTAAATATCGAGTTATCGGAAGTTAACTGGTCCGATAACGATAAATGGAAATTGACTTCCGTTAATAGTCCGTCAAAAAAAGTTAACTTCGTTAATTAACTGTTATCGGATTAACGTTTTAGTGCCCAACACTGACAGCTAGACAGATTGAAAGAATGGCTGCTGCGAATCCACAAGCGACTGCAAGTGATATTTGCTAAACATTAAGACTGTCCAAGACTGATGTCCATCTCTCTCTCGTACATCGTACACTGAGAAAGAATGATCTGCATGGAAGAGTTGCACGAAGAAAACGTCTGATACGAAAACGCACAAAGAAGCTCATTTAAAGTACGCCATCAAAATAATGGATTTGCATTCTGGAAGAAAGTTCTCTGGATAGCTGAAACCAAAATCGAATTATTCGGGAACAACGGTATGTTTGGTGAAAATCAAATATTGCATTCGAGGAAAAAAAACATCCTTCTTACGGTTAAACATGGTGGTGGTGGTAGTTTGCTTCTTTGGGGATGCTTTAGTGTTTCTGGGCCAGGAACTCTTATCACCAATGGAATCTTAAATTCGAAGAAATGCCAGGAAATTTTAAAAGAAAATGTATTGCCTTCAGTTGTGAATGAGTCGCAATTGGGTACTGCAACGAGATAATGATCCCAAACATAAAAGTAAGAGCACCATCAACAAAAGAATTTCAAGCTTCTCGAGTGGTCCAGTCAAAGCCCATATCAATTTAATCAAGAATTTATGGTTTGATCTGAAAAAAGGTGTCCGCGAGAGGGACCCTTCAAATCTGAATGAATCGTAACAATTTTCTTTGGAAGAATGGGCTAAAATTTTTACTGAGATGTCGAAATGTTGTTGAAAAATATCCAAAACGAATCATTGAAGTCGTTCATTAAAAAGGTAGACGCACAAAGTATTAAGTAATTTTGTAAGTAAGTGTACGAAAACTTTTGCATTTTAACGTTTTTTTTTAAATTTCCTCAAATTCTTTGATGTCTTTTTATTTGTTAAATTTTCCCAAACAAACGGTAAACTTTTCATTACTATCGTATGCATTATACAAAAGATAAGGACGAATACAACTGAAATATTTATCTGCGAATACTTATGAGCGCACTATATATATATATATATATATATATATATATATAAATAATTATATATATATATATATATATATAATTATATATATATATATAATGAGCCTCGGTGGTGTAGTGGTTAGCGTCGCTAACTATGAATCCATCGGCCCCGGGTTCGAGACCCGACGGCAGCCGGCGCGCAGCAAAACCCAGCTGTTCATCCTTCCACACAATAAAAAAAAAGAATGTGGTTGGTAGATAAATGAGTACCCTGGGTGGCCTATTGGTTAAGACGCTAGGCTGCTGATGGGGCGTGGTTCGGATTCCACGTTAAACTGTAGGTCTAAGGTGGAGTGAAAAGCTTGACCGTCAGAATGAACAATTCGGGCGGAAGCTAAGCAAAGGTATATATATACACACACACACATATACTATATGTATATGTATTTTTTTTTTAATTGTGGTTGTTTAACCTCCTTCGCAACATCTAAGGTCATATGACGGAGGGGACCTACGTGGGATCCGAACCACGGGTCGCTACATAATCTGGGCGCGGAGGACGCTCTCCCATCCAACTACTACCCAGACCCAATGTCGCTTAATGTCGCTGATCTCCGGGAAGCGGTGTTACAACATTGGCCACGACGTAACCCGTATGTATGTATGTATGTATGTAGAGGCGTTTGTAAACATTTCCTTTGTAGGCCTATAATTTTAATACCCCTTTGTTTCAAGTTCGTATCGAAGGTCATGAGAGGAGGCCACCTTTACGGAGTTGCAGCTTGTCGGTACATGGTTCTCAACAGACCCAGAACGTCAGTTTATCGTAGGGCACTTTTAGACTTCAAAAGTATTCTCACCACCAGTAGAAAGCTGGGATCACCTAAAGATCAGGGCCCCCATGTATTCTTGTTTTTTGCTTTACAGTACCAAATATAATAAATTAAATTAAATGCCCTGTTAGGTCAACTATACGCCCTTGACGGTTGGTTAGGTTAAGTCGTGATATTTTCGTTAGTTCTAACGACAATATCATTTGTTAATTGAGGGTGGGGACCCTGATCTTCAGGTGATCCGAAAGCTGCTCTGACAAAGGCTTTCAAGGCACCTGCGTCATGTTCGATCAAAGACGTCCTTGTTTCATTTTTAAAGTTTTCAAAATTTGAGCCATTGAGGGCGCCACAGCAATACCGTGAGACATTTGAGAATTTGCTACGAAATCTCGCTCCTTGAGATTTAGCAGCTAAATTTTTAATTCAGTCTTCCTGCAAATATCGCATCGAAAACCTCTCTCGGTTTTAGGCCTATCGTGTAATTCTTTGTCTATTTCAAAAACATTTTTCTCCAATTGTTCTTTGGAGCTCACGTGCGCCTACTTTAATCCACTGAACTTTCTTTGTGAATAGACCCTCACTCGTACTGCTCATACTTTACTGTAATTCAATGACAGCTCTTGTGTATGGCCCTTCATTCCGTCTTTCGCCTATTATAACTCAGTGAAAGTAGACTCTCTTTGGTCTACAACCATCTATAGGCCCTCACTCTGTTATCGCCTGAAGTACAGTTATAAAGAACTCCTTTGTTCGCCAGTAAAAAATTCGTTTTCATTACACCGAACAAGAACTGTTATCGTGTGCATTTGTTGAACTGGCAGTTATTATATTATCTATACTATTAAAACTGTAAAGGCGTGCGTGTGTAACGGAAAAATTTATTTATAACAACTAAAAAACCAAATAATGACTGGAAAAGAATGTAAACAGAAATACAAACAATGAAAATTCACCAAAACAAATATTAATATTGTAAAAGGATTATATACACTACAGTATAGCGTATAGTAAACTCTCTTCCAACGCGTGTGTGTCCAGCGCGAATTTGCTAATACACAAAAAAATAAATGTGAACAATTATTTGCCGAAAGCGGAAAATTTGATTATACACGGTCCGCCAAACACGCTCTAATACAGTAGTACTGCACGAGTGCCAATGCGTGCTCTAGTGTTTTCTCCTACACTCTCCAACACTCCCGCATCTCCCTCCCTCTCGCGTCACCTTTTGTCTCAGTCCCGCTAACGCGTTAAGTTCAGTGAAGTTGTGTTGGATTGTTTTTGTCGTATTTTGCCGTTGTTTTGCTATCACCCTTAGACAGCAGTATGGTACCAAAACGTAAAGCATCTGCAAGTGATGGTGAAGAGAAGAAAAGTCGTAAGGTTATGACATTAGCCGAATAAATAAAGATTCTAGATAAGTTGCGTGGTGGTATGAGCATAACATCACTTGGCCGCGAGTATCACGTGAATGAGTCTACCATACGCACCATCCGAAAGAGTGAAGAAAAGATACGTGCTATTTTCATTTAATATATTTTTATTTATCATATGTAAATATCATTATGTTTATGATTTTATTATGTTCTTATTTCATATACAGTTATAGGTAGGGAAATTCATTTGTGTGAATAAAAAATCTACGTGTCTGAGTATTAATGGGAGACTTTACGTGGCCGCGTTCACGTATCCCCATTTATCCCATAAGCCTAAGGTATTAAGTTTGTCCAACGCGGATTTACCTAACGCACCGTTCTCGAGAAAACTACCTACCCCTCCCCCCCCGCGTTGGACGAGGGTTTACTATATTTGTTTATCCAAGGATTGGGGTTAATGTGGGACGTGCTAGTTGGGTGGTTGTGTATGATTGTGTTGAATGGTAAACATGCCTAGTATGAATGTAATTTTTGTTCTGAGATAGTGCGCTGTAGTTGTTGAAATCTGCAAACGTTAATTGTGTAAATCCAAGGTATGTTTAAACTTAACTATGAAATAATAATAATTAATATTGTATTTAATTTTGCCATAAAGCTTTGCCCAAAATATTTGATATATTTTTGTTAAAATTTTCTTAAATTTTGAAAAGTAAGTTAGTACAGTATTTTGATTTATAGGATTGTGTAAGTTTAATTGAATATCAAAAGCGAAATGAAACGAATAGGGAAGGAGTAGACTTTGAATTTTGTATTTTATTACGTGAATCTTGAAAGCGACATTTGTAATTCATTTGGTTTGTTTTCAAATAACTTTAATAACTAGCTCATGTGCCCGTCCGTGACGGGCATGTTCTACCAGTAGACTATTGGTAAAATACTCCATGACGACGTCAAGGTTGTCTACAGGGTGTTCGAAAAGTCCCGTTACCCCCTACAAAATGTACATATTGTAATACAATTTTATTTTTGTGTGATTAATTGAATTTATATGCGATTCATTGACATTTATTTTTCTTTTCCACGTATTAGAGTTGTATGGACAATGGTAGACCAGTCCACTTACACTCTGGAGGAAAGGATAGTGATGAGCACATGGGCTCATGAAAGGTCACATACTGGCAAAACGATGCATGATATCCAGAATGATTTCAACACAAGATTCACTAAGACTGCACCACCAAACAAGATGGTATTACGCTGGGAGAAAAAGCTGTTTGAAACTGGCTCCATCAAGGACAAACCACGGTCGGGAAGACCAACAACGCGAGCAGAACAATGTGAGGGTGTGATTGCATCGGTGGCTCGTTCACCGAAAAAATCACTTCGGAAACCATCACAAGAACTTGCAGTCCCCATGTCCACAATGAGAGATCACATGACAAAAAAAATCGGCATGAGGAACTGAAACCCGCTGTTCGAGATGCATTTGGTGCAATCACTCTAGCAATGCTGTTTCGATTCTCACACCGCACATGGAGGTGCATAATTCTTTGTTACGAAAATGATGGTGCACACAGATATTCTTGATTAGTAACTGTATTTACTGTAATTAAAGTATATAATTGTTGTTGGTGACTCGTTTCTTAAATTACACGTACCACATATAAATACAATTAAGCAAACAAAAATAAAATTGGTATTAAAATATGTACATTTTGTAGGGGGTGACGAGACTTTTCGAACACCCTGTACATACGTGGAGGTGCTTAATTTTTAGGTATATGTATCCAATTTAACTAACAGCGCCCTTCACAATTAAATAGCTTATTTCTACCTTCTGAATAATTTATATAAAACTTGATTACTTTGTCAGTTGATTCTTTCAATTTTTTTTTTTTTTCCTTCATTTTTGAGTCAAATTTAGTATTTTTAACTATTAATATTTGTTTTCGTGAATTTTCATAGCTCTTATTGTTGTTTACATTCTTTTCCAGTCTTTTTTTTTTTTTATCAGGTCATCCCATAAGTAATGTCGT
Organism: Bathynomus jamesi; assembly: GCA_023014485.1. Classification (NCBI taxonomy): domain Eukaryota; kingdom Metazoa; phylum Arthropoda; class Malacostraca; order Isopoda; family Cirolanidae; genus Bathynomus; species Bathynomus jamesi. The sequence goes on along the minus strand of JAJOZX010003316.1, from coordinate 330,881 downwards.
TTTTTAGATCTGAATTTGAAGGACAAAAAAAAAAAAACTCGACTGAAACTTTTTAATCTAGTATATATTTTCCATCAAAATCAATGACACTCTGCCAACGTCCTACAAGCTTTTCAATGCCATGTTTATAAAATTCAGGCGGTTTTGAGGCAAAAAACGTACAGAGACTGGTGTGCAGGTCATCTAAAGAAGTATACTGTTTCTCGTCAAGATAGTTTTGCAGACTCCTGAAGAGATGATAATCTGAAGGCGCAAGGTCTGGAGGATGTGGAAGTTTTTCCCACCCAAGCTCCTCAATTTTTGCAGAAGTGATCCGAGCGGTATGTGGACGTGCGTTGTCGTGGTGGAACACGATTCCTTTCCGATTAACCAAAGGAGGTCTCTCTTCTTTTAGTGCAGTGTTCAATCGATCCAGTTGTTGACAGTAGACTTGAGCGGTGATTGTTTGGTTGTGTGGTAAGGTTTCAAAGTGTATTACACCACCTTTATCCCACCAAACACTAAGCAACACCTTCCGAGGGTGAAGATTTGGTTTTGGCTGTGGTGTCGCTGGTTCTCCGGCACAAACCCACTGTCGACGGCGCTTAATATTCTGGTACAGTATCCACTTTTCATCGCCAGTCACTAAACGGTGCAAAAACGGATCTTGGAGTTCACGGGAATGAAGAGCTGTGCTAATGTTTACCCGCACCCTCAGATTGTCGACCGACAATTCATGTGGCACCCATTTTCCTAACTTAGGCACTTTCCCGAGTTGTTGCAAATGTCGATGGATGGTGGACGGGGATGAATTGAGTTTCTGGGCCAATTCTTCGACAGTTGTTGAACAGTCTTCTTCAAGTGCGGCTAACAGCGGGTCATCATCAAACTCAGCAGGGCGTCCAGAGCGTGCTGCATCTGTCAAACAGCAGTCACCATTCCTAAACTTTTGAAACCATCTTTGACATTTCCTCACATGCAGAATATCGTTGCCATAAACGTCCTGAATGTTTCGCGTTGCTTCAGTAGCACTATTCCCTTTTTTGAACTCGTAAAGCATTATATGCCTGATATGTTCTTGTGATACCGCCATGTTTATGAGGGGTTCACATAAAGCAAAACACACGCCTTCACTGGTCAAGGTCTGTAAAGTATGTAGCGAAACACGATAGATCTCCTCTTAGATATAACCTTCGGAAAATTTATGCTTAAACCGAGTAGGACTAGTTTAAACTTAATCTATCGTTAAAAACGACATTACTTATGGGATAACCTGATAGTTGTTATAACTAAATTTTTGCGTTACACACGCACGCTTTTACAATTTTAAATTTAATTCTGGAAAAGAACGTAAACAACAATAAGAGCTATGAAAATTTACGAAAACAAATATTGATAGTTAAAATACTAAAATATGACTCAAAACGAAAAAACTAAAGAATGAAAGCAGTTTGAAAGAATGAGGGGACCTTTTCCAGTTTGTGTACCGTTTTTCATATAATTTATTTTTGAGAATATTTTTGTTAAAACTAACGAAAATATCACGACTTAACCTAACCAATTATCAAGGGCGTACAGTTGATCTATTATTAATTATAACATTGTTTGTTTCTGGAATAGTATTTACTATTTACTAATAGATCAACTGTACGCTCTTGATAATTGGTTAGGTTAAGTCGTGATATTTTCGTTAGTTTTAACAAAAATATTCTCAAAAATAAATTATATGAAAAACGGTACACAAACTGGAAAAGGTCCGAATGAGGTGGCGTAGTGATAAAATTTTATAGAATTATTTAGAAATGAACTATTTAATTGTGAAGGACGCTGTTAAATTGGGCACATATACCTAAATAAACACCTCCATGTATGTAGACAACTTTGACGTCGTCATGGAGCATTTTATCAACAGTCTACTGGTAGAACATGCCTGTCATGGACGGGGTACATCGGCTAGTTGTACCTTTTAACATAATTGACAATCTGTTCTTGCAATTTGACATTGTGTTTTCATACTGTCAATTGATTCACAACATATCTATTTTTTCGTAATTTTGTTTATATTTCATGCATTTTCGTATAAATACTGTATCGTATTATATTAATCTCATCGTCTTTGTCTTTCACAGTAATTAGCGTTAATTCCAATAATTCAGTCACTTTATTTGCACATTCAGTCGAAGTCATTGTAATATTATTCACTTTGAACATTATTTCTTTGACTAATTAAAGGAAAAAACATCTATCTCATTTCCTTGTTTTGATCGAAAGATCAATGGTGACCCCCAATTTCCGTCAACACACACACGAAAGCCCAGCGAACCGATAAAAAAGACGTCACCTTTGGTTTTTGCAATTTGCACTGTAGCTGTTCATTGTATTCTCTTTTAGAAAATGCAGAAACAAGAAACGTGGAATATTTAATAAACTTTATTTTTGTGAAAGTTTGATATAAAAAAAGACGACGTAAAATGTACAAAATTATTCGCTGCGTTCAATACAGAAATTATTTTGGAATAAAATTTAGCTTTATTTTTCAAGGTTTTATTAATTTCATCATTCTTTCCACGAAAAGATCAGCCACAAATTAATATATTATAAAAAAATAACATTGTTTTTATAAGTCCTTCGCAACGATTAAAAAAAAAAAAAAGAATTGGACAAACGGCGGACCATTAGGTTTCTCAGCTATATACAGGGTGTCCCATAAGTCCGGTGATAATATATTATAGAAAAATAACATTGTTTTTATAAGTCTTTCGCAACGATTAAAAAAAAGAAAGATTTAGACAAACGGCGGACCATTGTTTCTCAGCTATATACAGGGTGTCCCATAAGTCCGGTGAAAGCCTTTTCCTCAGTAGTGTAACTCGCTTCCATATTAGCTATTGCGTGTTATTCTACCTGCAAAAAGAAAAAGGCCCCAAAACAAGACATCACCTCGAACATTTGCTTTAGTTCTAATTTATTACTTTTGTAAATTTAATTTAAAATAGATTTTCGTATGAGATCGGACTTATGGGACACCCTGTGTATGTATATATATAATATAGTACGAGTCATGCATCAGGACCGATGATAACTAGCAGGGTCTGCAATACAAACTAACGAAAATTGCAGTAAATTGAATAGAGATAATGGATACGCCGTACGGAAGCCTCGTCAGTACTTAAAAAGTCCCTATTTGTTTGGCAATGCTGCTGCGAGCTGCTCATACCATGAAATGAGCGTATGTGCGGAATAGTAATTCTTCATACTTCCACTTGAACTATTAATGCAGCGATGATTGAACTTAATAATTAACATCGATGATATATACCGGGTTGCCCAGAAAAAAGTAAGCTATTGCTTTTATCAACTATTATATTTACTATTGTCAAGATTTGCTTGCTTTTATAACGATTTAAATAAATAATTTGGTTTTTTACGTAGCACTTCTGTCTTTATAATAATTGTTTTTAATATACTCTATCTTTGTTGCAGATTTTTGAAAAATAAAACTGAAATAAAATCTTAAAAGCAATAGCTTACTTTTTTTTCTGGGCAACCCGGTATATATATATATTATTATATATATATATATATATATATATATATATTCAGGGGCGGCTTCTTAATGAATGCAAGGCATGCACTGCATGCGAAAATAATTAATATACTCAATGAATTTAAAATTATTATTTAAGTTAAAAAAATAAAGTTAAAATTATTATTAATATAATATTGGTTCTATCCTCGGTTACTACATAACTCATAAGAATATCATAAAAGACAAAATACAGCTTATCTAATATGTACTACACTGTAATGCATGTGACTGCATGCGTAAGTAAAATTACCACGAGCCGCCACTATATATATATATATATATATATATATATATATATATATATATATATATATATATATATGATGTGTGTGTGTTTTATCGGGGCAGTAAGTTCAATAAATTTCACTATATTATTACAACAGACTTTATGTGAAAACATAATTACGAGGAATGAGAGAGCCGTGATAAAAAAAAAAAATGAAATAAGCTTTTAATCTTTACTGCGCATTTATTATCATTTAACGTATTTTTAATTACCATAATCGCTTTCATCGGTTGCATAACATGTCCACGTTCAGGTTTTTAGTGATTTCAGTCATTTACGTATTTCATCCGTGACATCACTCAGAAATGCGGCTCCGTCTCGCGGACGAATGAAGAAACGCTTTAGTTAAATGTGTAAAAATGAATGAACATATTTTGCGATTAGGTGTTTGCGCGTGATTCTCGGTCCCTTTTGTTGAATTTTATCTATATTCACTCTCCTTCCTCCTCCTCCTCCCCCTTTTATTTAGTTCTTACTCGTTTGTAATCCCGTTGCGAGCCTTTATCACTTTGCGCTTTTTCCCTCGTAGAACGAGGTGGTCTAATTGCTGTTAGAATTATGCATGCGTGTATCCAAAGGGACAGAGGGGATGCTCTCTCGCTGCATGGTTCAGCTAATTTCGAATGTCGAGAGAGAGAGAGAGACTGACTTCAACCCCCCCCCCCCTCCCTCCCCTAGGATGTTCATGCATCTCGCATGACATGAGATTTGGTGTAACTTAAAATGTGTCTCTTATGCTGGATGCAGATTATAGAGTCCGTATGAGTATTTCTGGGCTGATACTAAAGCAGCTTCATGGTTTAAATTTGAGGTCTGCTTGCTGATTTCAGTACGACTTAATTTTTAAGAAAATTATGCCATGCGCGGTAATAGTCATACTGGAGAGTCGTATTGGATTGTACTTGTCTGTTCGTCCGTTTGTCTGTCTGTCTGTGTGTGTGTTTGTCATTACTTTCAACATAAATTGATGAAACTTCACACGCAGATCATGACAAGACGATATGTCATGAGAAAAAAATCGGGTTACTACATCAAAGTTCAAGATCACAAATAGAGGTCGAAGGTCAAATGGAGCTTTTTCTTCTCCGTGCTGTGACTTTTGGATCGCTCGATATAAAAAACTTCACACACACACGATGTGTCGATGAAGAAGAATCGGGTCCCTGCATAAAAGGTCAACGTCAAAAATAGGTCAAAGGCCAAATGGAGGATGATGCCATGACTTTTCAACCGCCCTACATAAATTGACGAAAGTTCACACACACACATGAACCATCACAAAACTCAGATCCTGTATGCTTGATCATAAGACGATGTGTTTTTAGCAAGACTCGGGGTCCCTGCCTCAAAAGTTAAGACCGCAAATAGAGGTCAAAGGTCAAATCGTGGTCCATGCCGTAAGTTTTGAACCACTCAACATAAATTGATGAAACTAAACACACACCCTACATGGATGATCTTAAGACGACATGTTTGAGCAAGGATCGGGTCTCTGCATCAAAGATCAAGGTTGCAAATAGGGGTCATATATCAAATGGAGGTACACGCCATAACTTTTAACTATTAAAATTCCTAAGACTACACAGTCTAGGGCATGGTTAATTAATCATTTTTAGGAAAAAGTGATAAATGATGAAATTTTCTAATTAATCAATGATTAACTGATTAAAAATGATTAAAAATTAAATACTTCTGAAAAGAGTAAGAAAGAGCTTTATTGTTTCTGTTGCGTGAGATAAGACCGAAGAAAACATTTTGTTCATTTAGTTTGCTTTAGTTCGAGAAATCAGTCATGGGCGGATTAGACAGTTTATACATGCAAAAAAGGCCCAAATTCAAATGATACATTACAAAATTTAAGGTAAAATGCTGCTGAAATTATGAGGAAAATTAATCATTTCCCATTATTTTCTAAAAAATATTTTTTTTCATTAATTAATGATTAAATTCGAGACAATGATTGACTGATTAACTGCCCTACTACACACACACACACTGTGGATCATCACAAGACAGACGCTGTGTCGCGAGAAAGACTCGGATTCTTGCACCAAAAGTCAAGGTCATAAATTGAGGAGGGGACATTGATGTTCCGATATGCTCGTAGTTAGTGTTTTATTTAGTCCATGAGCGTGGTTCATTTCATTTCAGGTTCCATCATTTTTCAGTTAACGGACTGTATTTGCCGGAAGGGGACTTGCTGTTTTATTAATTTAAACATTATTTGATCCTTTTACGGAAGCGGAACACGGGTACACCTATACGCTTTTAATTGCGTAAATGGCTCTTGGGCCAATACAGATCAAATTTGTAATAGTTATGGGAAAATAAAAATAGGTCATTATCCCTTCTCGATAACTACTGTTTATGCGTATGCATAATGCCCTTAGCTTAGTGTTTGTATCACTTTGTTGTTGCACCTCGCCTGTATTACATAGTCTAGTACGTTTCCACTTTCTTAGAGGCGTATAGGAAAGGTATCATTGACGTCACCAGCTAAACAATCTGCGCATTCGTACTTCAGGAGTAAAGTTAATGAAATGTTTGAGTTTTGAATATTCATTTGAGTGAATTCTTTTTGTTTTAATTTACATGAGCGTCAAACGTAAACGCTTCTCTACCCATGAACCTACTTCAGTGACCTACCTTTTATGAGTAACTTGAGTGTTACTTAAGTAACTTAAGGCTTATTCTTGTTAAATTTACAATCGTTACGTGAGTCGTTACTTTTAGGCGTATTAAGTATAACTAATGGTTATTTTCTTGGTTTAGTTATTTTGAAAATAAATATACACGAAAAACGCGAGTAAACCTTTTTGTCCTCTTAAATTTCGGAAACGGGCAAAAAAAATCAAACTTTTTCTCAATCAAGGAAGCTTATAAAACATATTTGTCAGGCCATATGATTCTACCGCGTAAAGTTACGTTGGTTGGTGTTCAATATTAGAGGGAGAGGGGGAGAGAGAGTAGATGAAGCCTTCGGAAGGAACATGTAAAGAACTAAAAAAATTTCCGAAAAGAAGCGAGAAAGGGCAAACGTGTCTTGTAGAATCATTGGCAATGTGAAATATGAGTTGCAATGTGTTGGTGCAAAATGAGGAAATACGCGAGAATTTAAGCAATATTTTAGTGAGCTGGTTTGGTTGGTGAGGTAGATGGATAGGAAGTATGTATATATATATATATTATATAAATCGAAAGAATATATTGTAGAACAAATGGCGCCAAAATGTACAGTACTTGAGGACATACTTCACAATGTCTCACAGTAGTTTTGTCTTACCTCCCAAACTTATACTTTTTTAGTTGATTTTACACTAAACAATTGCTCCAAATTTTGCGGACGTCATCATGGAATGACCCTTTAATAGCTGATCTTTTTCCTTATCTCATCTACCCCGTAAGCAGTCCAACACGCTCTCAAAAACACACTTTTCCCTCTATTCTTCATCTGGAGAAGTTGTATGGGAGATATTACGATACAGCACCTCTATCTTACGCCTAGTACTAGGCTGTACCTAAAAATTCCTTAGGGTTAAGGTTTAACTCCGGAAGTAAAAAACCCTCCATCTGGAGTAGAAGGGAAAAAACAAAAACAAAAAGAATACTACACATACGTGCAATTTTACACACTACACGATCTTTTCAAAATCGATGGGAAAAAAAAATTGCATCACGAACCTCGGATACCTTGATTTCGGCTCTCTTCTTCTTATATAGGAGGGCATTTTTGCGGTCGCTCGCCCTGACCCCTCGTTCCTACAAAAAAAAAAAAATATATATATATAACGGTGGTGCAGTGGTTAGCATCGCTGACTACGAATCCACCGACCCCGGGAAAGAAAATAGTCTGGTGAAAGCTGCTGCCAGCACTCTTATAAATAAGAGTTCCCGGAGCTTCTGAGCACTGGGTGGCTGCTTGGCTTTCACTCGTCGATCAAGTTCATCCCACACTAGCTCGATGGGGTTCAGATCCCGGGACTGTGCTGACGTTGCCGTTCTTTCTGCTTCAGGTAATTTTGACACAGCTTGGAAGTGTGTTTAGGATCGTTGTCTTTCTGCATTATGAACTGTTGGCCAACTAGTCGCAGTCCAGATGGGATGGCATGGCGCTGTAGAATGCTGTGACAGCCACGTTGGTTCAGTATTCCAATGACTTTGAGATCATCTCCAACTTGCTCCTTGCAAAACATCCCCAGACCATCACACTTTCTCCACCGTGCTTCACTGTTGGTACAACACACTGCTGTGTCATTCTTTCACCCACTCTGCGCCGCACAAATACTCTCCGTTTGGATCCAAAAACTTGGAACTTTGATTCGTCAGTCCAAAGGACAAATTTCCACTGCTCAACAGTCCATTTTTGGTGTTTTTTAGCCCAGGCTAACCTTTTCGTTTTGTTCTGGAGTCTCAGCATTGGTTTCTTTGCTGCAGTTCGTCCTTTTAATCCTGCCTCCCTTAGTTTTCTCTGAACAGTTGATGTTGAAACTGTGTACTCTGGAGTTTGGAGTTGTTCAGCTGGGCTTTGAGTTCAGGTGCTGTGAGGCGTCTGTTGCGCAGACTGGTGACTCGGATATACTTGTCCTCTGAGTCTGTTGCGGTTCTTGGTCGCCCTGACCTTTTTCTGTCTTTATTTTGACCAATTTCTTCGTACCGTTTAATGGCACAAGCAACCGCATTCACAGAAACTTTTAATATTTTTTCAATTTGCCTCAGTGATTAACTGAGCTTTGTCAACCATTTTTGCTTTTTGAAGCCCAGAAATATACCTTAAACTACACAGTTAGCTCCTCTGCAAGGATTTTATAGGTAAAGACCTGCAGCGCATGTTAATAACTGAACACATGTATTAACATACTCCTGAAGAAACACACTACTCCAGTAAAGACTTTTAAACTGTTTTTGGACCTTTGTGCAGAGCTAATGGCATTAATTTTAGGTTGCATGCTAGACGTAAATTAACACATTTTGAAGGCTATTTTGAAGAAGCTTCTGTGTTAAACACACTGCATAGGGCAGATGCACTGAAGCATACAATATGAAGGCCAGGTAAGCAAATTCATCTCTAGTACCTGTTAAATTTACATTTGAAGTTTGTGTCATGAGCTAAGCAGCAAAACATTGGAAATTAGTAGGTGTACTTAAACTTTTGACTGGTAGTACATATATGTACACAGTATATATATATATATATATATATATATATATATATATATATATATATATATATATAAAATGTGTGTGTGTGTGAGATGAATTTCACACTTAAACACGTGAAATGAATGAATGATGCAAACCTACAAGGACAAAGAAAAAATGATTTCATAGCCTTTCGTGTATTCGGCAATACATGTAGTCAGGGAATTCCATGACGAGGTGTATTTCTGAATACATGGAAGGACTTGGAATAATTTTTTTTCTCGTGGATTTGCATCATATACATTACACGCAGGATGAGTCAAAAGTCTCCGTACATGGGCAAAATGGTCATGATAAATAAATGATTATTTATTTTTTATTTTTTTGTAGGTGATATGCTGAGATGCCTTTGTCCCAAGAAGAGCGTATAGAGATCATTCTTCTGGTAGGATCAGAAAGCTGTCGCAAGGTTGCCGAGGATTTTAACAGGAGACAGGCCCCCGGCATCTAAAGGAACGCATTCGTGATGCGTGTGCACGCATAACACCAGACGTGTTAACGCGCGTTTGCCATGACACGGGGGAACGCATCCGTATGTGCATTCAATGTAATGGTGCCCACATAGAGCATATTTTGTGACTTACAAGTGATTTCATAATAAAGTGACCATTTTGCTTATGTATGGAGACTTTTGACTCACCCTGTGTATATATATATATATATATATATATATATATATATATATATATTAGTTTTGTTTTCGTGCGATTGTTTAATCTACTCGTAACACTTAAAATCATGAGACAGAGGAGACCAACAGCTTCAGGGATCCGAGTCAGGGGTTTGTACATAATCTGCATGCAGTGGACGTTCTCCCATCCAACTACTCTCCATACCTAATGTCGCTTAACTTCGTCGATCGACGGGTAGCGGTGTTACATAGGCCGCTATTTATTTATTTTTTCATTGCTCTGGTGCCCGACTTTAACACACACACACACACACACACACACACGCTGCTTCTCTCTCCGTTCTTTTCATATTGAAGAGGATAATTTGATTACTGAATTACTCATTGAAAATTGGTAAAACTAAATTTGGAACTGTTTCCGAATGCTGATAATTCACAGGTCAACAAAAAAACATTTTTATTTCGTTGCCAAGGAAATTCGTACGAATTTAGGGTATTTTGGGGTTGCTGAATTCCAAAATGAAAGTAGTTTTTCCGATTTGGCTCTAGTTCTTGAGATAATGAATAGCCTCAATTAATAGGAAACGTAACCATAACGCGTGCATATGGGAAACTACCGGAACATTCTAGATGGTGAGACCGAATAAAATGCCGTTATGTATTTCATGTGTTTACTTTTGTATGATTTGAGACAATTTCAATGCGATTTGTAAGTAGGCTCCGCCTGAACATTAAATTTTTTGCATTTTTACGTGTTTCAATGGAGTAACAATTATCTCATAAATTAGAGCCAATCTAGCAAAACCGATGTCATATTCAGAATCAGCACCACAAAGTTACCCCAAAATCACTCTAATATGATTGGCAATAAAATGAGTGTTGACCAGTGTAATTTATTAAAGGATTTAAAATTAGTTTTTGTTGCCACTTGAAAGATTCCGAAAATTTGTATTATAAAGTTTAACGCAAATGTTCTTAGGAGAAAAAATGTCTTCAAGCAGTCAATCCAAATTTTGCGTCTATTATACATTTTAAAAATAGGGACTAAGTTTAATTCCGTGCAACTTCATTTTGTTAAATGTTAATGCTAATATTGGTGGCACCCGCGCGTGTTTTGGGGGGGTTATTTAACTTCCTGCGTAACAGCGAAGGTCGTATGGCGAGGAGACCTACAGTTTTACGCCAATCCGAATCACGGGGAGGCGCATAATCTGGACGCGAAGAATGGTCCCCCATCAACTACTACCCAGACCCAGTGTCGCTTAATTTCGGGGAACGACGGGAAGCGGTGTTGCCGCATTGGGCACAACGTAGCCTCGTTGGTATCATATATATATATAAAACCTTTAACCTTTGCTTAGCTTCCGCCCGAATTGTTCATTCTGACGAAGGTCAAGCTTTTCACTCCACCTTAGACCTACAGTTTAACGTAGAATCCGAACCACGCCCCATCAGCAGCCCAGCCTCTTAACCACTAGGCCACCTAGGGTACCCATTTATCTACCAACCACTTTCTTTATTGTGTGGAAGGATGAACAGCTGGGTTTTGCTGCGCGCCGGCTGCCGTCGGATCTTGAACCCGGGGCCGATGGATTCGCAGTCAGCGACGCTAACCACTACACCATATATATATATATATATATATATATATATATATATATGAATAGAAACGACATAAGTATTAAGGAACGTTTCCGCACACGAGGAGGAGAGATAACGAAATAATGAAAATGAGGCGAACCGCCTGGGAATCGAACCCAGGGCCTTCCAATTGCCGGTCGGACGCAGCAGCTAGCCATCGAATAATGGACAATACAGAACGCATATACTGTACAACACATTGTAGATTATAGGAGATTGTAGATACCAATCGACCAGGGAAGTACTCCGTTGGGGGGGGGCGTTAGACAGAAAAGAGGGAGTGCTGGAACTCTCGTTTCTCCTGTCACTGTCCTCCTGATCTTTTTCCGTGTCTAATCTATCCTCTTAGCGGTCCAGCATGCTTTCACACGCACACTTCTCTCCCGATTCCTCACTACATACACATGCCATAGGGTGGTCCAAAAAAATGAAAAATAAATATATTCTGACATTTGCCCATATTCCAAAAACAGTAAAGATGTTGGAAATAAAAAACTGGATCGATTCGTCCATATTTAGAGGTGGCGCAACTCGAAGCCTTAGTATCATTATACAGTTTGGGGTGGCAAATTTATTCAAACTTGCGGAACCCTTAAATATTAATGGATTTAGCTCAAAATCTGGTCTGAGGTCTTTTTCCATATAATGAATGTGAAAATACATCGGGAGCTCATATTTGTGCATTTTAAATTTTTAACATTAAAATGCACAAATAAAATTAAAATTAAAATACACAAATAAGAGCTCCCGATGCATTTCCTCATTCCTTATATAGAAAAAGATCTCAGACCAGATTTTGAGCTAAATCCATTAATATTTAAGAGTTAAAAAAAAATGGCATCAACTTCAAGAGCCTCGGAGTTCCTTGGGGAGGGGACCATAAATGTCCCCACTTCTGACTCCCCCTTGCCGATACCGGGAACGCAGACCCGGGCAGCGGGGCTGGATCTGCTACCGCCCACTCGAGATGTTCTGGACCTTTGTCTGATTCACTTTTCTTAAACTTCTGCAACATTCGTCGTCTTATTTTCAATCTGTTGAACACTACTACCACCACCTCCTCCTCTAAACCTCATCTTCTTTTCCTCACTGAAACTCGGGTGTCTGGGACGACTGACAGCAACCCCTTTTCTGTATCTTTTTACTTTCTCTATACTCAATTTCACTCCAAAGGTGAATGTTGCGTATATGTACGCAATGACCTAAGTTTTTCTCATATTCCCGAACTCGAATCTTCCGAATTCTGTACTCTCTGGTTACAGCTTACATGCCAATCTCAAACTAAATACATCTGCACTGTTTACCTTTCTCCTAATTCTACTGACTATCCAAAATTCTTTGACTATCTCGCTTCCAAAGTGGAATACATTCTTTCCCGCTCTACCTTTGCTGAAATCTCCATTTTAGATTTCAATGTCCACCACCACCACCACCACCACCACCACCACCACCACCACCTTTGGCTTTCTCCCCATTTCACTGACATCCCTGGTGAACTAGCTTACAACTTTTCTATCCTAAATGATCTCGAGCAGATTGTACAGTACCCTACTCGTATCCCCGATCGCCTTGGAGATAGGCTCAATATTCTGGATTTATTTCTTACCTCTCATCTTTCTTACTCTGTGAAACTTTTCTCTCCGTTGGGCTCCTTCGATCACAATCTTATATCTGTTTCCTGTCCTATCGCTCCAATTCGGCCTTTGGATCCTCCCAAGAGGAGGCGCCTTTGGCACTTCGATGCCGCTGATTGGGAGGCCCTTAGGCAGTACTTCTGTGATTTCCCATAGAATGATCACTGCTTTCGTCGCCGGGACCCTTCTGGGTGTGCTGAGCGCATCACAGAGGTGATTGTCTTGGGCATGGAGGCGTACATTCCATATTCTATTCCTACGACTAATGCAAAAAACCTTGGTTTAACTTGTTCTAATGCTTTCCGCAACAGAGAGGAGGCTTTCTGAAGGTACCATTGCCATCCAACGCCTGACTGACTCTCACTCAGTTTATATTTCTGCCCGGAATCGTGCAAAATCTGCTCTTCGACTCATCAAAAATTACTTCATTCGACAAAAATGTGAAAATCTATCCAATTCTAATTATTCTCGCTCTTTCTGGCATTTAGCTAAGAACCTCTTCAACAACTTTACTTCCTCTTCTTTCCCTCCTCTTTTCCATTCTGACGGCACAGTTGCCGTCTCTTCTCCTGGTAAAGCTGAACTCTTTGCTCAAACTTTCGCTTACAATTCAACCCTGGACGATTCCGGTGCTGTTCCTCCATCTCCTCTCCCCTCTGACTTTGTTTGAAATTAGAATCTCTTCTAAAGATGTTTCTTCTGCCCTATCTGGGCTCAACTCTAGGAAGGCGTATGGTTCTGATTAGTGTTCCTCCTGTTGTTCTTAAGAACTGTGCTTCTGTGCTGACACCCTGCCTAGGCAAACTCTTTCGTCTTTCTCTCTCATCCGGTACTTTTGTTTCCTGTTGGAAGTTCGCTTTCATTCAGCCTGTCCCAAAGAAGGGTGATCGTTCTCAACCCTCCAATTATCGTCAATTGCTTTGATTTCTTGCCTTTCTAACGTTTTTGAATCTCCTTAATAGGAAGATTCTTAAACACCTCTCTTCTCACAATCTTCTTTCAGATCGTCACTATGGATTCCGCAAGGGACGCTTTACTGGCGATCTTCTTGCATATCTCTCTGACTCTTGGTCATCCTCCTTCCGGGATTTCGGTGAAACTTTTGCTATTGCGCTAGACATATCGAAAACTTTTGATAGAGTCTGGCACAAATCTTTAATTTCGAAACTGCCCTCCTTCGGTTTCTATCCTTCTATCTGTGCCTTCATCTCTAATTTCCTTTCTGGCCGATCTATGGCCGCTGTGGTTCTCCTAAAGCTATTAACAGTGGTGTTCCTCAGGGTTCTGTCCTGTCACCCACTCTTTTCCTTTTATTTATTAATGATCTTTTAATTTGCACTTTCTGTCCTATTCACTCCTATGCCGATGATTCCATTCTTTACTTCTCCACCCACTTCCCAAAGCGTCCCTCTCAACAGTCACTCCATGATTCGCGTAGTACGGCTACGGAGCACCTGACCTCTGCTCTTTCTGCTATCTATGACTGGGGCAGAGAAAACCTTGTGGCTTTCAATGCCTTTAAAACTCAATTCCTCCATTTGTCTCCTCGTCACAATCTTCCACACTACTATCCCCTTACCTTCAACAACACACAACTCAATCCTTCCTCTTCTTAACATTCTTGGTGTTCCTTTTCTTGTGATCACATATATTCTTTTTCTAAAACGGCTCTCTGCGCTGTACCCGCCTCCGCGGTTTCTTCACCCCCAGTCAGTTGCCGTCTCTGTACAGGGGTCTTGTTCGCCCTTGTATGGAGTATGCTTCTCATGTGTCAGGTGGTTCAACCCACACAGCCGTACTTGACCGGGTGGAATCAAAGGCTTTTCGTCTCATCAGTTCCTCGCCTCTTACTGATTGTCTTCAATATCTCTCTCTTCGCCGCAATGTTGCCTCACTCTCTCTTTACTATCGCTATCATAACGGACATTGCTCTTCTGAACTCTCTAACTGCATGTCTCCTCCTTTAAGGAGAGCACGCAGTACCAGACTTTCCTCATTTTCTCATTCCTTTTCTGTCCAACTATCTAATGCAAGGGTTACTCGGTATTTTCAGTCTTTCATCTACTTAACCGGTGAACTTTGGAACAATCTTCTTCAATCCATCTTTCCTCCTGTCTGTGACCTTCCACCTTTCAAATGCAGTGTGTCTAGGCATCTTGAAAACCCCTGACCTTTTAGTAGCTACGTACTAAAAGGAGAGAGAGGTTTAGTCGATCTGAGCCGACTATTATAATTCATGGAAATTACATCAGACAACACGATACATCTTTCGACCAGGATCACAAGCGAAAATCTGTTGAAGCTTGTCCCAGGTAGGCTACCAACTGTACCGAATTGGCTGATTTTTAAAACCCTGTTCTTTCAGCAGTTCATATAAAACAACATTTCATTTATCATTATATTAACCCATTAGCGCCCAGAGGTCTTTCCCGAGACTGAATAAAGTCGTCTGACCTTAGCCAGAACAAAATCAGTAAAGTGACGCTGGGCACTAATGGGTTAATAATCCTATTCCGTTTGCTACAATTTGGACTGTCACGATACGATTTTTTTGAACCGGTTTTTCAATGAATTATGATTGAAAATGGTACCTTGACTGTGACAAGCCAAATTACTGCTTCCCTTGGCTCGGTTGGTTGGAGACAACCCGGACTGTGAGCGACCTGGGTTCGACTCCCAACCCTTCCGCGGTTGAAGTTAGATTTGGCCACCTACTACGTGAAAGATGTATAATCATTTAGTAAATCGACACACTAATAAATTAACCTAACCCATGCTAACATAATCAAACGTTAGTACATTAGATGACACGAGAAAATTCACCCTCAACTCTCTGTGGGAGAAATTGGGAAGTCCGAATATTACCCGCTACTACTGTTTCCCTCAGAAGTTAGGAGCTACGTAGTGAAGTTTCTCTCTGCGTTCATTCTTCGTTTACTGGGCAATGATGCTGCAAGCTGCTTGCCCTGAGTAGGTGTATGGATTGTAAAATGCTTTCGGAACGGTGAAACCCAGGTATCTCCAGGTAGCACACACGCATCGATATGATAATGTTGAAATATTGATGAATGAACCTCTCATTGCTGAAACGATGTTGACCTGGAAACTTCGAATTGCCATTAATTCGTTATTCATCGAATACGGCAACATTTAGTCTCATTGGCTACGTCGTAGCCAATGTTGTTACCGCTTCTCGTCGATCAGCGAAGTTAAGGGGCATTGGGTCAGATAGTTGGATGGGAGACCTTCCTCTGCGTCCAGAGTATGTAACAACCGTGGTTCGGATCCCACGTAAAGCTGTAGGTCCCCTCCGTCATACGACTTTAAATGTCGCGAAGGAAGTTAAACAACCCCATCATTACTATAGTCTCGTATTTGAGGAAAATATACTTTATAAATGCTGATTCCACTTCATTTTATCAACATATTTTACATCAATATTAATTGGCGAGCTGTCACAACCATCATCCTCATTTCAACGATATGAACCATGCATCAACAGTCGATCGATCAGCTTCGATATCTGGATATATGTAATGAGAATTTTCGTAATAAAACTCTCTTTAAAATTTGTAATAATCTTCGCCTTTCGATGTGATATTTGTAGAACTCGATTTTATGGAGAGAATTGACCTGTCGCGTGGAATTTTTGTTCTATAAGTAAGTTTTTTAATTATTTACTAACCTCACCATCCATATTTGAAGAAAAGATTGGCTGAAATTGAATGCGTACCGGTAACGTAATTCTTCATAAATATGAATAGTTTTACGTAGGGAAATTTGTCAAATTAAAAACTGTACTTTTTCATGCTTTATGGTGTCACGTACATTTGGCTAAATTACCTTTGTAACATAATGCCAAATCGATAATAACTATCGAGTTCTGACCTCCGCAAATCCTATTTACCCGCCTGTCAGCTCGCCTTTATTTTGGCTTCCCACATTCTTTTATATACTGTATTTTGCGTAATCAGTTTGGGAGGCCAGCCAGAAACCGGCACAGCGCTCAGGCCAGACTAATGGGGGGCCATTGCGCTAAAAAAAATTGTAAGTTTATATGGCAATTTAAATGTGATTTCCATTGAATAGTTTTATTCAAGCACTTGTTCAGGGTGGACTCTTCAGTAGGTTATTAAATGTAATGATCATAGGCAGTCTGAATAGGCTGTGTAGTTGTATAGCATTTGTGGGCCATTATATAAGTAGTAAAACTTAATTAATGCGATTAATTGTAGTAACAGCTTTATTTCTGATTTTATATATACTATATATATGGAAATGAAATGAAAAGGAAAAGGTTTATTGGCAGACTATAGTCCATATGAGAAATATTATTAATACAATGACAGTTCACATACTAAGGATAAAAATATATACAGTTGATTAGAAATAATACAGTAATGTCGAAGTTAAGTGGAGCAACAGACAGACGTTTTCGTACCAAGAATTCCATAGCTTAGAGGATAAACGGCAGGACTCGTGGATAGCTTGGATAATCGGGTTGGTTGATTTTTTAATTCTTTGCATTACACTGTATTGAGCACGTCTTGTTACCTCCGGGAAGCTCGGGACATTGCGGGTAGCAAACATTTGCGAAGCTGAGCATCTCGGGGGCAGTTTATGTAAGAGTCTAAAAGACCTGTTGTACAGCAAATTTAGGGTTCTGCCAGAACCTTTTTTTATAATTCACCCACAGTTGCTGTCCGTATATATCACTGCAGAAAGTACGAAAGAGTGTGTCTTTAGCTTCAGTTGTACAGAACCGAAAGTTCCTTATAGTCATATTCGCTTTAGCACAAAGGCTTCGAGATTGTTTTCTTATATCCAAGTCATCACTCAAAGAGCTGGTAATAGTTTGACCCAAATACTTACTCTTGTACTTCCTCAATTACTTCACCTTTCATTTTAAACCTAATATCAGCTGACTGATTACAGCTTTTAGGATGAAATTACATAACCTTAGTTTGTGTAACATTAAAAAGAATATCATGTTTCTGCGAATACACTTCGCAGACTTTTAGTAGCCGATCTAAACCTTTAACAGAAGGACTTATTAACACCATATCATCGGCATAAACTAAATTATTTATCCTTGTGTTATCTATACAACATCCTACTATTGCCTCATTAAGTGAAGCAATTAATCCGTCAATATACATATTAAACAGCATAGGAGAGAGCAAAGAACCTTGTCTCACCCAGCAAGAGGACCCAAAACATTCGGATAGTACATTGCCCCGCCTAACGGTAAAAGATTGATGGGAATACCATAATTTCACTAAATTTAATATGTACATGTGAGCCTTCCTGTCTTCTTGTTTTTTAAATAAAATATTGTGGTTCACTCTATCATATACCTTACTTATATCTAGGAAACAGCTATAAATAGTTGAATTACTGTCATTGTATTTAGATATCAGATTAGATTTAAATATTGAATTACCCTCGTATATATAATAATAATAATAACACAGCTCAACAAAAAAAATTTTTTGTTTCGTTGCCAAGGAAATTCGTACGAATTTAGGGTATTTTGGGGTTGCTGAATTCCAAAATGAAAGTAGTTTTTCCGATTTGGCTCTAGTTCTTGAGATAATGAATACCCTCAATTAATAGGAAACGTAACCACAACGCGTGCATATGGGAAACTACCGGAACATTCTAGATGGTGAGACACGCGCATATTCTTAGTGTTTACTCCGCGATCATTCTAGAATATTCCCCCTCCGTATATAAGTCATCGGCCACCCAACCAGTAAGTAGGCTCCGCCTGAACATTAAATTTTTTGCATTTTTACGTGTTTCAATGGGGTACCAATTATCTCATAAATTAGAGCCAATCTAGCAAAACCGATGTCATATTCGGAATCAGCACCACAAAGTTACCCCAAAATCACTCTAATATGATTGGCAATAAAATGAGTGTTGACCAGTGTAATAATAATAATAAGTATCCGCACTTTTTATTTTCAGATCTGATAGATTATAAACACATCACTTCTCAACATAGTCTCCCTGTTTCTCAATGCACTTAGTCTAGCGAACTACAAGCTTCCTAATGCCATCACAAAAGAATGTTTTTGCCTGTGTGCGTAGCCAGTCATGCACCGCCTCCTTCAGGTCATCATCGCCTTGGAATCGTTGACCTCTCAAAACGTCTTTTAGTGGTCTAAACAGCTAAAAATCCGAAGGTGCCAGGTCTGGACTGTAGGCTGGATGGTCGAGAACTTCAAATTTAAGTCCTTGAAGGCATTTTCTAGTCTGTGCAGCGGTATGAGGGCGCGCATTGTCGTGTAACAGAATAACACCTTCCCGTTGCAAGGAAGTTCAAAGCGCAGCCGTCAGCAGGTAAAGTTATGCTAACACTGTTTTGGGATAGACGAGGCCCAATCCTTGAACATTATCTAGAGCGTAGAGCTACAGTAACAAGTGCATTGTATTCTGACATGCTTCGGAATGAATTAAAGCAGGCAATTCGCACAAAACGGAGAGGGAGATTGTCGGAAGGTGTTATTCTGTTACACGACAATGCGCGCCCTCATACCGCTGCACTGACTAGAAAATACCTTCAAGGACTTAAATTTGAAGTTCTCGACCATCCAGCCTACAGTCCAGACCTGGCACCTTCGGATTTTTACCTGTTTAGACCACTAAAAGACGCTTTGAGAGGTCAGCGATTCCAAGGCGATAATGACCTGAAGGAGGCGGTGCATGACTGGCTACGCACACAGCCAAAAACATTCTTTTGTGATGGCATTAGGAAGCTTGTAGATCGCTGGACTAAGTGCATTGAGAAACAGGGAGACTATTGAGAAGTGATGTGTTTATAATCTATCAGATGTGAAAATAAATAGTGCGGATACTTATTGAATTACTTTCGTGTATATATATAATATATTAGATTTTTATATATATTAGATTTTTATACGTATTAGAGTAGGAGAATTACGACTTCTGATTGATCGAGGTCCATGGTGTAAAGCATATCCCAATCGGATGATCCCGGGTTCGATTCCCGGGTGGTACCTCATTTTTCATTTGTTCGTTTTTCCTCCTCATCTTGTGCGGAACGCTCTTCTACACAAGCGTCGTTCTTTACATTAATTATACTGTGTGTTGTTTGCAGTTAAAAAAAAAAATATATATATTATATATATATATATATAAATTATTTTTTTTTTTTTTTTTTTTTTTTTTTTAGTTCAGGAAGAACCGATTCGCCTCTATTTAAAGGGCATATCTCAGCGGAAAAACAAAGAAAAAGTGAGAGGAAAGACAGGGAAAAAGAAAGGGTGGAGGGGCAGTCGAAGTGGAAAAAGACCAAGGACTGCAGGGTCGAGCCCCATCATCCTTGGGTGCTAGGGCCGGAGGGCGCACGTGAAACCTCCAGGAACAAGCACGTACAAACGAGCACAAAGAGCACTCAAGAGCACGAGCTTAGAACCCCCTTGCGGGGATTATATATAATATATATATATATATATATATATATATATACACTGGTCATAAGTCTGAGAACACCTCCAAATTTAAATGAAATATTATTTTAAGAATTTTATTGGAGAGAGAGAGAGAGAGAGATTTTATATAGAAATGTTACAAATGAAATTTGTACAAAACAAGACTATTATAATCAGTATTTTGTATGTTCACTCCTCCCTTCAATAATATCAGAACATCTTTTTTTTTGTCAGGACACTACTTGCATATCCTTTGTAAAATCCTTCATAATGATTTTAGGTTTCTTGTTTTTTCCCTAACTATATTTGTTTTTGGTGCGATTTAACGTCAAAGCTTTGAAATGACCCACTGCCATATATCTAGTTACCCAGAAACCTTTATTTTTTTATTTCTTAATTCTTGTTTATTTTGGCTGTGATTTGGGGTCATTATCAAGCGTAAGTTCAGAGTTTTGTTCAGTTGGCCGACGTCCATTAGGCGGGGCATGTCCGCTTAACCTGTTGTACTGCACCCCTCCCCCCTTTCACTATTTATTAAATTTTCACAATATCACAAACTTTGTTAGCAGAAATGCATCCGTAGATGATTATAAATTCACCTCTACGTTTTAGGGTTTTAGTTCACCAGAGGAATTGGAGGTCTCAAAAGTCAAAGTAGCATCTGCAAAGCCTAAACTAAGGAACATTAACATAAAAAAGAAGACTTTCCGAAGAAACCCAAACTGAGCTTTTTGACAATTCTCGAAGAATGTTTGTAAGGAGACGCGCAGTGATGTAGGACCCGAGACCGATCTTGAGACCTTTTTTTCTGGTCTCAGTCTTGGCCATGATGGGCTCGACAACATCACTGCTGAGTATGTTGATGCTCCTTAAGTGCAACGAACACTTTATCTTGGTTTAAGTAGGCAGTTAACTGCTGAAAAATGTCAAACTATGAATTTGTGGATAAACTACGAGTAAATTTTGCAGTTGTCACTTGATAACCTTTTTAGAATCTTTATTCCCGAATGTGAAATACAAAGCTTAGGAATTACGCATTACACAGTATTGAATACACGCAAAAATTGCATGTGGTCTCGGTTGTCTCGACTACATCACTGGAGACGTGGCTGCAAAAAGTTCAAGTAGGGAGGTCTCGTTAACATCTTCAAACGTGGAGATGACTCTGTAACCAACTAAGGATGCATCTCTACTGAGTTGGCAATATTATGAAAATTGATAGAATAATGAAGAGAGAGCCGTATTACAACAGGGTTGAACACATGCCCTGCATGTCATCTAATTGAACACATCTTTGAATAATGGCCCAAAACGCAGCCAAAATAAACAAGAACTATCTGGTGAAAAAAAGTTGTTGTTTTTTTGAGATACATGGTAGTGGGCCACTTCAAAGCCTTGACGTTAATCCCCCAGAAAAGAAATAAAAATATCTGAAAATAAATACAGCTAAGGAAAAAAAGAACCAAGAAACGTAAAATCATTATGGAGTGTTCTTTCTGCAAAGATTTTTCGTGAACTTCCTGAAGTTTTAGAAAAACTCATCTCTTCGGTGTCAAAACGATGTTCTGACATTATTACTATACAAAACATTGATACAAAAATCTTCTGAACAAATTTAATTTGTAACATACAGGGTGGGCCATAAGTTGCTCTACCGAAGCGAGTTTCGTTATAATACGAAGGTAAAGCGACTTATGGTCCACCCTCTACTATTTCTATATGAAACCGTATTTCCTAAAAATGTTTTTCTTTTCACTCAATATAATTCTTATTAAAGTAACATTTCCATTAAATTCGAAAGTGTCCTCAGACTCGTGACCATTACTGTATATATATCTGGTAACCCGGTAAAGGTCAGGCTGGTGGCCCCACCCCTAGACTTGGCTTGGTGAATGAGCAAATTGCTTTATTTGGCTCTCCATCTTGCATAGCTGGGTACACCCGGCTTATCAGATTGTCCTGGGCCCAAGCGTCTAGTCTTCTTTTGAAGACTTTCACGTCGATATCGGTGGTATATATATATACGATAATGACGTCTATGGTGTTTGGTCTCCAAATTGGCAAAACGTTTTAAATATGTATGATATCCTTCGTATGGGTATGCCATATGCAATTCATTAACAGATACCCAAATATCCAGTGCATGAATTCTGTTAGTACTTTAACAAAGCATTAGCCGAGTTGATAAATTGGGTATTTGGGTATTTGTGTGGTTGCCTTTGGTGTTCAGCATTTATGTTAGGGTTCTAAACCTGCTTTGATTTACAGAATTATAAAACATTTATCGATACTGTTGGATGAGTGACCGTCCTCTCCCTGTAGATGATGTAGTGACTCGTGGTTCGGATTCCACGTAAAGATGTAGGTCCCCTCCGTCACATGACCTTTGCTATTACGAAAGAGATTAAAACCCCAAATTATTATTATTTGTTGTTGATACGAGCTAATTTATAAAGATTAACCGCTTGCAGTTGTAGTGACGCATTTCTTCGCGAGGCCTCCTTCGTCAAACGATATTCTAAAAGATGGAATATTTCCCTTTGAATGTGTCTTGTGTAGCTCTGACCAGAGACGTGTATAGGTAGAGTGGACGCTGCCTTATTTAAACGGCCGTTTGGTGAGTAGTTTTTGCCACAAGTCCAGACTTTCGTAAACCCACAAACCCTTCTGACACGCGAGCTGCTAAAACTGTCCTAGAAAATGTAAATGTTTCGGTATAGTGACGTCATTCACGGCATAGTGAGAACCTTTAAAAGAAGGGTCAAGAATGTAATTATTCCCTTTCTGAAAACCCGCATCATACCAAAACGAATTTAGTCTTTACGTCTTTAGGTGAGTTTGAACAACTGTTCAACAGATTTAAAACAGAATTTGGAATGACGTCACCTTATCTACGCTCTTACTATTTTTTACGGACAGGTTGGTAGTAGCTAGCATGTCGGAAAGGTTTGTGGGCTTGTGAAAGTCTGGACGCGGGGTTTGAATTTTCAAAGTTTAGGTTTCATTAGCGGATCTATCCATATACGTCTGTGGTAAAGCACATAGCTACTAGTCAAAAGGTCATGGGTTTGAGTCTTGGCCCGGGCTTCAGGTTTCAGCCCCTCTGAGTCTTCCTTTGTTGGGTAGGTGGTTGGATCCCATGTAACGTTATAGGTCCTCTCCGTCATATGACGCGTAGATGTTATGGAGGAGTTAAATACCCCCAAAACTAACTGTTCTCTACATATGTAAAGGGTGTCCCAGAAGTCTTGGAGGGGTTTTATTTGGCTATAACTTTTTTGTTTGGGGATCAAATAAAAAAAGGTTTGTAACACTTGGAAAATATATTTATTGCGATTTTAATTACAAATTTAATATCTGGTGAAAATCTTCATTTTTATTGCATAAATCAAAAATCGCATTAGCGTATATTATCCGACTCTGATGGTCTTGTGGTTTCATTTCGTGAGCATTTTGAATTTTGTACGGGTAAAGATTGATATCCTCTCTTAAAATTCGATGTAAGGAACTTCTTGAAATGTTTAATTCCTGGCTGCTTCGTCGTACTGATGTGGATTTTCCTCAACGCTTTCACGAACCATCTCAACCTGAGTTGGACTTCAGCTTGTCCGAGGACGTCCAGTTCGTGTTTCGTCTCCCTGACCCTTTCCCATACGAAATTTAGCGACGTACCGTCGAATAGCTCGATCAGAAGGAGCAGAACGTGTGTTGAATTTTAATCTAAACACGCTCTTTGAGCGGCAACGATGGAAGAGCTGTTTATCAAATAAAGTTCCACAATAGCCACTCTTTGTTGCAGTGTCCAGGATTCCAAATTCATTAATCGCAGCAAGGGTACTTTAATTGAAAAATAAAAATAAATAAATTAATAAAAAAAAAGAAGTTATAGCCAAATAAAACTCCTCCAAAACTTCTGCGACACCCGTTAGATTCAATGGTGTGGTGATTTGGCATGCGATGACTTGTATGAAAGTTGTACTAACGAGGGTTCTCTTCGTTTCCTCCACAGGTGGCTCCGTTTGCGGGTGGGTTTACGGCACTGTAGTGTTCATTTTGGCACTGGTGGTCTACTGGAACGCCCTCTCGTGTGGATTTGTATTCGATGACATTTCCGCCATTAAAGAGAACAGAGACCTGCGCCCTCACACGCCTATTTCAAACCTCTTCTTTCATGATTTTTGGGGCACTCCAATGCAGAAGGTAAGGTGCCTTATAGGCTTATTTTTGGTCTAGGACGTGGAGTTGGCTCTAAACCTAAATGTATTTGAAGTAGAATTTACAAAATATTCTTTACATAGGCCTGTAAATCCGTGTAGTAAACAAGAATTATCCTTATAAGATTTTTTATTGTTAATCTGCGTTTTACTGTTAGTTCTTTTTCATATGATTACATTAAACCTTTTGATTTTTTTTATGTAAAGAGGGGGCTAAGGGCGAGCGCCCGCAAAAGTTATCCCTCCCACAGAAGGAGAGAGCCAAAGACAAGGTCTGCAAGGCTCAATGATGCCATTTTTCTTCCTTTTTTTTTTTTAATATATAAATTTTGAAAAGATTGTGTATTGTGTAAGATGCACGTATGCGTAGTAAGGAATAGAGGGAAAAGTGTGTGTTTGAGAGCATGCTGGACTGCTCATAGGGTAAATGAGACACGAAAAAAGATCAGCTGAGAGGACAGTGA
Organism: Bathynomus jamesi; assembly: GCA_023014485.1. Lineage (NCBI taxonomy): Eukaryota > Metazoa > Arthropoda > Malacostraca > Isopoda > Cirolanidae > Bathynomus > Bathynomus jamesi. Next base: position 305,784 of record JAJOZX010003316.1, on the reverse strand, counting down.
CAGGAGAAACGGAAATTCCACCACTCCCTGTCTCCTGCTTAACATCCCCCCTGGAGTACTTCCCTGGTCGATTGGTGTCTACAATCTCCTCCTGTAAGACCTGTTGTCAAACATTCTTAACTCGCAAATTACTTAAAGATAGAACATACGGTTGGGAAAACTTCGAAAACAAAATTTTTAATAATCTTGTCCTTGATTTTTGAGACTGTAGACAATCACATTTAAACGAGAGCATTATTAGGCAATGTACGATACTTTTTTTTTTAAGTCAATAAGGTAAGGTACACTTGATTTGAACCTTATGTATAGCTAACAGAACGGGAGTTCTTAATGAATGATATCATAGACTCAGTCATATTGATTATTCGCTGTTCAATTTCATTTTTGCATTAGTTACATAAACGTGCTTTGAACTGAATGGGGAACAGTTTGAACATTTATTATATGGTTCCATAAGTAGATGTATTTCCCATCGGGTTACGAGTTTAAATATATTTCCAAATGGGTAGAGACTCTCCCATACTGTATTTAGTGGACTTAATTTATCTCTCTACGGAATTGAGATGAAAACTTTTTAAACTATGTACGATGTATTTTTTTTTTTGCTAAAAACGTAAAACCTTTGGAGTCAATAAATTACAGGTTTTTGTTAAATTACAATTTGTATATGTTGTATCGTTAGTTAACTGCTAAACTTGTATGGCGGAAAACTGAATGTTCGACATCAAATCGTGTCATTTACAAACCTTTGTGTAAATTAATTTGCCTGATTTACACATGATTTTAGCGAATTAGTAAACAGCCAATCCAGCCCTGAGGAAAGGCTGCATACAGAAAATTGTGAATAACAACGGCTATATAACTTTTTGTTTAAAAAAAAAAAAAAAAAATTGCGCTCCTCATGTCAACTCGAATAACCCTTAATTGGGATAATAAAAAAAAATCTGTAGCACATTAGGATCGTTCGCTCCAATTACGATACAATCGTCAAAAGAAAATGAACCCATTATGTAGTCACGTGACATAGCACACGAAACTGTACTCGTAATATTTGGTGAATCTCGTTCATGTTGATGTGTTGCAGTGCTGGATAGGTTGTCGTAGATCACTATGCCAATATCATGGCCACCTCGATCACCTGACTAATCCTTTCGGATTTTTATCTGTGGGTGCATGTTAAAGCACTTGTTTATCGTGACAAAAGCAAAACTCTAACAGATGTCCGTAAAAAGTCAGAGAGGTTATTGCATCCGTTGTGCAACAGCATCTTGCTAATGCTTTAACGACGTTTGAACGCCGAATACATACTGTAGCGACGAATGATGGTCATCATGTGGGAGTTTTTTAAACTTGGACAGTTTGGAGCTATAAAGAATCATACATATTGTTGATATATATTTGAAAAAATCGTTTACAATAAACTTTGTAAATTCTTAGTCAAATACGATATTTTAACTAAAGCACAGTTTGGGTTTAGATGCCATGAACATGCTATTAGAAAATGTTTGTCAGAACCTAAACCACCAAAAACACAGCTACTTGGTCTTCCTCGATTTGTCAAAAGTATTTGATATACTTTCCCATGAAATCTTATGGATTAACCTTCACATATACGGAATAATATGAAATATCTTCCATTGGTTCAAATCATATCTGACAAATCGTCATTCGTATATCAGATTAAAAAGATAATTTATCCGACAAGGCGATGCTAACTAGTGGGGTCCCGCAAGGACCTATTCTTGGCCCATTACTATTTCTAATTCCCGTCTAAAATTTTCATCTCTCAACCACATTAAATTGTGTACAACATTCAGATGATACCACACTTTTCCCATCGTCATTTAAACCTAATAAATGAAACAGACAATTAGAGCATATGCATAAATGGATGTGTGCTAATAAACTTTTACTTAATCTGACAGTCATCTTATATGATTATTACCACAAAACATATAAATACAAACTGTTAAATAAAAATTGGGAATACAAGTATTGCAAGGATGAATGAAGTTAAAGTGCTTGGCATTAATTTAGACGAAAAACTAAACTTCAAAAGTCGTGCACAACATATCATATCTAAAGTATCAAGATATCTGTTCATTTCACTTAAACAAAAAAATACGCTTCCTCAAAACGCACTTCTTGCCCTATATTATTCCTTCATCCATCCACATTTATTATATTGCATTACAGCATTAGGTAGCTAAAAGAAATATATACCGTCATCTGGGGCCACTTGGGCCTCTCTTTAAAATTTTTTCCTAACAAAGGAAGCGAGCTAAAATGTTCATTTTCACACTTTGAACATTCTTCTATTCCTTGAGACATAAAAAGTTTAAATCTAATTATTTTAATGGGTGTAGATATATTTATGCATATCTTTATAGTAAAAGGTCAAGTACCTCAGATGACTAAAACATCCTTTGGAAGTAATTCATAAGAAATGTCTGCGAACTTTCTCAAATAATGACAACAGACAAATTTGCACTTCCCCAATATGTAAAGAACTAAATATTTTAAAACGAAATGACTTACAAATTCAGTGTCGCTGTCAGTCAAAGGTGAGTAAAAATCAATATACATCACCCATTCAAGGAGCAATCACCCCCGATCAAACACATCATCATTATAACACTAAGACTCCTCAGAGAATTTATACGCAAACCAAACTACACAATGGAAACTGCAGGAAATGCACTCTTTCAAAGGAGCGGATGTATGGAACGCAATTTCCATAAATATCAGACAGGCTTTATCACTAATTGTATTTCGCAAATCTCTAAAGAAGGAGTTTATTGCCTCCCATTCCTGTATAAGTTTACGACTGCCATTATTACCATAGTAATTAAGTTCCCATTTTATAATTAACCATCTAAAATATGCTAATTTCATTAAGCACTTTTAATTTTATAATTTATCCTAATTTTTTCTTAAGCATCATTTATTTTCTACTAAAAATATAGAGTTGATCATTTTATTCAAAATTGTGCAAAATAATCAAACTACTTTTATAAATAATTATTTGTTATTTTCACTTCTTTTATGTAATAAATAAACTGAGTCCCATTAAATTTGCCTAAAACGCTTCCATGCTTCCAACGACATATTCAGATTAGAACACTGTGAATATATTAATGTCAAATCAGATATCTAAATTGTACAGAAAAATACTCAAAAAATGTTGTGAAACTTTATGTAACTTGTATCCTTTTACTGAATAAAGAAATTAATGTCCTTGTGTGATTAATAAAACTGACCAATTATTTGTGCACCCATTATTTTACGGACTCTATATATATATATATATATATATATATATATATATATATATATTATATATATATATATATATATATATATATATATATATATATATGTGAGAAAAGTTATTTTAGTTAATACTAAATAATCTCTGTACAGGAACGGTAAATGGGATGGAAGTGTAAAAGTTGTTTAACTTTTAGATAAAGACTTAATTGTTTAAATAAAATCGATTAAGTCTCCGAACTTTATTTCCTACTCTTCTTTTCTGACGCTCTTCGGGCGTCTTTTTTCTTTTATTCGTGAAACTCTGACCGATATATATTTCTTGAACATTCTATCAACTTAGCCTTATTTAACCTAACGTAGCTTAACCCAACTGTGCAACCTAACCCATGTTGATATAACTTAACCCTCTATGGACAGAATTTTCTGTAGGGTTAAGTTATAAATGCGTGGATATGAAAGGTTAGAAATTTGTAACAGTTGTCCATATAGGGTTAACGTAACCCGCAGTACGCTTGTCAATAGAATGTCTTCGCGACGAAGTGTCGCACTGGCTGCTCCAAAGCGATATATTTCAGCTACTGGTACAAATGTTGCCATTTACAGGTCACCTCGAAATACATTCAGGCAAAGCTATGTTGTGACCAAATCGCGTCGCCCGTTCGGTCACGGTCAGCCAGGTTAAACGACGTTTCGTCTGGGTAGTACTTGGGTGAGTGAGTGTCCGTCCTCGGCTTTCAGATGTATCGACCCGTAGATGGTTCGAATCTCACGTAAAGTTGTATAGGTCTCCCTCCATCATATGACTTTCGCCGTTACGTACAGATACAGATCTCGAAGTGGGAACCAGGCGAAAAAAAATATCGAAGTATCATGATACGTGATATACGATACACGCGATACATTGTGAGGATATTGTGAGAAAGTGTCACAATACGATAAAAGACACTAAAAAGTATCGCTATATTAGTGTCGCAATATTTTACGATACAATCCTCAGAATCCTGTTCGTAATCTGTCAAATATTACGATATGACTCAATAAGTCGCTTTTGGCCAGATTTTCAGGAGCACTTTTATTAATATGATCTTACAAAACATGGTTCACAAGGTTAAAACCGATATTAAAATTAAAAATTCACGTCATGTGATTTCTTAATATATATTTTGTAATAGAGGATAAAATTAGAGTTCATATTTGTATATTAGAAATAAGATTTTAATAAAATATATTTTACGGGTGTTACCAGATGTTAAAATAGTTAAAAATATGTATTCAGTTCGTGCAATTTATAGGCTGCCAAATTCGATTGGTAAATAGCTTCTTGGTACATTTAGATAACCTAATGAATAACATTAATAAATCATATAGTATAATTCGGGTAACTAATATTAGTATGCTAAACGAAATAACTCCAGTGTTGGCCACTAGTCTCATTTTTTAAAGTTGATGAATGCATTTTATCTCGTTCGTTCTGTCACCCAACCCTCTCGTCTATATAATTATGGTAATCGAATTGTAAAATTGACGAGAGACAATATATTTATAAATAATAGTAATTATTTCGTAAACTTATGGGTTGTACGTAACCACAGTTACGAAGGACTATTTTCCTACTTACGTTTATAAACAATAATAATAATAATTCAAGCTTCTGCCACAAAAAAAAAAACAGTAAAAAGATGTCCGCGATAAAGCAAGTTTATTGGGGCTATTAATAACTTGAATTTTGACAGTTCAGACTCTTTAGACGACCCAGATTATCTGTTTTCATTCTTTTACGAGTTTATTTTTGGTGTTTTTAATGACTTTTTTCCATTAAAAGCTAAAACAGTTTAACTTAAACACACTCCAAACCCATGGATCAATCCACTGATCATCCAGTCCATAAAAGACGGAGATAAGCGATTGGTATTACAGTTGTAAGGTAGATTTTTCAAATTTGAGTGCATTCTGGGCAAATTAACAGGTTAACGAGAATGTAAATATGGATTACAACGTAAATATTGTTCAAATATTATAATCACAACGGCTTTACGTGGGATTCGAACTAAATGCGGGTCGCTCCATCATCTGAACGCGGACGACGATCATCCATCCAACTGGTCAATAGACCTAACGTCGCTTAACCTCGCTGATCTAACGGGAAGCGGTGTTGCAATACTGTAAGTATTGTACTCAACGTGGTGATACAGAAAGCGCTTGAAATCCATAAATTGCTTTATTCGCAATCAAAATAAAACGTCAAGTTGAGAAAATAATAAAAACGATCCATTTTTTTCACCATATTTCCAAAGCAAACACTCTGCCACTGACTTTACATCTGCAGCATATAAGTTACGCTCAAAATTGCTAAATAGTGCCAACGCTCCTTTAGGTTTTATGGCCCCTGGCACATAAAATTTACTTTCTTTTGTTCTTGGTTCTCCGGAGGAAGTAGAATATGCTATTGCCAATTATAGTAATTAATTTTACAGGTAGTGACTTCTCCGTGGGAAAGAGAAGTTTACAAATGAAAAGAAGGATTAACACAAAGGCGAATATTCTTATTTATTACCGAACGTTTCGACAGTATCTTTTGTCATCTTCTTGGTCTCCTATATAATTTAAAACATTAAAATTAAAAGCGAGAGTACCACTGCAAAATGAATTATATTTCTTCAATAAAAAAAACGAAGCAGTAAATTTTCTTAAATTCGATTTTTTGTCCTCTTTGAAATTTAAAGTGTTTTATGTAGATTATCAGTGTTTAATTACTAAGGTTCAGAATTGTGGTGATAAAATTATGAATGGACAAAAAAGTACAGAGTAGTCACAAAGTCCCTTCGTAGTGAAATTACAGCATATCTGTATGTTGCCTTTGTTTTTCGTGCGAAGGGACTTTCTGGCCACTTTGTACGTATCAACAAACTGGAAAAGTTAAAAATCACGCAGTCTTGCTTTAATGATTCGGGTGCAGTTTTTGTAGAAAAGTTCTAATGTCAAAGAAAAGGAAAAATTGCCTTTCGTTAACGAATATTTTAAGCCAAAAACGTACAAGATTTATAGTTATTAAAAAACAAATATTTTACTAACTCGTCAATGATTTTGGGTTCCTTTCCGGGCAACTAAACTTAATCTTTGTAAACACGTAAAAACATTTGTAGGAGCATTTTAGTACGATTTATATTATTATTATTATTATTATTATTATTATTATTATTATTATTATTATTATTATTATTTCCGGAGGGACATTAGAGTCCCACAACTACTGAAAGGGTTTGAACATTGATTTGCCTCATTATAAATTAAACTTTTATACATATTTCTCAAGTTTGGAAAATGTGTACGACCGAAATTGATTTCACCTTGAAACAAATGGTAAGTGTTATCACCCCATTTTAAGGCTACGCCGTAGCCAATATCGTAACACCGCTTCCCGTTGATCAGCGAAGTTAAACGACATTGGATTGAATAGTAGTAGTTGGATGGGAGACCGTCCTCTGCATCCAGACTTTGTAACGACTCCGTGGTTCGGATCCTACGTAAAGCAGTAGGTTCCCTTCATTATATTTCACCCCATTTTAATAAGCAAGGCTTTAAAATCTTTAAGGATTTAACCCTTATTTCATAAGTGATAAATTATACGAAGAGTATATAATAATGAGGTTATGAAATAAGGGTAAAAACTTATATCAAGGGTATATTTTACTCTGTTGTTATTACCATACCAGATAAAGGTTAAGCAGTGGTATTGCTCCACTCCGCCGATTGCATTAATAGATTAGAGACAATTTTGTCGGATTCGTCAAAATGTAAAGAAGCAGGAGGGAGGGGGCCAAGGGCAAACGTCCTCAAAAACGTTCCCCCATAGAGGAAGAAGAGCCAAAATCAATGTCCATGGTTTTCGAGATGCCTGGACATTGTGCGATGAAAAAATTGGAGGTCATATGCAGGGGGAAAGATGGATTTAGGAAGATTGTTCCAGAGTTGACTGATTGAGTAGATGAAAGACTGTAATGCCGATTAATCCTTGCGTTAGAGAGTTGGACAGAAAAGGGATGGGAATGTGTCGAAAGTCTGGTGCTGCGTGCTCTCCTTAAAGGAGGAGGCATGCAGTTTGAGTTCAGAAGAACATTGTCTGTTATAATAGCGATAGTTAAGAGAGAGTGAGTCAACATTGCAGCGGAGAAGGAGTGAAGGCAGTCATTAAGCGGAGGTGAATTGTTGAGACGAAACGCCTTTGAATCCCATCCAGTGAAATAGAGCTGTGTGGGTTGAGCCACCCAACACATGAGAAGCGTACTCCATACGGGGGTGGACAAAGACCCCTGTACAAAAACAGCAACTGAGTAGGGGGGAAGAAACTGCGGAGCCGGTGCAGCACACCTAACCCCTCTGAAGCTGTTTCAAAAAGAGAATATACGTGATCTTCCAAGGAAAGATCACGAGAAGAGGAAGGATTGAGTTGTGTATTGTTGAAGGTAAGGGGAGTCGTGTGGAAGATTGTGACGAGTGGACGGATGAAGGAATCGAGTTTTCGAGGCATTGAAAGCCATAAGATTTTCTCTGCTCCGATCAGAGATTGTAGAAAGATCAGAGGTCAGGTGCACCATAGCCGTCCTATGCGAATCATGAAGTGACTGTTGAGAGGGACGTTTCGTGAAATGGGTGAAGAAGTGAAACGTAGAATCGTTGGTGTGGGAGTGGAGAGGACAGGAAGTGTGACTTAATAGGCCATTTATAAGTAAAAGGAAAAGAGTGGGTGGCAGGCAGAAGAACCCTGAGGAACACCACTGTTAATAGCTTTTGGAGAAGAAGAATCGCCATCTACAACCGCAGCTATTGATCGGCGAGAAAGGAAATTAGAGATGAATGCATAGATTGAAGGATTGAAACCGAAGGAGAAAAGTTTGAAAATTAAAGATTTGTGCCAGACTATCATAATCTTTTGATATGTTTAACACAATAGCAAAGTTTTACCCAAAATCCCGAACGGAGGATGACCAAGAGTTAGAGATATGCAAGGAAGATCACCAGTAGAGCGTCCCTAACGGAACCCATAATGAGGATTTGAAAGAATTGAGGATAGATTAAAAATTTTGAAAAAGGCAAGAAATCAAAGCAGTTGGACGATAGTTGGTGGGTTGAGAGCGGTCACCCTTCTTTGGGATGGGATAGGCTGAGTGAAAGCGAATTTCCAGCAGGAAGGAAAAGTATCAGATGAAAGATAAAGACAAAAGGGTGCAGGGTGTCAGCACAGAAGTATAGTTTTTAAGAACAACAGGAGGGACTCCATGAGGACCGTACACCTTTCTAGAGTTACCCAGATAGGGCAGAATAAATATCTTTTGAAGAGATTCTAATTTCTGACATTATAAAGTCAGAGGGAGGAGGAGATGGTGGAACGGCACTGGAATCGTCCAGGGTTGAATTGGAAACGAAAGTTTGAGCGAAGAGTTCAGCTTTATCAGGAGAAGAGACGGCAACAGAAGTATTCACGAAGACCTATTGTTCCGGCCTATGGAACATTTAATTATTATAATGCAGCGAAATATTTTGCCCCTCTGGGCCTCTTTGGTCAAACCTCGCTCGCACTGATTACTCGGGGAAACAATTCTTTCGAATTTGTTAAAAGATATAAAGAATATTGATCATGTTGACTCTGAAACTATATGACCAGTTTTGACATTTCATCATTATTCATACGTGGTACCACTGAAAGAGAGTAGATATTGTCCTGAATAAGTTATTCACCGTAAGTTATACTCTCATTGTTGAGTCTAACCGGACTTATTTCAAAATTCCTCCTGAAATTGCTTCTTGTAACACCATTTACTTGTTTAGTAAAACTTTATAGACATAGTGCCTATGGGCTCCTCGTTGTGCCCAACATTAGCAAATATATTCCCGTGTCATTATTAAGAAATCTGTTTCAACAGTTGTCCTGAAGACAGCCTGTATATTATACGAAATAGTAGACAGTACTTTATTTGAACACCCATTCCATGTAAAACCTTTTTTTAATAACTATATATATATATATATAATATATATATATATATATATATATATATATATATACACACAGGGTGTCCCAGAATTAACTATCTATTTCAATGAAATCGGACAAATTTTTTAAAAACACACTTTTATTTATGTTTATCATGTTTAATATGTGTTAAAAATGTATAAATTTCTAAATTTTTTTCATAATTTTATTTTCATAATTTTTTCATTATCTGGTCCAATGAAAGACCGTCTGAAGTCATAGAATGGCAAAGAGACTCTCCAAAAGTTAACGTGTGGCTTGGAATGACCAATTCCAAAATTTATGGTGCTCCATCTTGTTGAAATACAACATTATCAAGAATGCCATCATCAAGAAGCTGTGGTTCGAGAAACTGCTGAAGCATATCAAGGTAGACGGTACCTGCTACAGTTGCCTCCGCAAAGAAGAATGGGCCATAAATTTTGGATTTGGTTATTCCAAGCCACACGTTAACTTTTGGAGAGTCTCTTTGCCATTCTATGACTTCAGACGGTCTTTCATTGGACCAGATAATGAAAAAATTATGAAAATAAAATTATGAAAAAAATTTAGAAATTTATACATTTTTAACACATATTAAACATGATAAACATAAATAAAAGTGTGTTTTTAAAAAATTTGTCCGATTTCATTGAAATAGTTAATTCTGGGACACCCTGTATATATATAATATATATATATATATATATATATATATATATATATATATCGTAAAGAACGACGCTTGTATAGGAGATATTCCGCGCAAGACGAGAGAGAGAAAACGGAACAAATGAAAAAATGAGGTAACCACCTGGGAATCGAACCCGGGATCTTCCGATTGCCGGTCAGACGCGATACCATTACACCATGGACCTCACTCTTCCAAATGCCGTAATTCTTCTACATACTCGCAGAAACCAATGCCCCAAGGGGGCACCTCCCGCATGCCGTAACATTATATACATTCAACTGCAAAGAACACGCAGTATAAATAACGTAAAGAACGACGCTTGTATAGGAGATATTCCGCGCAAGACGAGAGAGAGAAAACGGAACAAATGAAAAAATGAGGTAACCACCTGGGAATCGAACCCGGGATCTTCCGATTGCCGGTCAGACGCGATACCATTACACCATGGACCTCACTCTTCCAAATGCCGTAATTCTTCTACATACTCGCAGAAACCAATGCCCCAAGGGGGCACCTCCCGCATGCCGTAACATTATATACATTCAACTGCAAAGAACACGCAGTATAAATAACGTAAAGAACGACGCTTGTATAGGAGATATTCCGCGCAAGACGAGAGAGAGAAAACGGAACAAATGAAAAAATGAGGTAACCACCTGGGAATCGAACCCGGGATCTTCCGATTGCCGGTCAGACGCGATACCATTACACCATGGACCTCACTCTTCCAAATGCCGTAATTCTTCTACATACTCGCAGAAACCAATGCCCCAAGGGGGCACCTCCCGCATGCCGTAACATTATATACATTCAACCGCAAAGAACACGCAGTAAAATAACGTAAAGAACGACGCTTGTATAGGAGATATTCCGCGCAAGACGAGAGAGAGAAAACGGAACAAATGAAAAAATGAGGTAACCACCTGGGAATCGAACCCGGGATCTTCCGATTGCCGGTCAGACGCGATACCATTACACCATGGACCTCACTCTTCCAAATGCCGTTATTTATACTGCGTGTTCTTTGCAGCTGAATGTATATAATGTTACGGCATGCGGGAGGTGCCCCCTTGGGCATTGGTTTCTGCGAGTATGTAGAAGAATTACGGCATTTGGAAGAGTGAGGTCCATGGTGTAATGGTATCGCGTCTGACCGGCAATCGGAAGATCCCGGGTTCGATTCCCAGGTGGTTACCTCATTTTTTCATTTGTTCCGTTTTCTCTCTCTCGTCTTGCGCGGAATATCTCCTATACAAGCGTCGTTCTTTACGTTATTTATACTGCGTGTTCTTTGCAGTTGAATGTATATAATGTTACGGCATGCGGGAGGTGCCCCCTTGGGCATTGGTTTCTGCGAGTATGTAGAAGAATTACGGCATTTGGAAGAGTGAGGTCCATGGTGTAATGGTATCGCGTCTGACCGGCAATCGGAAGATCCCGGGTTCGATTCCCAGGTGGTTACCTCATTTTTTCATTTGTTCCGTTTTCTCTCTCTCGTCTTGCGCGGAATATCTCCTATACAAGCGTCGTTCTTTACGTTATTTATACTGCGTGTTCTTTGCAGTTGAATGTATATAATGTTACGGCATGCGGGAGGTGCCCCCTTGGGGCATTGGTTTCTGCGAGTATGTAGAAGAATTACGGCATTTGGAAGAGTGAGGTCCATGGTGTAATGGTATCGCGTCTGACCGGCAATCGGAAGATCCCGGGTTCGATTCCCAGGTGGTTACCTCATTTTTTCATTTGTTCCGTTTTCTCTCTCTCGTCTTGCGCGGAATATCTCCTATACAAGCGTCGTTCTTTACGTTATTTATACTGCGTGTTCTTTGCAGTTGAATGTATATAATGTTACGGCATGCGGGAGGTGCCCCCTTGGGGCATTGGTTTCTGCGAGTATGTAGAAGAATTACGGCATTTGGAAGAGTGAGGTCCATGGTGTAATGGTATCGCGTCTGACCGGCAATCGGAAGATCCCGGGTTCGATTCCCAGGTGGTTACCTCATTTTTTCATTTGTTCCGTTTTCTCTCTCGTCTTGCGCGGAATATCTCCTATACAAGCGTCGTTCTTTACGTTATTTATACTGCGTGTTCTTTGCAGTTGAATGTATATATATATATATATATATATATATATATATATATATATATATATATATATATATATTAGGTTAAAGGTCTAATAGTAAATTCTATACCTCGCTGTATAGAAAATTTGCTGTATTTTACAGACTTAGAAACTAATTAATTGAGTTTTATGATTTATATATATAAATTTATTAAAATTAATGTTATATCGAAGTTATTACAAAGAAGTTTTCGAATGTATTCAGGTTTTTTATCATTATGCAAAGAATTACAAATTTTAATATGATATTTCATTAATAATAATTGTCCTTTAAACCTTTTGATAATTAATTATGATAATTTTACACACTACATAATCCTTTCAAAATTAAAAAAAAAAAAAAATTGCATCAAATTCAAAAGCCTCTGAGTCCCCTGGGGAGGGGACCATAAATGTTCCCACTTTTAGTTTCCCCGCTGCCTATACCGGGAACGCAGACCCGGATAGCGGAACTGGATCTGCTACCGCCCATTTGAGATGTTCTGGGCCTCTGCCTGATACACTTTTCATTAATTTTTGCAGCATTCGTGGCCTTTTCTTAAATTTTCAGTTTGTTGAACACCATCTCTCCTCCTCTAAACCTCCTCATCTTTTCCTCACTGAAACTCGGGTGTCTGGGACGACTGACAGCAACTCCTTTTCTGTACCCTCTTATTTTCTTGACTTGCCTTGACTGTCACTGCGGCGTTGCCACGTGTACGGAGTTTCTCGTGAGGCGGGGAACATTGCGTATGTGGGCAAATGTACATTAACTATTGTTTATTCACTTCTTGTGTGTAATCCAGGATTAAAGACGCATTACTTGTTCAGTTCTTATCTCTCGTGTATAATATTGATTTCTTTGTATGGTATTGGTATAACACCTTTAATAATGACTTTGCATTTGTTATATTGATAATGATAAGATTAATACATACCTTAATTAATAATTTTTATTCATGACGTGTATTATTTATTATTAATAATAACTATTCATTTTACTTTTAATAAGACCCCAGTAAAGCCTAAAGTTCATGGGTCAAATTAAGTAAAAATAAATAGTCCAACTTTACAATTCCTCTCTACTCCTCAATTTCAGTCCAAAGGTGGATGTTGCGTATATGTACGCAATGACCTAACTTGTTCTCGTATTCCCGAACTCGAATCTTTCGAATTCTATACCCTCTGGTTACGGCTTACATGCCAATCTCAAACTAAATACATCTGCGCGGTTTACCTTTCTTCTAATTCTACTGAGTATCCAAAATTCTTTGACTATCTCACTCCCAAAGTGGAATACATTCGATCCCGCTCTCTCAATTTGCTGAAATCTCCATTTTAGGAGATTTCAACGTTCACCACCACCTTTGGCTTTACTCCCATTTCACTAACATCTCTGGTGAACTAGCTTACAACTTTTCTATCCTAAATGATCTCGAGCAGATTGTACAGCACCCTACTCGTATCCCCGATCGCCTTGGAGATAGGCCCAACATTCTGGATTTATTTCTTACCTCTCATCCTCTTCTTACTCTGTGAAACTTTTTTCTCCGTTGGGCTTCTCCGACCATAATCTTATGTTTCCTGTCCTATCGCTTCAATCTGGCCTTTGGATCCTCCTTTTGGCACTTTGGCGCCGCTAATTGAGAAGCCCTGAGGCAGTACTGTGATTTCCCATAGAACGATTACTGCTTCCGTGGCCGGGCCCTCCCGAGTGTGCTGAGCGCATCGCGGAGGTGATTGTCTTGGGCATGGAGGCGTACATTCCATATTCCTACTGCTAATACAAAAAACCTTGGTTTAACTTTACTTGTACTAATGCTATCCGCAACAGAGACAAGTCTTTCAGAAGGTACCGTCACCATCCAACTCCTGACTCTCACTCAGCTTATATTTCTGCCCGGAATCGGTCAAAATCTGTTCTTCGACTCGCCAAAAATTCCTTCATCTGACAAAAATGTGAAAACCTATCCAATACTAATTCTTCTCGCTCTTTCTGGCATCTAGATAAGAACCTCTTCAACAACTTTACTTCCTCTTCTTTCCTTCCTCTCCATTCCGACGGCTCTTCTCCTGATAAAGCTGAACTTTGCTCAAACTTTCGCTTCTAACTCAACCATGGACGATTCCGGTGCTGTTCCTCCATCTCCTCCTCCCTCTGACTTTATTTCTGAAATTAAAATCTCTTCTAAAGATGTTATTTTTGCCCTATCTGGCTCAACTCTAGGAAGGCGTATGGTCCTGATGGTGTTCCTCCTGTTGTTCTTAAGAACTGTGCTTCTGTGCTGACACCCTGCCTAGGCAAACTCTCGTCTTTGTCTCTCGTCTGTACTTTTCCTTCCTGCTAGAAATTCGCTTTCATTCATCCTGTCCAAAGAAGGGTGACCGCTCTCAACCCTCCAACTATCGTCCAATTGCTTTGATTTTTTGCCTTTCTAAAGTTTTGAATCTATCATTAATAGGAAGATTCTTAAACACCTTTCTTCGCACAATCTTCTTTTAGATCGTCAGTATGGGTTCCGCAAGGGACGTTCGACTGACAATCTTTTTGCATATATCTCTGAATGTTGGTCATCCTCCTTTCGGGATTTCAGTGAAACTTTTGCTATTGCGCTACACATATCGAAAGCTTTTGATAGAGTCTGGCAAAAATCTTTAATTTCGAAACTGCCCTCCTTCGGTTTCTATCCTTCTATCTGTGCCTTCATCTCTTTCCTTTCTGGCTGATCGGCCACTGTTCTCCTAAAGCTATCAACATTGGTGTTCCTCAGGGTTCTGTCCTGTCACCCACTCTTCTTTTTATTTATAAATGATCTTTTAATTTGCACTTCTGTCCTATTCACTCCTATGCCGATGATTCTACTTCATTCACTTCTCTACCCGCTTCCCAAAGCGTCCCTCTCAATAGTCACTCCATGATTCGCGTAGTAAGGCTATGGAACACCTTGATCTTTGACCTTTCTATCTCTGATTGGGGCAGAGAAAGTCTTGTGGCTTTCATTGCCTCATAAACTCGGTTGCTCCACCTATCTCAGCGGTTCTCGAACTTTTTCTTCTGTACCCCTTGAATTCTCTCACGGGATTTTCTGGATTTTCGAGAGAGAGAGACGATTTTTACTTTCTTTACGACCGTGTGACTCGTGGCCGTTTGTTAATCGTATATAAAATTAAAAGGGTTATATTGTCAGGACCCCTTCGCGTACCCCCTAAGATCCCCTCGCGTACCCCAGTTTGGAAACCACTGATCTATCTACTCGTCACAATCTTCGACACGACTATTCCCTTACCTTCAACAACATACAACTCAATCCTTCTTCTATTAACATTCTTAGCATTTCCTTTTCTCGTGATCTTTCCTGGAAAAATCAAGGAAAGATCACGTATACTCTTTCCAAAACAGCTCCTTAGAAGTTAGGTGTACTGTACCGCCTCCACAGTTTCTTCACCCCCGCTCAGTTGGTCTGTACAGTGTACAGGGGTCTTGTCCGCCCCTGTATGGAGTATGCTTCTCATGTATGGCATCATTGGCATGGCTCAACACACACCCGGTGGAATCAAAGCCTTTTTGCCTCATACTGACTGTCTTCAATCCCTCTCTCTTCGCCGCAGTGTTACCTCACTGTATCTTTACTATCGCTATTATTACGGACACTGCTCTTTTGAACTATCTAACTACATGCCTCCTCTTTTAAGGAGAGCACACAGCACCAGACTTTCGACATATTCTCATTCCTTTTCTGTCCAACTCTAACGCAACGGTTACTCGCTGTTTTCAATCTTTATCTACTCAACCGGTGAACTCTGGAACAATCTTCCTCAACCCATCTTTCCCCATGTATATGACCTCCAATCTTTCAAACGCAGAGTGTCTAGGCATCTCCAAAACCTTGGACCTTGATTCAAATTTTGTCAAATTTAAAATAAGCTTCCAAAACCTATTTACACTCGTGCTGTTTGCCAATACACGTGCGACAACTGTAGGGCTGCGTATATTGGCAGTAGACAATTCCACGTGGAGGTAGTCGTTATCAACATCTGGGCTTATCATCAGAACCAATCCTCCCTTTAGTAGCAACCACAGTAAGCAATTGGAAACCGCAGTAATGATCATGGTCAACCCCACATAAAACCCAGTTTGAAATATTAACACGAGCTAACGACATAACAGAGTTAAGGATTTTGGAGTCTTAATGTCTCTCTTAAAATAAAGCAACCATTAACAGTAATAGTTCCTCTCACAAGCTACGCCTTTTCTGACCAACTAACTAAGTCTTTACAAGCGGGTTATCTCGTAACTAATGTCGTAACATTGCTTCCCGTCGATTAAGGAAATTAAGCGACAGTGGGTTAGGGTTGTAGTTGGATGGGGGACCATCCTCTGCGTTCAGATGATGCAGCGACCCATGGTTCGGATCCCACGTCATCAACCCAGGTTCTTACAAGATTTTCGGACTAATCAACCAGATTACAACCGACAGTTGTACTTTTGTTAAATTAGTCAATTTCGATGTTCGTTAAATATAGAGGATCTACAGATCTACAGAAGCTAAGGCTAACAAAGACCCTAAGATTCACTCTAAGGTTAGCCCGAGAGAAAGGAAAGAGTAGGGGGTTAAGAGAAGAGAATAAGGGGTTAAGTAAGTAGCAACACCAATCACTCGTGGGTTAACATTCATTTAGAAACAGAGAAAAAAGACTCACCATCATCATCCGCCGGCCACTGCCGACAAGTCAGAAAAATAGTCGGAGAGAATAGGAAAGGGGTGAAAGATGAAAAAAAGTAAAATAAGAACGCTTACAAACCATGCAAACAGTCTTAACTCAGTCATACCATGCAAACTACAGACATGCAAGTAAAG
Source organism: Bathynomus jamesi (assembly GCA_023014485.1). Taxonomy (NCBI): domain Eukaryota; kingdom Metazoa; phylum Arthropoda; class Malacostraca; order Isopoda; family Cirolanidae; genus Bathynomus; species Bathynomus jamesi. The sequence continues at coordinate 288,844 of JAJOZX010003316.1, read as the reverse complement.
CGAGTTACAGACATGCAAGGAGAGGATAAGAAAAAAAAAAAACTTGGATGACTTGTTTTCGTCTTTGAGTTTCAGTATTTAAAGTAAAATTTAATTTTTATTCACTATTGTTTATTGATTATAATTAATCAAGTAATTAATGTTACTGTATTTCTGCTTTTAATTTTAATGTTTTAAATTATTTAATAGGAGACCATTGTAGATGACAGTTAATAGTGTCGAAACTTTCGGTAATAAATAACAATATTCACACCTCGTATTGATTCTTCTTTTCCTTAATAATTAATTACAATTAATATTGTATGTGTGTGTGTGTATAAAGGCAGTTTAAGAGTTTAAGATTACAGGTCGAAAGGTGCATGTTGAAGTTCGTTTGTTCACTGTTTTTCTTCTCGTGTTAAAGAATAAAGATATATAAATAAATATAAATATAAATTATGAGTCCATATAAAGCATTAATGTTTAATCGTGTTATTCGCGATATCACCTGCCAACGCTTTTCAGCTAAAAAACAATAACTGTCACAGTATATGTATTCTTACTTTAAATGTGCTTTCAAATAAAGGATTTTCTTGGAAACGTAGGTTTTGTTTCCTTGGCAACTGGGCGACGTTGGGGAACTTAATCTTATGAAATTGTTGCGTCTTTGTCTTTCATTCACGGAAGGAGGAACAGGAGTTTTTGAACCGATTATATATATATAAAACCTCGTTAGGGTTCCGTGCGTCAGTTTTTCTTCACACGAAGGTCAAGCTGGTGGCCCCGCCTTTTGTCCTGGCTTGGTGGAGGAGTGAGTTGCTCTCTTGCGCTCTCCACCGTACATAGCCAGGTACACCCGGCTAATCTGGTACCGTCTTTTGAAGACTTCGACTTTGACCACTGTAACGTTTCTGAGGTACTTTACAAGCTGGTTCAAAATTCTTGGCCCCCTGACAACCAAGCTATTTTCCTTCAGAGTTGAGGAAGTCCCTTGTCGGGCCTTTAATTTGGGAACACTACACATTCTGCCTTTCCTATTTTCCAGCGTTGTTTGGATGGTAATTGGGTTCAGTTTGAGGTTTGGTGCCAGTTTTTCGTTAATTTTCCATATGTAGATTATGGTATACCTCTCCTTCTTTCCAGGAGTACAGATTTAGTTTACGTAGTCTTTCCCAGTAGTTGAGTTCTTTGCAGCCATCAATCGTGGCTGTGAAATGTGTGTGCGTTTCTTCTAGTTTATTAGTGTCTTCCTTTTTATATGGGGACATCAAAACTGAGCAAGCAGTATTCAAGTTTTGGTATGATGAATGTTCTCAGCAGAGGAATCAATACTGTCTTGTCCCTCCATTTGAACGTTCTTAGTACCTGTCCCACGACTCTTTTTGCTTTGTTTATTGCTATCTGATTTTGTGTCTCGAATTTGGCATCATCGGTCATTATTACCCCCAAGTTGACCGCTTTCGTGCTTCTCTGAATTTCTTGTCTATCTGGAGCATAATATGCAGTCTAAGTTCCTCATTTCTACCATATCTCAAGAGCTGAAATTTCTCGGTGTTAAATGTCATATTGTTCTCTTCTAACCATATGTATATTTTGTTCGTGTGCCTCTGCAAGGCCTCCACTTCATTTGCATCGCTGATTTTTCTGCTGATCTTTGTATCGTCCGCAAAGGGTGTTACTATACTCCATTGTCTATGTCTGTTAGCATGATAATGAACAGGAGTGGGGCCAGTACTGTACCTTGTTGTAATGAGCTGCGTACTTCTGATTGTGATGATAATACACCTTGAATTTTGACGACCTGTAGTCGTTTTCTGAGGAAGTTGTAGATCCATTTTCCCACTTTGCCTGTTATTCCCATGTTTCCTTTTATGTGCTATTATACCATGATCGCATTTGTCGAAAGCTTTAGCAAAATCCGTGTATATGACATCGTAGTTTTCATTGCCTTCAAGTGCATCTAGGATATTGTTATAGTGCTCTATAAGTTGTGATAGGCATGATCTTCCTTATTGCAATCCGTGATGATTTTCGTTGAATCTTTCCAATGTCTCCAAGTAATCATCGATTTTTCTCCGATTATTCTTTCAAATATTTTGGTGAGGTGGGACGTCAAGGACACCGGTCTATAGTTCTTTGTTTGAAATCTATCCCCGCCTTTATATATAGGGAGTGTTTGCTCTTTTCAAGATGCTCGGTACTTCCCCAGTGTCTATGGATCTTCATCTTCTCCATATCCAGTATAAAGGTGTAGCTATTTCATTTTTACAGTTTTAAATTAATAGTGCGTTCCATTTGTCCGGACCTGCAGCTGAATGTGATTTCATTTGTCCTATAGTTCTCGCTACATCTCGGGTAAAATCAAAGTCTGTTATACATTTTCCTTGCAATTTCTCTTTGAAGAATGCATCTAATAAATAAATCTATGTCAAGTATCGCTTTGTCACTTTTTGGGGTACTAAAGACTGATTCATACTAGGCTCTCAATGTTTCAGATATTTCTTTTAGATCGTCTGTTAGTTCATTATTTCCCTTTCCTTAAGGGCCCGATAGTAGCGCGCGTTTTTGTTTTCCTTTTCGCAGAGCTGTAGAAGTATTTTGGATTTTCCTTTATTGCTTCTACCGCCTTTTCCTCTTCCCTCTCTGTATGGCCCTTTATCAGAGTTTGTTTCCCAATCGATTCTCCGGTTTTTCTTCTATTACTTTCCTGGCATTGTTGTCTCCGCATTAGCTAACTTCGTCGCTACTCTTTTTCTTTTGCGGAATATTCTTCTTTTGCCTCTCTAGCCAGTTCCTCTTTCCTTTTGGCTGTGCTTTCGGAGCATATTTTTCTAAAATTCTCAGCGTATTTTCTTCCAAGGTTGTTAGCATTTCCTCAGTTGTTTTATTCTCTAGAACTGTTTTCCACTCTATTTGGGCCATGTGTGATCTGATTTCTTCCCAATTTTTATGGTCTTGGAGTTCAAGTTAAAAGCCCCAAATTTGCTTCTTCCTTCCGTATGTGGATTGTCTTTTAAAGTTATCGCCATATTTGTTGATAACTCGATTATATTGTGGTCTGAGATAATAGTTGGGGTTATTTTTATATCGGCAATCAAGTTCGTGTTATTTGTGAATACCAGATCTAGGCACTTATTTTTCCTGGTCAGCATAAACTCGTTTGTGAGAGCCATCAGCATTTTTGCTTGCTCCTGGCCCTCTCTTGTGTCCCCCTTATTTTGCTGTATAAATATATTTCTACCCACCTTTTTGTATTTTATAAATGGGAAATTAAAATTAAAAAAAAAAATTATATATATATACACATATACACATTTTAACTGCAAACAACACAGTATAATTAATGTAAAGAACGACGCTTGTGTAGAAGAAACGTCCGCACAAGATGGGGGAGAGAACGAGCAAATGAAAAACGAGGCACCTCCCAGGAATGGAACCCGGGATCATCCATTTGCCGGTCGGATATGCTAACCACGGCACCAAGGTCCCCGATCAGTCACAACTCTTAATTCTCCTACATACGAGTTGTGACTGGTGCAGTGGTTAGCATATCCGACCGGCAATTGGACGATCCTGGGTTCGATTCCTGGGAGGTGCCTCGTTTTTCATTTGCTCGTTTCTCTCCCCATCTTGTGCGGACGTTTCTTCTACACAAGCGTCGTTCTTTACATTATTATATATATATATATATATATATATATATATATATAGGGTGTAACAAAAGTCCGTTCTCATAAGGAAATAAGATATAACAGAATTGAACGACAAAATAATTTAAACTATACATTACAAACAATACAATCAACTTGCCAATTAATCCAGTACATGATCAAATTGCATTTCATGCAATTCCACGTAGTACATACAAACTACTCAAGATCATTTCTGTTATCTTATTTCCCCATGAGAACGGACTTTTGTTACACCATATATATATATATATATATATATATATATATATATATATATATATATAGGCGTACGGGATAAGTAGTCTCTGGGGGATCCAGGTGTTTGGACCCGACAAGAAAGATGTTGCTCAGAGCTTCAGACCGACATTTCTATAACCTAAAAAAAAAATTGAGCTAGCACATTAGCGTCTGCAGGGATTTTTCTAGTGTCAGGCTGAGCGAAAGAAAGTGCCAAGCCATAAACAATGATGCTGGTAGAAACAAGGGGAGTGTGGACTGTGGAGTGTTAAAAATGTATACTTCCACTTTTTGGTGGTAGTATTTGTAGGAAGACAAACCTGGATTTTTATAAATATGTTAATTTGGGGTTACATAAACCATAGTAGTGTTATATGTCATGTATTTATTATTATTATTTGCGTATCATGCTAGGTAAACAATATTACTTACTGTTAACCCGTGTTAAGCTTAAGTCTAAAATACAAAATTCAGATTAAAACAAAAATAAACACTTCTTATATCTAATTTAATGCAAAGCGAACAATAGCTTCAATGGATCTAATCATCTAATACTACCATTTGATATGAATACAGTTATCTAGGTTTACAAACTACGACAGTACAGTTATTGTACTGAACATGGTGCTTCCTAAGATATAAGCAACAATTTAAACAAGCATTTATGAAGGAAAACATATTTTGTGCCTAATTTTAACATTAAACAGCCTACATTATAGGAAAAAAATATCTGTATGAGACAGTGTCTTAGACACAAAGCATCAGATAATGCACTGAGTGAACATTTTTAAACTAGCGCCTGACAGCCTTGAGGTGATAGCTGCTGTGTAGCCCTTGAGGCCAGACAGCAATTATCACAAATAAAACACACAAAATTTGACTAGCACATACAACAGCTATGCCAGTAAAAGACGAGTGTTATCACTAAATTCTAAGATGAAGTCAAACAGCACACAAATATTACGAAAGTAAATAGCCACCCCGATTGTGCCGATTAACGAAAATGTTTATTATATCAGACATTTCATTATCATCTTTGTAACTGGTAAAATAATTTGTAAAATAATTTCAGTTCACAGTTTTGCTTTCTAATCCTCTTTTCCTCCCTTTTTAATTTCTCTCTCATTGACATGATGCGATGGGCCCGACAAAGTGAGGCAAAATGGACCCGACATAAAGGTTAACTGGGGGTGTCCAGGACCCCCCAGACCCCCCGCCTCCTACGCCCATATATATATATAATATATATAATACGAGTGCCACTCAATATATTTTGCCCCCACCCTTTTTTTTCTTTCCAATTTTCCTTGCAAGTTACAGGAATTTTGTACACAGTAGTTAATACCTTTTTTACAAGTTTTTATTTTTCCACATAGTCTCCATCCTTTTCTACGGCTTTCCTCCACCTCGAAACGAAGGCCTTTATTCCTTGCTGGTAAAAGTCCGCTGGGTTCCGCTGGAGCCACCTCTTAACCTCCTCAACAACCTCATCGTCACTCTGAAACTTTCTTCCACGAATAACATCCTTCATTGGCCTAAACAAATGGAAGTCTGAAGGTGCCAGATCCGGGCTGTATGGAGGGTGGGGTAACGCAGTTGAGCGCATTTTTGTGATAGCTTCTCTTGTTTGCAAACTGTTGTGTGGTCTTGCGTTATCGTGCAAAAGAAGGACGTCTTCCAGTTTTGTCTCCGGTCGAACTCGATTTATACGTCTGTGGAGTCTGTGTAGAGTAGCAATATATGCCTGAGTTGATTGATTGTCCTTTCTTCATAATGTCCACCAGAATGACCTCTTTCATGTCCCAGAACATGGTGGCCATAACCTTTCCTGCAGAGGGAGCCATTTTGAACTTTGTTTTGTGTGGGGAGTCTGCGTGATGCCACTCCATGTATTGGCGTTTTGTTTCAGGTTCAAAGTGGTGTACCAAAGTCTCATCCCGAGTCACAATTCGTGAAAGGAAGTCATCCCCTTTTGTCTCGTATCGAACGAACGACTCGGAAGCAATTTCTTTTCTTTGGGCTTTGTGATCTTCAGTCAGTTTGCGAGGAACAAACCGTGAACACACTTTTGAGTATCTCTGCTGAATTATCGTATTCACACTTCCTTCACTAATTCCTAGCTCCAGTGATAGCTCCTTGTATATGACGCGCCGATTTGATCGAATGATGCTGTTAGCACGTTGCACAGTGTGAGATGTCACAGACGATGCCGGACGACAGCTGCGTGGCTCATCACCGAGGCTGGCTCTCCCTCTCTCCGATGATCTCTCACGTTTAGACCAGCGTCCAACTGTGCTTCGATCAACATCATCATCTCCGTAAACATTTTGTAGACGTTTGTGAATATTTGCAACTGTTTCCTTCTCTGCGATTAAGAACTCGATAACAGCTCTCAGTTTACGACGCACATCACTGTCAGACGCCATTTTCGAAACCGTTAACCATCGGTTTTATACAAGAGCGTTTAAAAGCAGTTTTATACAAGGAGGGGAGGTTCAAACTGAAAAAATTTGGTTATGTGAAACGCAGAAAGTTAAAACTTACGGCCCAAAAGACATTTCAGCTCCATGGCCTATTATTTACGAAAGAAAAAAGGGTGGGGCCAAATATATTGAGCGCCCCTAGTGTATATATATATATATTATATATATATATATATATATATATATATATATATGCGTGTGTATGTATGTGTGTATGTGTTTAATGGAGTACGGCGTGTACGAGCACAGCCATTGCAAAAATGAGGCGAACCAGACCACTGGGTTAAAATGCATTCTATGCAATATATTTAAGCATTACAAATGTATAAAGTTGGGGAAAAAAAGGATAGGAGAATGATGAATAGAATGAATAACAAAATCATTTGTTTTTGTGGCCTCGTGTGCGTCAAATACACGGAAAACCACAGAAGAGTAGTACAAAAGGGAATGTAGAATGTTGTAGTTAAAGAAACTATTACAAATTCACTGACAAAAACAGGAAACAACAAAGAACACAAACACAAACAAAGATGGAATCCAGGACACGGAAGGGAACACGCTAGAGGGAGGTGCAAAAGTACCTTTAGTCGGAGAAATACCTCCTGCATAGCATAGTAACACCATGAATACAAACGAAAGCATACCAGAGATTAGAAAAAAACACTTATTAGGGTGATAATTGTGGGTGGTGGTGGTAGAAGAACAAAGGAAAGAAATTGAATCTCACGGAACTCGTAAGGAATCTAAACGACGAACCATATGGCAATATTACAAAATTGGTTCGTGTAAATATGGCTTCAGATGCATATATATAATCACTCTTAAAATAGGTTTCTACATGATGAGGAATGGAAGTTGCAGGTACGGAGGAAACTGTGCTACTGTACCACAATGGTATCAAGGGCCGCACTCCCAATACTCCCAAATGCGACGGTCCACCCAATAACACCGAACAGGAACCGTCAATTTCGACCAGAAAACGACCATTTTATCCAGGAAAACCGAGCACGAAGATTATTAACCCAACAAGTTTATTTTACACGAATATACAAGCAGAGCTGGGCACTTGCGTTTTTTTGCGCGTTTTTTTGCGGTACTGCGGTACTACTGTGTTGGTCGGTACCGCGGAAAGTACCGCGGGAAATTTGAATGCGGTAGCGGTACTACCGTGTTGGTCGGTACCGCGGAAAGTACCGCGGGAAATTTGAATGCGGTAGCGGTACTGCTGTACTTTCAGCGATCCTTTGCGGTAGTGCGGTAGTAGTACCGCAGTACCGCAGTACCGCAAAAAAACGCGCAAAAAAACGCAAGTGCCCAGCTCTGTATACAAGGTCTATACACTGGCCATGCAGACTGCAAATTACGATACTTGCAAAATTTAGCTTTAGAAACCAGCATAGATATCATATGCCTAATGTAAACAGTAAACACACACAAATGTGAGAAAGGCTGTGAAAACTGCACCGAGGATACTGAAATAGCAATACTGGACTACGGTATCCGGACAACTGCCACCCTGGAAACTGCCACCCTGGAAAACTGCCACCCTGGAAACTGCCACCCTGGAAAACTGCCACCCTGGAAAACTGCCACCTGGAAAACTGCCACCCTGGAAAACTGCCACCCTGGAAAACTGCCACCCTGAAACTGCCACCTACAAAATTGCCACCTGAGTAACTGCCACCGGGAAAACTGCCACCGGGAAAATTTCCCCCAATTTTATATTAATTCAAATAAAAGCTGTAACTGACTAAAAAAACGTTTATTAAGTATATAATAGGTCCCAGGTGATAAGCGTTTCTATTTGTGAAGATTCAACTTTGAAAAATCTATTGAAAAATTAGCTACTAGAAAATAAAGATATTTTAAAAAATAAGATTGTAATTTAAGGGAGTTCCGTAGGGGTTAGGGACATTTAGTTGTATTTTGCACCCCTATAACTTAAATGAAAGGAATAACACCATCATATAATTTTCATATCTGCATTAAACCCAAAACTCGCTACAAGGTTTGCTCATTTTATTTTTAATTCCATAAATATATTTTAAGAAAAGTTAACTTAAAGATGGCGTTTTCTGACCAAAAATTAGCAATATTTGAAGCCCTAAGGCCTTTTAGATATAGCAACGAGAAAAAAGAAAAATCCATAAAATGTTATATGAATGTGTCATCTAAAAGCTTTGCTCATTTTAAATTTTAAAATTTTATGAAAAGTATTTTTAAATATTGCAGAAGTTTAGCGACTAAAATCGATCTATAAATGGCATAAAAAAGTTTCTAATTGGCGTATTTTTTTAAAACAACTGAGTGTAAAGTGTACGTACAGTCTTTGTTGCAATGTCATTTATACTTGCCACATAGGTATAGCATAGACAAGGAAATTATGACCTTGATTGTACGAATTCCGTTAGTTGGTTTGTGTTACTAGGTAATACAATATAATTTCATACTCTAAAACCCTGCTGCACTGTTCCTATTTACTATACACTTATACTGTTCGGGTCAATATGACCCGTACTTTATTTTTTATTAATTTAGGGGTTATATAAATATAAAAATGATGTTAGATGCTTTTATTATTTGTTTTGAAACCCTAAATGGCCAAAAAATTTATTTAACCCAGCCAGCAAAGTTGGGAGGGGGTATTGTTTTAACTTTTTATTTTTTTTGTTAGAGGGATTACTCAAAAAATATCTAACAGATTTTAGTAAAATTTGAAAAACAACTTGATTTAAGTCCAATAAAAAGACCAACAATTTTATTCTAGATTCCATCAAAGTTGTAGGGGGGGGGGGATGTTTTCATCCTTGTTTCTTTTATTTTTTCAGGATTACTTAAAAACTTGCATTGGTATGTAAAAAAAAAAAAGTTATTGAAAGGAATCTGATCGAATCTTGTTTTATTTATAAAAATTTTGAACATAATCTTAATCTTAGCTATAGGCATGTCAAGGTCGATCCATTGCTATCTTCTTTGGTCACAAAACAGGTCGCACCTGGGTGACCTTCCCAAAATGTACGAAAACCTCCTCCTCTTCCGGTCATTTGCTATGTATATACCTGTGATAACTTTTGTTTTTTTAGTTACTCATCTCTGCTTGAAAATGTCTTAATAGACGAAAGATCTCGCTATATACTTCTTTCCTTTTCCTTGTGGCTATATCCTTTACATAAATCACTTCACAGTTTTAGTGAATTTTTGTGCAGTATTTGTTCATGTACGACCTCTATGTCCGGAAGCTCCTACCTGACTCCTTAATATATACTCGTAAACAAATTATCACAGCTGCTGCCGAACACTTGAAACAATGAAACAAGATAAGGTAATTTGACCTCAAGGTCTCTATTTTGGAGGTTCATTGTATACTAGCGACTGGGAGATAATCCGTCAGGACCGCGCGGAAGGATTAACATGTGATAAAGTGAGAAACGATTTTGTGGGAAATATGGCATTCCTTGACTCACCCCACCCTTAACCAACCTATAAATGCAGGATTATAGTAAAAATGACCAGTCTAACTTCCAACGCCTTTAAGTCAGTGGTGTAGTGCTAAATAAAGAAGTGAGGGAACGCATTTTGAAAGTGTTACTCAGATGCGGGGGAGACAATGGCGAGCGCGGCGAGCCCATACAGCTGGGGGACCGGGGGCACTGTAAGACCCCCGGGAAATCTTTTGAAATCTGACCAATTTCAGGATATTTTGAGGTCATATGCACTGGATATTAGGATATATTCCAAGGTTGAAGATGCAGTATTTCCAGTGTCATTAGATATACGACATCCAGTACGATCAATAAAAATAGCTAACAACTGGAATGATTAACTAAAAAAAAGTTAACAACTGGTACGCCGTGGTGACTGTTTCACTAGATCTTTATAGGCTAGCATTGCCTCAGTCGAAGCTAAAAGAAATGAAGCAGTTAATGATTCTTTCTCATATTTCTTCTAGGGGTGGGAATTAAAATTTCATGACGTTAGAGATTTGTAAGTTCGAATTTATTTGAAATAGTTAGGGAACGCCGTTCCGTCTACCAAAAAAAGTAAGGGAACGCCGTTCCCACGCGTTCCCACGCGTTCCCACAGCACTACACCACTGCTTTAAGTCCTTACAGTCTGTCCACAGTTCTCCAAATTTACTTCTTCGCTTGAAATCACCCCCATCATGGATTTCGTTAAAAGTCAACGTGGTCAAGATAAACTCTGCCTTGATGGTTACATCTATGTCAAGCACAAAGAATTGTCATCTGGTATTGTATCCTACGAATGTGAACGCCGTCGGCATAAAAACTGCAAAGCCCAAGTTAAAATATGTGAAGAAGAATTAGTCAGCCATCTTCATGAACATAACCACGCTCCTGATACTAATCGTCAAGATGTCTTGCTTCTACGGAACGAAATAAAGCAGAAAGCTATTGAACCCAGGAAACCGCTCAACAAATCATCACACAGGCAGTACAGAGCATTCCAGAAGGAGTTTCAGTGCAACTACCATCCGTTCACCATATTAGGCGTGCAATAAGAAGACACAGGCAAGTTGTGAACGCTCCGCATCCCATTCCAAAGAACTTAAATGAGATGGTTATTCCCGATGAATATAAAATGACGGCTTCCGGCGAGGATTTCCTGCTTTACGACAGTGGATCAATTAATCAACGTATGCTTATATTTTCTACAGCCAAAAACATGAGACTCCTGGAAACCTCGACTGATTGGTTTTGCGATGGGACATTTAAAGTTGCGCCAACCCTCTTTTACCAGCTTTACACAGTTCATTGTCTAGTCTCGAGTAGAACAATTCCATGTGTTTATGTGTTGTTACCAAACAAACGACAAGACTCCTATCAAGATCTTTTCCACCAACTTCTTACTATCAACCCCAGGCTCAATCCGAAGACCGTCCTCATCGACTACGAACAGGCTGCTAAGAGCGCCATCCAAGAAGCCTTTCCCAACGCGATAGTCAAAGATGTTTTTACCACTTGTCTCAAGCCGTATATCGCAAGGTGCAATCGGAGGGATTGCAAGCAAAATATCAGAGTGATGCCGACTTTGCTATCAGAATTCGCATGCTACCAGCACTAGCATTCGTACCATCAGAGAATGTTGTTGATGCATTTGAAGAACTGCAAGAAAATATGCCTCAGGAAGCAGATCCATCACCGATTATTTCGAGGATGTCTACATTGGTAGAGTACGTCGCCGTAACAGAGCAACTCCACGTTTTCCTATCAACATGTGGAGTATGCACCAACGCGTAGTTGATGACCTCCCACGCACTAACAACTCTTTGGAAGGATGGCATAACCATTTGCAAGCAAGCATTACTTCATGCCATCCAAATATCTGGACCTTTCTCAAGTGTTGAAAAAGGAGCAAGGACTCACCAACGTCATCATAAGCCAAATGCTTGCAGGACATCCGCCCCCACCCAAGAAGAAACGGTATCAAGATTTGTCGACCAGAATTGCAACTATTGTAGAAGATTATGAGAACCGTGAAGTGTTGGATTTTTTGAAAGGAATAGCACACAATTTGCAATTTTAATATACAGTTTTCCATTTTTCCAATATTATTTTATGTATGTATAGATATCTATTAATAATTCATTGTTAAATATCCATTTTTAAAAAGTCTATTTTATAAATAATATTTTTTTACTACTTTTTTTGTTAATTTTCATAAACACTAGGGGCAGTTTTCCAGTGTGACCGGGAGGGTGGCGGTCGAAACCGAGCTTCGAGGTTACTCGTGGCTACCCTGGTTTAACACCATCAACTTGTATAATCCAACGAGGGCATGTTGACCTAGTAGGAAAAGAATGGAGGAAAACAAATAAAAGACACCCCTCCAGTTTTTTTAACTTAAAAAGGCGAAAACTAACGAGGGCATTTCCGCCAGAAAGTCTTTGAAAAGAAGTTCGTAAAGAAAGTGGTAAAATTAGAAGAAGTGATATGTGTGAAAGATACATAACCCGAGTAGCCAAAAGAGAAGACTTTGGGCGGTAGGGACCGGGAGGGCGCGCAACTCTCCTGAACCCACCCCGGAGTGGTGAAAACTGAATCGAGAATGACAAGGACTGCTATCAGCGAGTACCTCGTCCCCCCCCCCAAACCCTAAAACCAGCAGGGTGCATTTTAACCCACCCCCCAACACAAGTTCGTGCCAGGAACAAGGGCATAAACACTAGGGGCAGTTTTCCAGTGTGGCAGTTGTCCGGGTGGCAGTTATCCGGGTGGCAGTTTTCCAGGGTGGCAGTTTTCCAGGGTGGCAGTTTTCCAGGGTGGCAGTTGTCCTAGAACCCTGGACTACAGCACATACAGAGCGGATAGATTTGCTAGAAATGGAGGAAGCTGTTGCATTTACATGGAAAAACACACACATTTGAATTGAAAGTAAGCAGTTCGAACAGTACATTCGAATTTATTATTTTAGAAGTGAAAGAATTGAACCTAATCATTATAAACCTGTGCAGACCACCAAACACCAAAAAGTGAATTCCAGGCTCTCACCGCCCACCTTATAAATTACTTCGAACGTGTAATTAGAAGCAAAGTTGCTTGCTACCTAAAAGAAAAGAATTTATTCAATTCGAACCAACATGGCTTCAGGGCTGGAAGATCATACCCATCACAGTCATTAGACCACCAAGAGAAAATACTGGAAGCATTGTGTCGAGGTCAAAACATAGATGTAACATATACCGATTTTGCTGAAGCCTTCGATAAATGTGATCATTGAATTATAGCGCACAAACTTAAGAATTCAGGAATTATTGTAAAGCTGGGACGATGGACGCGCAAAGAGTGGTAGTAATTGGAGTCAAATCTGTAGTCTCAGAAGTCGTCAGCTCTGCCCCACAAGGTACAGTATTAACTTCCTTGCTCTTTATAATAATGATTGCAGATATTAATGACACTGTCGTATCGTGTTTCGCGGATGACACAAAGATATGCCAGGAAATATCAAATGAAAGTGACGTAGAAAAATTACAAAACGACATTGAAACATTATTTAAGTGGGTGGAAGACAACAATATGAAGTTCAACGAAGAAAAATTCCAACTTAAAGATATGGTAAGAAGTTGCTACAGAATATAAGGTACAAAACACTGGAAGCCAAACAAATGACACCAAACCCACAAGTCAGGAATCATATTGGATGTAGAATTCAGAGTGCACTATAACAAAATCACAACAGCTAGAAAAGTAATGGGATCATCTGGAGGAGTGAGTTTCCGCGGCAGAAAAGCAAACATCATGTTCAAATTATGGAAGAGTCTAATCCTACCAATAATTGAGTATTGCTCAGTATTCACAACCCCATATAGTAAACGAGACATTGCGAACGTAGAAGCCATACAAACTACTTTTACGACTAAGATAGAGGAAACGAAAGGTGAAGACTACTGGTCTCGACTACAATCCCTGAAACTCTACTCTCTTGAAAGAAAACGAGAGCGGTACACAATAATATACGTATGGGAAATACTCGAGGGTTGTGTCCCTAACCTTAGAAACGAAAAAAAAAACAATAGAATGAGAGAAGTGGCAGACTTTGTACTCAGTACTGTCCCAGTTGCGATGGGACGGGGCCATGAAAACAACGAGGATGGAAAATACCTCTAGAATACGAGGCCCAAAACTTTTTAATGTACTGTCCCAAGAACACCAACCTGAATAATTTCAGGACCCAGCTGGACAGGTTCTTATGCAAAGTCCTTAACCAGCCATACGTAGCTGTCTACGAAGGCAGGAGGAAAGCGGAAATTAATTCCCCCCTCCACCAAATCCAGCAAATGGGGCAGGGTGTTGCAGGGGGGTCGACCGTATGTCCATCCTGAACCGTCGCGTCGTTGGAAACCATCTAAAGGTGTATAATATTATACACACACACACACACACGGTGTTTCAGGAGGAAAGGTCAATACTTCGGGAGGTGATAGTATAGGTCATTGTGAGAAAAAAAGTTCATATGAACATGTGTCTAATTCTGAATGGTTACGGAGATAGAGCTGTTTGAATCTACAAATACAAAAGCATTGTTAATGGTAATCAAGAAAGAGAAACCAATTACTGTTTCTAACATTTAATGTTTAAACATTGGCATTTTGAATGGTATCAGATACAGAAATGACAAATTTGTTAGTTTACAATACGTTTTCGAAAATCCCACCGTCAACCTCGATGCACTTTGCAACTCGTGTGCGAAGATCGCGTGTTGTTCGTCTGAGTTGATCTTGACGTTCCTTTATGCGGGCAGCAGCATCCAAAATGCGCGCGAGCAATTCGTCTCGTGTATCCACCTTTATTTTGTAAACTTTACTTTTCATCTACCCCCACAAACAATAATCTAACGGAAAGAGGTCTGGAGACCTTGGTTGCCATTGAATGGGACCATCGCGGGGGGAGGAAGAGCTGCGCGCGCATCAGATTCAAACGGCTCTATCTCCATAACCATTCAGAATTAGACACATGTTCATATGAACTTTTTTTCTCACAATGACCGATACTATCACCTCCCGAAGTATTGACCTTTCCTCCTGAAACACCCTGTATATATATATATATATATATATATATAGTTCCAAAGAATTTTGAGCGCAAAAGGTGAAATATTATTGATTGAACCTTTCGACTGTTATTTGGAACACAAACTTTTTTGTAAATCTTTAATTGTCGAACTTTTCATTGATATAAAAATGAATGTTGGTTCATTCGTTCTCGGATAATTGTTATTTCAAAAAATAACCCATCATTTTTCATTGTTTTTCGAACATTTCCCCGAAGCACAGATCCTACCCTCTTAAGTTATTGCTATCATTCTGAATGGTCAACACCATAAATGCTTAACCGAGTACAGCAAAGTAAAGACGACAATAGTTCTTGGAGGTTGGAAGGCGGACAATGTTTATTTTTTTATGCTTATATATATATATCCTTGGAAAATGAATGAATGGGCCTCATCGTGGTGTAGTTCGTGCTTTTTTACCAATTATCTACATCCCAGTGGGTAACACCATTTCTCCGTAAGCGAAGTGAATACTTTGAGGTCGGAGGTTCGATCCCGATTGTGTTGGTAATATTAATTCAGGAGTTAGCGGAATTCACCGCATTCGTCTGTCCTGAGCGCTGTGCCAGTTTCTGGCACTCATCACCGAGTCTGTTTTTCTTGTTTTTTTTTCCTTGGTAAAGAATATAAGTTATTAATTTCAGTATTTTTTGTTAATAATAATAATAATAATAATAATAATAATAATAATAATAAAATGTTTGTCGTCAGAAATCGGGTTAAAGTTTGGTTGAGTCGAGTTGGCAGTTGGGAGGAGAGTTTTTTCCATTCTCACCGCGTAATGAGATCCATATTTTTACGTCGAGTGGACAGCGGGTAATACACGCATGCCATTCCTTCCGTATTTTGAACACCTTCTTGAACGAGTGAACAGACTTCTTTATTGCTCTTCCTTTTTACGATAATAGCTTACAGGCTCCAGATTTCCTCGGAAAGATTTATGTTTTTAAGATGCGGCACGCGGGAGATGCGCGACACTGGATTCTTTGTAGACAAATATACTACTGTTCCCTATTTCTCTTTTACAGCCCATTTACTTCCCTGTACTTACGGTACTAATACTACTTACAATTGGAGGGCCAGTATCTCTGCATGGGTAAAGAGGCTTCTCGCGCAATTTTTATTAAGATAAAGTTGCACTTCTTTAGGCCTAAAATTAGGCCTTAGATTGTTTTTTCGTATTTATTTACGTTTATTATGCCAAAACTTATTTTAATTCAGTAAAAGTACTGAAACTGTATTTATAAATCGCAATACGGGACTTTGGTGTGTTTCTACATGATGAGTCAAAAGTCATGCCTCAAAAGTATTTTTATTATTTTTGAGGCAGGACTTTCGACACACCCTGTATAATGTCGTAAAACATGGCTACCAAGTATTCATTTTAGTCGTAAATAGCGTAATAAACCCGCAACCTCTTATCGGTGACATTCGTTCCTTTTTTATTTTTCTGATCTTCCTCCAAAATAATGGTTCACTAAAGCGCTTTCTCTCAATTTCCTATTTGTTAATTGGAAATTATCAGTAAAAATCTATTAGTATTATATAATATAAATAATAATGTACGAGAAGTAAATTTTTTAAGCGTTTCACATTATAATAATTTATAGTTATGATAATGGTTAATGGTTAACAATGAATGTAGCTGCAAAGTAAGCTTTAAGCACATTCACATTATTTTATTATGGGTTCTTGCAATTTTTAAGTTACACACACACACACACACACACACACCACACACACACACACACACACACACACACACACACACACACACGGTATATATGTATAATTTTTATTTCCCTGCTTATAGAAACGGGTGAAGAGGCTAAGTGACATTGTCGTTAATGCAATTTAGCTATGTCTAAACCAATAGCTGGAGCATAAGGCGATCACAGAAATTTGCATTTTAAATGGGCCAACTAGGCTTCGACAAATTTATTTGGTCGCTTTCAAAGGAAATGTGTATTTCTCTTAAATTATAGTAAGAAAAGCGAAGCGAAAATATGTTCCAGTCTTAATGTAAAATCTACAACATACCTTTGAAGACGTTGTTTGAGGAAGTGAAGTTCGTGGTCATGACCCTGTGTAAAGTTGGCTTGGTGAAGGAAAGAATTGTTTTCTTGGTAGCTAGATCTCGTATAGCCCCAGGCATACCCGGCTCCTTCTGGGACTGCATATCCTGAGCTGGGTTTCTTGATTTCTGTTTTAATTCGTCAACATCATTCTTTCATTTCTTTTGGTAATTGGTTAAATAGTTTTGACTCCTCTAACGGGAAAGCTATTTCACTTCATAGTTGAAGATATTACTTGTCTAGCTTTAAGTTTACAGGAATACCGCACTTATCTTGTTTTCCGATGTGTGGATGATTTGAAGTCATTTTAAAAATAAAAACTAGTTCTTCAGTCCTTTTCCGTTTGTACATGATGGTGTTCTCTGTCCTCGTTCTCAAGCAGTACGGGTTTACGTCATGTGACTTGTCATTTGAACGTTTTAATCAATTTATTTATTTATTTTGGCTGTAAAGTTAGTTTCTTTTAAGTG
Organism: Bathynomus jamesi; assembly: GCA_023014485.1. NCBI lineage: Eukaryota > Metazoa > Arthropoda > Malacostraca > Isopoda > Cirolanidae > Bathynomus > Bathynomus jamesi. Next base: position 271,340 of record JAJOZX010003316.1, on the reverse strand, counting down.
AATGATTTTTTCTTGTGTGCAAATATAACAACTGATCAGTGTTACAATTTTGCCAAAGATTCATGGCATTTTTGTTGCTTATATATATTTATTACACATTACACACAGAGACCGTGCATGAAACAAGGAACTCTTCTGGGAAAATTAAATCCACTATAGTTAGAATAAGTAATGGTAAATGACAAATATTATAGTATTTCTTTTTCATGATGTTAGCCCGACGTGGGCAACGGGTAACTCGCAAAGAGGCCCCAAAATATAGCTTCCCTCATCAGCTATCTACGAAGCAGATAGGATCCAGCTTTGGGACAGGTCTAGGTTTACAGCTACACCTAGCCTACTGTATTCAGAACCTCAATTTACGCAAGAAACTCGTTGCATTCATGTCGGATTGCCCATTACCCGTTGCCCACGTCGGGCTAATATCATGATAAAGAAAAACTAGTATTTGTCATTTACCATTACTTATTCGAACTATAGTGGATTTAATTTTCCTAGAAGAGTTTCTTGTTCAAACTTCCATGCACGGTCTGTGTGTAACATAAAAGATATCAGGGGACCATTCTGAGCTCACACACACACACACACACACACACACACACACACACCTTTCAATCTTTCAAAGGTTCCGTGCGATGATTCCTCATTTCACGAAGGTCAAGCTTGGCGCCCCTCCTTTCGAGTTGGCATGATGAAGTAGAGAGTTGGTTTCTTGTACTCTCCACCTCACATAGCCAGGTACGCCCGGCTCATCGGAGATTGTTCAGAGCCAGGCGTCTAGTCTTTTGAAGATGTCCACCGCAACACCATTCGTGTTCCTTAGGTCTTTGGGTAGCTGATTAAACAGTTTTGGTCCTCTCACAACAAAACTATTTTCTTTCAGGGTTAAGGATGTCCCCTGTCTCGCCTTTAATTTGGGAACACGACACAGTCTTCCTTTTCTACTTTCCACTGTTGTTTGGGGAGTTACAGGGTTCAGAGTAAGATTAGGGACTAGTTTCTACATTATTTTGCAAGTGTAAATAATGGTGTGTATCTCTCGTCTCCTTTCCAGTGAATATAGGTTTAGTTCGTGTAACCTTTCTGAGTAATTTAGTTCCTTGCACCCGTTGATTTTGGCTGTGAAGCTTCTTTGAATCCCTTCTTGCTGTCTAATGTCTTCGTTTTTATATGGGGATATTAGGACCGAGCAGTATTCCAAGTTGGGTATGATCAGTGTTTTCAGTAGAGGAATCATTATATTCCTATCTCTTCGTTTAAAGGTTCTCAGTATCTGCTCAGTTATTCTCTTTGTTCTGTTTACTTCTATCTTATTTTGTGTTTCAAATTTCGCATCATCAGTTATTACAAATCCTGAATCTTTTGCTTTAGAATTTCTCTGAATTTCTCTGAATTTCCTGTCCATTTGGGGTATAATATTCCATGGATTTTATTTTAGGTTTCTCTTTTTCCGTACTGTAACAGCTGAAATTTCTCAGTGTTAAACTTCATATTGTTGTCTTTCGTCCACTTGTAGATTCTGTTCATGTCGGTTTGTAGAGATTCTATATCTTCTGGGTTTCTTATTTTTCTACTGATCTTTGTGTCATCGCGAAGGATGTTACTGTGCTGTCTCTGGTAACGTCCTCATCTACGTCAGTTAGCATGATTATGAAGAGTAGTGGAGGTAATACTGTTCCTTGTGGTACTGAGCTGAGGACCACTGATTCTGATGAAGATACTCCTTGTACTGTTACGACTTGCCGCCGCCGCTCACTAAGGAAATTATATATCCATTTCCCTACTTTTCCTGTTATTCCCATATATTCCAGTTTATGTATTATGATTTCATGGTCGCACGTGTCGACGGCTTTGGGAAAGTCTGTGTATATTACATCATAGTTTTCATTACTTTCCAGTGCATCAATAATGTTGTAGTGTTCCATTAGTTGTGATAGACATGATCTACCTGACCGAAATCATGTTGGTTATCATTGAATTTTTTCTGAGTTTCCAAAAAGTCATAGATTTTCTGTTCAACTATTCTTTCAAATATTTTGGTGAGATGAGACGTAAGCGACACTGGCCTGTAGTTTTGGCCTCTGATCGATCTCCTCCATTATATATTGGGACTATGTTCGCGCTCTTCAAGATGCCCGGTATTTCTCCCGTGTCTAGTGATCGCCTCCATATCCAATATAGGGGCTCAGTGATTGCATTCTTGCAGTTTTTGATCAGTGTGGCATTCCATTCATCCGGTATATATATATAGTGATGCAACATGTTACTTAGATTCATCTTTAATTTTTTTTGTGTTGCTCTAAAACAATTTTATTCATAAACCTAAAACTGATGAAATAATGTGAAAAAAACCCTTCTTTTGACATACCTCAGGATCATATTAATTCTTACTGTTGAAGGTACTTTAACTCTTATGTTACTAAGATAAGTAGTTAATTTGTTAATAGTAAAAATCTAAGTACAGTAATAACTGTTGCATAGTGTGTGTATGTACACTTGTACATAGTACACTTATACTATTAATTTCCTTGTAGACTTTTATTTCATTGTATATAATAAGTACGTTAATATGGCTTATTAAGGTATGCTCGGGATTTTGAATACGGTTTACTTTCTTCTCCCCAATTGTTACAAACTATTAAAAAGAGGAGTTAAAAATAGTCTGTTATCTCGCAGGCGGTGTTTCTCAACCTGAGTATCGCGGGAAATGTCAATGAGTGGTGGGGGGTCCCGGTGCCTTGCAAAAAAAAAAAAATTGCATGGAAAATCGAAGTTTGTTTTTTCAGTGAAAAATAGGAGACTTTTTAAGTGAGAAACTGTCGTACTTTTAAGATTTTATTGCCGAAATTATTTTGTGTTAGTCGTAATCATCTTAACTGTTGATCTGTCTTTCAGTGAGATTACCCGTGCCTGCTTTGCATGCATTAATCTTCTTATATTCGGTTGAATATAGACTGAACACAAAGTAACACGTAGTCGATTTCATTGCTTTGTTTTAATTGCAATCATTGATGAAAAGCCCAATTTGCGCGAGTATAAGGTTGCAAATAGAATTAAAACTTTCAATGCTTCAGACACCACCTCTGGATACTCGCTTTTCCGTGCTATCCAAAATGTACACGCGACTTCGGACGGGAATGACGGACCCGTACCCACTTCGTCGACTAACTAATCTAACCTAACCTATCTTAATCTGACCTAAGAATGACTCGTCGATAGCTTGTTGATCAGATGTCGTAAGGCCTGGATTGACAGCTGTAAGGTTTTGTCAGAAGAATGTTCAATCAATTTATCGTGTAGGTTTCCCGCAAGTTCAGCAAACTCTACCGCCCTTTCATTAAATGGATTAAGTATCTATCTCTTACCACCGAGCCTTCCATCGTCACGTGGAAAGTAGTTCGAGAGCTGTTTTTGCAGTTCAAGTATGCTGCATCATCATTTTGGGAAAAGGTGATTGCGAAATTTTTTTTATTTTTTCGCCAACACCACAAAAGGTTGAGAAACGCCTTTGTATATCGTAGGCTTAACGTAATTAATATAAAATCTTACACGCATGTTGAATATTTCTTTGTTTTTATAAAATTTGGCAATAATTTTATCAATATTTTTGGTTTGAAATATAAGAAATGAAAAAATTTATTAAACCAATGCGGTATCCTGCCAACTTCTTTAATTAAAAGAAAGTCTCTCTCTCATATATTTTGTGTTTTTATAACATATAACAAGTAATTTATTTATTAATATTATTATTATTATTATAATAATATATTTATTTTCTTTATAAGCGGATTTTCTATTGGATATGGTAAAAAATAAGGTTTAAAAGCGAGCAAAATTCCCGTTTTTGCAACAAAATAAATAATATACAGGGTGGGCCATAAGTTGCCAAATATGTTTGCCGTCACCCATTTTTTTACTTTGATAAACGCGACATAAGGTGTAACTTAATCATATTATTCATTTGGTATAGCCTTGGTTTTGACGCAATTGCGTGAATCTGCGTGCGTGGTTGTAACCGCGCACCTTCATGATTCCCTTTTCGGACAGCGGAGGTGTTCTCCCCTTCTCGCGCGTCGTGCTCTACCCATCACCACGTCCGTCCATCCGCTCCTTGGTCATGGCACGCATGGTCTGGGCTTTTGTTTCTCGCCTCAGGAACCTTTTAGCGGTGCGACGTCCGCATCACTAACGAGCATCGTTCGCGTGACCCCGCAATGACGCCCCATTGTTCGCTGCCCCTTCAGTGACGCCCCATTGTTCACCGTCTTTCCTCGGCCGGTCCTCATCCACGAATCCATCCCGAGATATATGGGACGGCATAAATCCATATCAACGTTTGTTTGCAGGTACAAGATGCTAATTAATGAATTCGATATAGCTACCGGATTAAGAAAGGTATTTTCGTTTGCTGTTCGGGCTTCCTTTGGGGCGGGGAGGTGGAGGGGTCTTTAGTGAGTTCTGTGGGTAGCGTCTTTGGTACCGTTTATAATTGGGGTATAGATATATAATACCCATACGTTCAATAAGCTTATACAGGTATGTTTGTTTGTTTAATGATTACATCTTGCCTGAAAAGTGTTGGATATGTAAATGTAAGACATGCTGAAAAGGATTCGTCTATTCCATTGGATGCAAAGGTGGAGGTATCGATGTATGTTCGCAGTCATACGCTTTAGAGTCTTGCCCTATATCAGGGTAAGGGGTATGGTGGTAGGAATCAGTCAGTGGCTTTAGCAGGTTACATGTGTCTGAAGATTACCTCTTGTTTCCTGCTGGCGTTTCCCAGATTTTTATTTCGACTTTGTCATTATTATTTGCTGAAATGAGAAAAATGAAATGGTGCCAAAATTTCTCGTATGGCACTCGAAAGAGGAAACTACTGCCTTCTTTTAATGGTTGTTGTAAGAAATAATTGTTTTAATTTGATATATATATATATATATATATATAACTATAAAACTATAAAGATACAATTATTAAAAGGGCGTTACTTTTGCCGCACCCGTTATATATATATATATATATATATTATATATATATATATATATATGAATAAAACCACGAAGGAAAGGAAACAGAATGGTGCTCAAGCGCTTTCGTATAATGACATCCTCAGGAACACTGAAGTACATAGTTAAAGCCTATATATAGATTACAGAAAAAGAAATATATGTATATATATATATATATATATATATATACAATAAACGGATTTTTTTTCTGTAATCTATATATAGGCTGTAACTCTTTATGTACTTCATGTACTTTATGTACTTCCGTGAAATAATATACATATATATGCGAGAGTGAGTGAATGAGTCGCATGTTATGGTTTGCATGCATTGTAAATATTTATGTATACATATATGTATAACAATGGCGTTTCCTTCAACCTGTTTTTCATATATTGCGGGTTTAACTGCCGTGTTGTGTAGCGTAAATTTAGTTAATTTGAATTGCATTTTTGCTCCGTTTTGATGCAGAAATATATCCTCGGGAATAGTCCATTTATAACTGCAATAAAATTTACTGTAACAGCATTATAGGGTCCTGTATGCTTATCTCTTAATACCCTATTTTTATAGTTATTAAAAGCAGTATTTCAGGGTGTTCGCAGGCCCCGAATGTTATTGTATAGATGTAAATATTGTTTTAAAGTTATTGTTATTATTTTAGCCGTTACTGCATTTATTATACTATTTTATTATGGAATGGTACTTCACCTTCTGTGGACGATTGGTTACGAATTGTTTAGGTTTCATACAAACGTATTGGAAACGTGACGCTGTACAAAAATTCTGCCTAGTATACATATCGTGTTGGTCTGTTCATTTTTTTCATTCTTGATTAGCCTTTTAGTTCATGATCCCTTTTATGGAATGCATGCAGAGTGCATGTACACTGTATGGATTGCGTGCATGGGCAAAAGAAATTTTTTGTTGTTCAAGAAATATGTAATGCAGATATAGAAGTAAAGTATATAGACTGTAATCTTTGTGACCGTTGGTTTGTCGTGATTTAGATTGACATTTTGTTGCGTTTGTTAACTGTTGTAAACAATAAGGATGACACCAAAAAAAGATTTCATGTTCGTGAACGAAGGAGCTTTAAGGTTGTTGTTGTTGTTGTTTGTTGTTGTTGTTGTTGTTGTTGTTGTTGTTGTTGACTCGGAAATCTGCGCGCATGGTTGGTACGTATTTATAAGGAATGAATGCGTTCATCCATCATAGAATTGGATTAAAACGAGCGCGAAGGCATATAAAGGATTTATATCGTTGTAATAATTTTTAGACTGGGTCCTATTTAGCTACATTTGCATTCACTCAGTCAAAGTCAGTTTACGTAACGATTATAGCTACAAGCTCGAATAATCGTCTTAGTTGTGGTCTAAGGCTTATACTGTAATAGGTCATGTATAGCTCGAACGCTCCTCCCGTTTGTAGTGCATACGTCTATGGACGCTTCTTTTAATAATTATAAAGATATGGTAATTTACTTTTTGGAACCCTTTGATTCTACATATTTTCTTTTCAACATTTTCCATTAGGCTTTTTTTTTTTTTTAATTTTCTCTCCGCGTTCCTGGCGAAGCTCTTAAACATCATTTAGATTCCATTATCGTGGCAGTAATGTCCATAATCGATCTTACGGCGGCCCCGAAAAGGGTGGGAGAAATTCAAATCTTCTTAGTGGAATGGCTCTAAAGAAAGAATATTGGCTTTGAAAGGAACTTAGAACACTTTATTTACTTCAATATGTACTCTTTTATTTTACATTTTCACATACAATTTACAGATTCTGAGTTCTGTAAAAAAAGATCTGCCACTACTGTTGTATTATTGGTAATAATTGTTGTATTAGTAATAATTGTTGTATTATTAGTAATAATACGAGTCTTCTCTCAGAATATATGTCTACGCTTTATATGGCTGAAAATGTATTAAATTTACAATTTCTTACAATTATTTGAGAACATCCCCCAACAAAAAGTGAAAAGACGCGGTCGACCAAATCACATTTTACAGAGGGTTGACAAAAGTAAATAGACACCTTCGGGTTTTTTTTTTCTGTAGTTTTTCATTTGATGATAAAAGCCTATAAATAATAACAGATTTATTGAATTAATAATAATAATAATAATTTAGAATGGTGTTGCTTTCCCCTTTACATTATGTAAAGCTGATACACATTTTGTCATTTCATTAATGAACTCTGCCATTTGTTCTTGAGGACAATCATCGTGATTTATTTTTGTCAACCCTCTCTCTCTGCACACACACACACACACACACACACACATATATATATATATATATATTATATATATATATTATATATATATATATAAATATATATATATATATATATATATAATATATATATATATATCAGGGCTGTGGAGTCGGCACATAAAAAACCGACTCCGACTCCGAAGGTATATTAATTCTAAATCTGCTATGATGATAATTACACAAGAGGCATTTCATCACCACCACGTGAATCATCATCATCTGTGGTCATTGTTATGGTAACTTTGTCTGTAGTAAAGTATCTTGTAAGTGGTGCTTGTCGTTCAGTAGATTTCTGATCTTTTGTTAACTTTGAAGTAGTTGGAAGGTTTTTATTACTATCTTTCTCAATGACAACTTCTAAAATTTTGGGATGGAAACACTGCAAATGTCTTTTCAAATTTGATGCTCTGGTTGGTGCATTTTTATCAGAGCCAGTAAAACCACTGATTTTTGCTTCACATAATTTTTCATCATCATCATCTTCTATCATACACTGACACACGAAATGTTTCCCATCTGTGGTTATGTAAAATATTAAAAAACTGCAGACTTTGTTGGAAGTGTCTTTGCCATTGTGAAAGGGGTTTTAGACTTGAAAGTTAAAAAGTTATGAAATTTAGAAAGAACTCGAAATTAAATAAGCATTAAAAATAAAAAATATTATCTGAAAAGAAAAAATGAATTAATGGCATTAGTGTCTGAAATGGAAAACATTGTGTTTATTATTTAAGTGGTTTAACCACCATAGCTGCCAGTGATATCACACACAAAAACATATTTTATTAAAATTTATATGAGGTCGGAGTCGGAGTCGGTACATTTTTACCGACTCCGACTCCAGCACCACCAAAATTGCTTCCGACTCCGACTCCACGACTCCGACTCCACAGCCCTGATATATATATATATATATATATTTATATATATATATATATATATATATATATATATATATATATATATATCTTAATTACAGACAAACTACATGCCGAAAATTTGTTTCGTGAGGCGTAAGACAACATATGGGTAATGTCTCGTAAATATTCGTTTGTATAATAGTTACGCGAAGAGACCTGAAAATCCTTAACAGGATTAATTTCTAAGGGGAAACATGGTGTTGGAGGATAAAGGACATTCGTGTATATATATATGGATGTCACCCATCTTCAGGGTAGATTGGTTGACATATAACTCTCACATGCAAGCTTTCGGTTCGAAGATGCATGGTCCATTTTCCATTATCTCAATCTAAGCTTGCACTCAGAGAGAGAGAGAGGTCCATAAAGTCGGCATCAAAGGCAACGGTTATTGATTAGAATTTGTTTACTTTCAACACGTTCATTACATGTTTTGATCCACGTTCATGCTGTCTGACTCGTAGCTTTAATTTTCTTAGTATTTCCATATATGAAGGCTAAATAATGATTGCAGCTATTTTTAAATTGCGTAAACGTTAAGTAATTCGGGTAATAACATTGAATGAAATGGTTTTGATGCAAGTATTTTACCCCGACCGAATAAATCGATCGATTGATATGAAATGTGATGCAACGGATGGCTTATGTTTCACCGTTAGAACGTGCATTAAAATTTATGTGAATAGTTTAATGCCAAATTGCAAACAAACAGACGCACAAGTTTGTTTATATATATATATATATATATATATATATATATATATATATATATATACTGTATATATATATATATATTAGTGGTGGACAGGATGTCAGTTTTTCAACATCTGCGGATGCGGATCTTTAATTTCAATATCCGCGGATGCGGATATTTAGTTAATCTATCAATATAATATAGAATTATGAATATATGACATAATTTTTCAAATTTCGTGATATTACTATTATGGGAGGCAATGCGTAAGAATTAAAATTAATATTAATGTTTTCATTATGATAAAAATAATAACTTTCTCAAGAGTTTCAGCCACAGAAAATTCAATGAAACGAGTATCATTCAATTTTCTGTTACCAGCTATTTATATTTTGAGGTTTATATATTTGTTTGTTCAATTAATACTTTAGGTGAAATGCGCATGACTGTGCCTTATAAGCTACTTTATAAGCTAATTTAATTGTAAATTGCATAATTTATTAGAGGTAATATCCGCATAACATCCGCAGTCAAGTGCGGATGCAGATGTTAAAATTGACGCGGATATCCGGTCCACCACACACACACACACACACACACCACACACACACACACACACACACACACACACACACACACACACACACACACACACACACACACAGAATCACGGACCTATGTACAATTTAGGGTTATGACATTTTTATAACCATGTTCCTGTATCATAAATCGATGAACTTTTGCCCCCTGACAATGAAAATAAGTTTTTTCGATATATTTTGAAAAAACTTCACCCCAAAATAAAAAATAAAATTAATAAAATAAATAGAAATTTGCATGTTTATTTCACAATTATTATACATAAACATATATTATATTATACAACATTATACCTATACAATACATATTAATTATACAAATACAATATTATACATTTACTCTATTATTGTTTTAATTGTTTTACTTATTGCTTAAAATAAACCTGTAACTAATATACTCTATTTGCTTTCGGGGTGACATTTTTTTTTAATTCTGAAGAATTAGGCCCTTTTTTATTGTTTTCAAGCAAAAGTTCATCGATTGATGATACAGGAAACAATATTTATGACAAAAAATTAAAAAGTCATAACCCTAATGTACATGTCAGCCAGCACCCGTAGTTCAGTGGATAACACCATTTCTCTATAATCGAAGTGAAGACACGGAGGTCGAGAGTTCGACTACCGTTGCTGTTGATGATAATCGAGATGCTAGTGCAATGGCCCGCATTAATTTGGCCTCAGCAGTGTGCTAGTTTGTGGTTCTCATGGATTTGTTACCTATATCATCGACGGAGAATGTCATCGGCATTAACAACACAACCTAACGTATAACAACCGAACCTAATCTAACCTAACGTATAACAACCCATCCTAATCTAACCTAACGTAACAGCCGAGCAATTTAAGCCCATAAAAACTTTGATAAAATGTCACATCGACGAAGTAAATAGTTCTAAAATAAGCAAAGTTTTATCCCATTTCATTCGGTAATTGGATGTGTTCACTCTTATTAAAGAAATGGGTAGAAATTTGAGCAGAACTGTAGGTAGTTTAATTTTACACAAGGGCTGGGTGAAATTGAGTTTATTTTAATTTATACCCAAACGATGGATAAAGTTTTAATTTATCTCGGAGCTAATTAACTGTTTATACTTGCTAATCAAATGAATTCAAATTAATTATCGCAGGCCTGCGAATGAAAACTTTGTAAGAGTTATTTTCTTACTAATAACTGATTTTATATAATTCAACTACGCCGATTTCGAATAAGGTGTCCATTTTTTTTTTCTATCACGTAAGGATTTTCTGCAAACTGGAAGGGAAAGAACAACACACATAAATATTATTTATTTCAATTTATATTAGGTACCTATTTCGCTTTGTTATACTAATTACAAATGCAAACAACTTTAAAAAGAAAGAAGACTATTAACGTCAATTACATATTCATCTTTATTTGTCCCGAGTTTTCTCGTGAGATCTATGCCTTTTAGTCTCGAATGTACGCGCTTTTCCTTTTCATGATTTTATGTAATACTTCTGGAGTATCCCGTTTTAGTATCCAGCAGTAATCAGCCATCATGCTGATGTCCCACCTTCCCTGATATCTCTCCTCCATTTCTTTGATGTCTTGGTGAAACCAAGCATTTATAAGCAGTAGTTTTTAATCAAAATTTAATGAAAATTTCCTACATATGTAATATGACATTTTGTGAAAAATCTGTACGTGATGGCGAAAAATTATTATTTTCGGAATGAGCGTGCAAAAATTACTATATAAGTGATAAAATATTTCGGACAACAAAACCATCGCATGCCTGTGATATAAACGAGTTTCGTTAACTTTTTAATTTTGAACTGAATGTAAAAATTACGTAGTTAAATGACGTAAATATTGATGGCATATTGTTTATTCCGGTTAATGCAACAAATAATTTTAATTATGTTAATAGTTAAGTGGAAAATATCTCGGTCGGAAAAATAATATTTTTGTTATCTTATTCTTATCTTATTTTTATCGTATTCTTATCTTATTTTTATCGAAGTTAAGGGAAAAGACCCGAAAATCCCTAACAGGGTTAATTTTTAAGGGGAAACACGGTGTTGAAGGATAAAGGACATTCGTATATATGAATGTCACCCATCTTCAGGGTAGAGTGATTGACGTTATAACTCTCGCACGCGAGCTTTTAGTTACGAGATGCAGCAGCGTCCATTTCTCTCCCGACTATCTCGACCAAAGATTGGTGGGAAAAATAATATTTTTGTATGATTTCATTTTTATCTAAAATGATAAATGTTTATCATTTTTTTCCACGCAGTTTTGAGCTCTGAATTGACACAGATTTAATTAAGAAATTCATCATCATTTAATAAAATCATAATTAAAAGAAATGATAAAGGCCAAATGGGACATTTAACATCTGTAATATATTCAGAAGTTAAAAAAGGAAAAGACTAGAAAATTTTATGTATACACCTTATGTTTATGTGAATTAACCTGTTACAAATATATGTCCAGCGTAGGAATCATAGTGAAATATAGGAAGATGACTAATATACTGACACGTGACTAATATACTAATACGTGAAAAGTTACAAAATTTATAATTGGATGATAAATTCTTTATTGAAATTAAATTTATTTTGTGGAAAATTACTTTTTCTTTTACCCAAAATTTAATAATTTGTTAAAGCTTTCTTTCTGTACTATGTCAAAGTGTGAAGGACTTTCTTCAGGTTTCGGGTGCGTGGCTCCTTAGCAGCCAGTTCCCCCCCTCCCCCCAGTCTCCCTACCACCTTGAGTACGTAAAAATGTACATTTGGATTAATAAAGTAACGAATAATGCGCCCACGAACAGTTCGACTGAAATAATAATAAAACTAAAATTTGTTGAACTGTGAGGGGGGTGGGGTTCACTTACTAAGTTTTTATGTCAACTTCATTAATTGGATTAACGACGAACGAAGTTAGTTAAACGCCTTACGAATTGCCAAACAGGAGCGGTTTAACAGAATTTTACTTTACTCCCAATTTATACTTACAACGTGTAGAGTATAGACCAATAAAATATAGTTGGTATTGTATTAACTAGAGTTCATACGTGCTATATCTTCATATTGGTGCGTGAAGCTTTAGAATTAGAGTATGTAGTAATTAGCCGCAGAAATAGGTACAGTAGGCTATGTAGTAGTTAGTCGCAGAAATAGTTATAGTATATAGTAGTTAGCCGCACTTAGGTAAATAATGAAAATGCTGAAAGTGGTTTGCTCGCAAATGTAAAGTTATTCTGATGTCTGTCGGTACAAAACTTGGTTGAGTTTATAAAATACGTTCTCTCTTTGACCTCAATGAGTGACTTACACCAAGTTCTCGTTCATAAAATGGTTGGGCGAAGTTTTTCGTGTTGAAATTTACACAGCGCTCATATCTCAGTGTGTAACAGTTCCCTTATAAGTGAAGAGAAAATACTGAGGTCAGGGGTTCGAATCCCGATGGTACTTGTAATAATAATATAATAATAATAATATAATAATAATAATAATAATCCAGGAGTTAGTGCAAAGGGCCGCATTGGTCTTACATGAGCGCTGTGCCAGTTTCTGGCTCTTTCCACCGATTAATTTTTATCCTGTTCACCTTGCGGCGAGTGTTCTCTTATTAAATGGCTGTTTAATTTTTCATACACTGGTTTTGCGCTTGTAGTAACAAACTTGTCAGTCGCTTTTCTAGAAAATAATGATTTGGTGTAAATAATCATTTACACCACATTTCATAGATGTACAACTTATGTATAAGTTCGCCTCGAAACAAAATTGGTGAAAGCATGAAAAAATCACTAGTTGGAAATATTGTTTTTGTGTTTTTGTTTGAATATTTTATAATTTTTGTTTTTTAAATTTTATTACTGTAACCGCCAAAAATTTTCTATCCGGAGGTTCGTAATAGCAAAAGTCATGTAACTGAGGGGACCTGTCGCTTTACGTGGAGGTTGTAGTACCCTCTACAGGTACAGCATAGTATTTGAAGGCAGAGGACAGTCGCCCATCCAATAATTATTGAGTGGACTCAACGTCAGTTAACTTTGCTAATCTTACGGGAAGTGGTGTAGGAACGTGGCCAATACATACAGTAGCTGTACACATAATAATAATAATAATAATCTTTATTCAGAAAGAACCCATTACATAAGATATACATTACATCCATTACACAATGTTGCGATTAACGTTTAATTTTGTAGTTTAATTACAGTATTCTTATGTGAATATGCCGTTGGGAAGCATGACAGCTTTTCAGGCATACGGAAGATCACGAATATGTTTGGGTCATTACTTTTCTTCATTAGTTTCAACAAGCGGTAGCTCGCTATCGCCCTCCGGGCAGGTAGCAGTATATGTCACAGCTAGTTTATATATATATTATATATATGTATATTGGTACTTACGTATTATCGGGACTACCAAACTGTTATTATGTATTTTTGCTCTCGTCATTTTCGTTTTCGAAGTACTTCATTCACTTGTAATAGACATTAAATAGCTCGTGCTCGGCCGCGGAGTGACCTAGGACAGGGAAACTTGACAGAGCACATCGGCAGCTCATGGGCTATCAGTTGGTGGTGGTTGCAGGATTTTCCGATGTGCCGTTTAGTCTGTGCACGATTCCGAAGAAAGCGGACAGACACACAGACACATTTTAGCTCAATAGTATATAGGATTCATGAACATTTCAACAGAACAACCAAATTTACGGCATTCAATTAATTGAAAAATGTAAATAGACACTACGATGATTGTCGTCAAGAACAAATGGCACAGCTCATCAATGGAATGCCAGAACGTGTGTCATAATGCAAAGGGGGTGGGGGGAAAGCAACACGATTTCTAAGTATATTGATTCAATAAATTTATTATTATTTATTAACTTTTACTATCAAGTTAAAAAATATGGAGAAACTAAAGGCATCTATTTATTTTTGTCAGCTCCCCCCCCCCCCCACCCCACCCCACCGTAAGAGTCATCATTCCATTGAAATTTTTATTTAAACCTCTCATGCTTGAATTATGGAATTTGTATTTTAAATTTTTTTCCTGTTCAAACCAAAATAAAATCTAATATTCAGATCGTAAGGCTCCAAATCGATTGTGAAGCTCGTGTTGCCGTAAGACAACGGTCGGCGTTAAAGGATTAAAACAAAAAGCAAACAACGTTTCAGACGTGAATATTAAGTCCATATTTTCGCTCATTTAGTGATGCCTGGCTGATGGTGAAATGATACTTTGTAGTCGATGCATTTCTGCGAAACATTTTACTTCCAAGAATCTTTTTTTGGTTTATAACTAAATTTTTACGGACTACTTTAATTTTATATATTTAAATTTCAAGTATTAAAATTAACATTTTATGTTAATTCAACAATTTTAGAGCGATAAATATGTGTAATGTTTATTCATTATGAGCAGTGGGTAAACAAGTGATGTATTAGCATTTAATTGAGTTTATTATTATTTTTATTATTAAATTAGTTTATTATTTATAAAAATAATTTTTGTAATTAAAATGAGTATATTACATCCCACCATCTATTTTCCTGGGGAACGAACTCCGCCTAATCCACGGCGGACCCCTCTTTGGAAACCGTTGCTTCTTCAGTCTTTGAGATAGTTTTGGTAAACGCTAATCAATGAACACCGAAAATGAATTGCTTGTTTCACCCTTGTTGACTCGTGTTGACCCATCGCTGTTAGATCGGTCTGAGATTCATTTTGAATGTTATCATTCCTCCCCGGTTGCGCTGTAATTAAATTGCATCAGATTATGAACGTAATTAATTACATTATTATTATTATTATTATTATTATTATTATTACAATTAAAAAGTACTTTCGCATGCTGGATATTTTATAATATATAAAATAATAATAATTAATTACATTATTATAATTAAAAAGTAGTTTCGCATGCTGGAATATATATATATATATATATATATATATATATATATATATATATATATATATATATATATATATATGTGTGTGTGTGTGTGTGTTTGTATAGGAGTACTTTTATTTTAAGAAACATTTTATCTGCTCTTGCGTTATTCAATAAACTGGTTCCCCTATGATGCCATTGTTTGTGTGACATTGTGGGCGGAGCCTCTCTCTCGAAAACACACATTGAAATTTGTTAATAAAAGATACGTTTTGGCTTTAAGTTAAATCTGGCTGTAATTATTCGTGATGATTAGTTAACACGACTATATAATAAATATATATATATATATATATATATAATGTGTGTGTGTGTGTTAGTCAATATGTAAAATTAGACAATTTATAAATTGACTGAAATTCAGGCAGTGTCAAATTGGTGATGCACAAAAAAATCTAACCTTAACTTTCTGGTAATGCTGTATATATGCATGTCCACTAGTATTTCCCATTATTACCAGAAAGGTTAGGTTAGGTTAGATATTAAGTAAATCGAGCATTTGACACATTGCCTAAAATTTCAGTCAATTTATAAATTGCCTAATTTTAGACTTTGACTAACATATATATAATACCGTAAATATTTATTAGTGTGAAACTAAGGACCTTATACCCATTTCGTTGTCACTAGAGTTTACTTTTCATTTGAGTTAGACCAAAGCGAGAGAACCATCGGCGGTGACGATAGTGAAGACAGCTGCAGCATAGGTTTCCATAAAATTAATCACGGATGATGCCACTCTGTTTCGTGATGAATTTTCATTCTCTGCCTTTGTCAAGAGCTGAACTTGAGCGAAAAAGCATTTGTTGTTTTCTGTGTTGTTATTACCTTAAGGCGAGAAGAGCGCTTTTGCTCGTGATGAATCGCCTTACTGAAATTGATCTATTATCGGGAATAAATCTCGGTTTGAAGCTCACCATTGATCGTGGGCAGCGCCATTTATTTGGCTGCTTATGGCATCGCGGGCGGAGGAGCGAGCCCCACGCCATGCCATAACCATAATTGATTTCGATGCGAGATTTACGTATCCTTCGACCGTGTCCCTACGAAAATTGTAGGCGTGACGCGAAGGAACCGATTTATGGGATACGTTGATTCGCTTCAATTCCCTTGCGATATATATATATATATATATATATATATATATATATATATATATATATATATAAATGCCTCGAAGATAGGTGGTAGAAATTTGTACGTGAGAATCATGAGGTTGTGAAGTAAAGCTTGAGCGAAGTCTCGTAAGAACCTAATGGTTTCCATTGTAATAAATCGTTATTTTAACATTTATAATTGCGTTGCTTTATTAATAAGAAAAAAATTATTGGATAATTGCTTGTGGGTTTAGAGGCGAAAAACCCAAGGAAAGAAAATACACAATAAAAGTAAAGAAAACAAAAACAGACCGCAGCCATGATGGATTGTATGAGGTTAAGCGGTAATATACACTTGTAATACATTACATTAATTTAATTACATTAAGCAAATGTATGAAATGACAGTGATTGTCATAATGTAAGTTCATCTTTCCTTCAATTGGGTAAATTTGTTTAAAAAAAAAACCTTGTCATGATGAATCAACGTACGATACAAATAAGATGCGGATAAAAGAGAAAAAACAGACAAATGTTGTTTAGTGTTTCCGTTGACCCCATAAAGGGTTAGGGCACGTCTTAGCATAGAGGAATGAGTGTATGAAAACATGGTCTGAATTTGCCAAGGTCAAACTGAAGTTTTCTTAAGACCTGTCACAAGATGTGGGATGATTTGTTCATTTTCAGAGTTGACAATCAAAGTAGTTCGGAACCTGTTCAGTTTAAGGAGTTTAAGTCAGAGCTTCTTGGCGCCCTCATTTTTTTTCTCTCTTTGAAAAGTATTTTCAAAGAAGAATATGGATTATTTTTGAGATCCTTTAGCGAAAATAATTTGTATATTCTAAATTTGTGTGAATTAGAATATACGGTACGTACCTATAGTGGGAATAATGTTATTAATTTGGAAATTAATAGAGTGAGTTTTCTTCCTTTTATTAAAGAAAATAAACGATATACAAGTGAGACAAATACAAGTTGCAGTTGTTTGAATGCAAGTTCAGTTAAAATGTATAAATGTGCACTTGAATAATGACTTCAATATATAATAACATTTGATTAATGTTGTGCAGTGAATGACGTTATGGTTGATAACAAAAAGGAACAGAATGAACGGTAGTTACTGAAATAATACGCGCGCTTGTGGTGGGAGTCCTTTGATTGTTTGTGGCATGATGCGAGATACCAGGTCGGCTGAGGAGCAGCATCCTGGATTCCTGGTCGAAATGAGATTGAAGCTTCGTGCCCGGGAGTCCCTTTTAACGAGGTCGAACGCCATCCTCATCTTGAATGTTATGTCTCAGAAAGTAGACAGAGTCTTCGAGGTAAGAGGTACAAGGTGTGACTTTTCAGGGCAGAGGGAATGCCTTGAGTGAGTCTCGCGATGTGACATCATCTTGATCGTGTTTCTGTCGATGGAACAGTGGGCTTATTGTCAAGTGGAAATCGCGAAAGTATCTGAAGGCGTCTCTGTCGCTACATACCCCTTGTCTTCTGCGGACCCCTGAAACTCATTCGCGGACCACTGCCCTAGACCGTCCTACGTAGGGCTGGGTACGGAGGATGTGTAGTTAAACGGAAGCCATTCTCTCAAACTGATAATTGGAAACGATATTAGTGGTCTATGCAGATGAAAGACAAGTCTGATCAGTTTTGTCACCATTTGTCTTCTCAAGCGAATCAAAATTCCAGCATTTCGCTTCAGGAACGGATCTGTATAGGGAGAACCTGTGGCTACATGTCATTCCCAAACTGGTGCAACCAGTGGTGTAGTGCTAAATAAAGAAGTGAGGGAACGCATTTTGAAAGTGTTACTCAGATGCGGGGGGGACAATGGCGAGCGCGGCGAGCCCATACAGCTGGGGGTCCGGGGGCACTGTAAGCCCCCGGGTAATCTTTTGAAATCTGACCAATTTCAGGGATATTTTGGTCATATGCACTGGATATTAGTATATATTCCAAGGTTGAAGATGCAGTATTTCCAGTGTCATTAGATATACGACATCCAGTACGATCAATAAAAATAGCTAACAACTGGAATGATTAACTAAAAAAAAGTTAACAACTGGTACGCCGTGGTGACTGTTTCACCAGATCTTTATAGGCTAGCATTGCCTCAGTCGAAGCTAAAAGAAATGAAGCAGTTAATGATTCTTTCTCATATTTCTTCTAGGGGTGGGAATTAAAATTTCATGACGTTAGAGATTTGTAAGTTCGGATTTATTTGAAATAGTGAGGGAACGCCGTTCCGTCTACCAAAAAAAGTAAGGGAACGCCGTTCCCACGCTTTCCCACAGCACTACACCACTGGGTGCAACCCAATATGAAATTTGGTGTTTCTACTGTTATGGCACGCATTTGGCACTGAAAAAGACTGACCCTGTGTTCGTGGAGTACGTAATCTCGTTCGTAGAATATGTAATCTTGTGATTACATATTCAGCTTAGATAAGAACCTCCTCCTGCCTTCGTTTGGGAATGGAAACTTCACCTGGAGGACATCATGTTTCAAGAAGACAGTGCCACATGTCCATTCCATTGCTTTAGGATGGTTTTCATTTTATCCTGGCAGGGCGTTGTAATTATGCCGCTAAATAAATTTGAAGGGGCCGTACTGGTTTGCACTTGTCTGTTCGTCATACTTCCGTGCCCGCGCTGTAACTTTTGAATAGCTCAACGTATATTGATGAAACTTCCCACATACTGTGTATATGTATAACCAAGTTCTTGCACAAATATAGGAGGGGGCAGTGATATCGTTCCGACATAGCTCTTATATTTCTGTCAGTCAAACACCAGATATTTAAATTCTCTTTCAGCCTCTCTACTTTCTCCATTCACCACAATATTACACGCTTGCTTTGCTTTTCTCTCAATGACAAGAATCTTACTTTTATTGACATTCATTTCCAATAATCTTTCATATACGTCAACAAAACTTGTCCTCCTCCTCAATTCATTCTCTGATTCCCCAAGAAGGATCACATTATCAGTGTACATCAGATTCGTATTTACTTCTTTCTCTAACATTCTTTCATGTCACGCATTACCCTACCCATATACACATTAAACAGTTATGACGATGTCACGCAACCTTGTCTTACTCCAGCATTAACCCTTTAAGCCCTGAATTTTTTGTAGGGTTAAGTTATGAATGCTTGTATTTGAAACGTTAACAATTTGTACCTTCAGTCCTTAAAGGGTTAATAGTGAGCCAATTACTCAGCTTCCCCTCACTCTTACACAAGCACACTTACCCTCATAAAAACTTCATATTCCATATATACACACGCAGCATACATTTTAAGCACTTGCCACAATCATAAAAACTTCATATTCCATATATACACACGCAGCATACATTCTAAGCACTTGCCACAAGGTACATCTATTCACTTATTAGGCGAGTATGCCTGCTCCAAACCCATAAATGCTATTACCCCTCTTTTCTTCTTATCACTTAGTTTCTCAGTCATCTGTCGCACTGCAAACACTTGATCCAACACATGAAATGTCTTTCCTAAAGCCGCCTTGCTCATATCCAGCCAACGGATTCGTAATCTCTTTTGTTTATCAGCACTCTTCAGTATACTTTCCCATACAGTTTTAATTAAAAGACTTGATCCCTATTATTTTTATATTAACTTTTTACCCTCATTTTTATACAGTGGTGTAGTTAATTACAGCTTTCGTTCAATTAGTAAGTATACACCCACTTTCTTATGCTTTTTTATATATCTTCCATAGCCTATCACGCAACATTCTACTTTTCCACTTAATAATTTCATTACACATATCCCATCAATTCCTGGTGTGTGTGTGTGTGTGTGTGTGTGTGTGTACTTCGGCTTCTATACTGTTCGTTAAATTTTTATTTTGATGTATTTTACGCCCTAGTATGCGCCATCAAAGTTAACTGCATTCACATTTGCTTCTTGTTCTTGTACTTTACCTACGAGATTACTAAATTAAATATCTCGCTCACAAAAACATTGTTATCCTTATCTTTCATATTGCCAATCACTTCACCTTTCTCATTTCTTTACAGAATAACTTTATATTTTTCACACACTGTTCAATCTTCTTCCTTCCCAAGTTTTCATATACTCTATTGAGTCTATTCTTTCTTCTTTTTACCTCTCGCTTAACATTTACTTTACATTCTTTGTACGACTCGTTATATCTCATTTCATAATTTCATCACTACCAGACTGAGCTTCCAGTATTCTTTCACACACACACACACACTTTCACCTTTTCTTTTAGTTTTACTGCTTTTTTCACCTTATTGCACCACACAGTCGGGTTTCTCTTCACTCTTTTCGTAGACACCCACATACGTCAGATGCTGTCTTTACTAAGTATTCTTCATATAAACATTGATGAACAGTGATGAAAAATATGAATAAATGATGAAATTTCAATAGGTTAATGATGCTTATGAAACCGAGTTTTTTATCAGTATTGGAATTAAAATATTTTTGTGAAACAGTTTCGCTTGTGTTGAAAATGGTACCGAGCTGCTAAATTGCAAATTTGCTTGATATCATTCAACAACGTTAACCAAACAGTTGATTGATCAACTTATATATATATATACACACAGTGCTGTGCTCATTACTTTATAAATGTAATGCCGTTACCGTTACTACAGTCTAAATGTAACTCCGTTATCGTTACAGTTACCATTTTTAAAAAGTAACGAGTAACGGCACCGTTACTCGTTACCGTTACTTTTAATGAAATGTAAATATATATATGCATAGGTATATTATAATTTATATATACATAAAATATTATATTATATAAATATTCGCTTGTGCGAGTATGTGTTGGTTTGTATCCACTGGTTAATGCATAGGCTATGAAGTCTGTGCATGCCTTCATTGTGTTGTTATGACTTATAAGGCATAATATTTTCGAAAAAAGTGAAACAAAATTACTGCAAGATTTATTACTAGGAATTGCAACATAACAGAGGATGTAGCATACTATTGATACTAATTTACTAGTGCTAGAATATACCAGGAAAGTTTAGTTTTGCAAAACAATAATACGAAATACTAAAGAAATGAATCAAATGAGTTATTGTACATGGCAATAATAATTAATTGAAATTTATAAGCTAAATATACAAACTTAAGAACTATTATTCCAAAGATCTTTATTGGCCTTAAGAAAACAAGCTTCTCAAAAGTTGCATCTAAGAGCGAGCCTCGTTTCGGACGCAGTATATCCTTCCCTACTGAAAAAAAGTTAGTGGATGGGAAGGATGCAGAGCTAACGTGCCGTGAAGGCCCAGATGAGAGGAATGACGAAACCTCTGTTGAACTTAGGTCCCTCCCTGCTCCAGGGTTCTTCGCCTTTTTACTTTGACAGTGCTGTCAGTGTAGGGGGAGAGGGTGGATGGGGGTAGGCTGCCAGCATGCCAACGGCCAACATGCACACCTCGCTCATAGTGAAGGGACAAATTTTTAACGGTTAATGAATAATGAGTGAGGATCGAAAGAAACTAATTGCGAGCTACGATAAAAAAGTAACGAGTAACGGCTAACGAATATATTTCCCTAAAAAGGTAACGTCGTTACTGAAAGAGTTACTTGATTTGAAATGTAACGCCGTTACCGCTACCGTTACTAAAAAAGTACCGCGTTACGTAACGGCCGTTACTTATAACCCGTTACTGCCCAGCTATATATATATGTGTGTGTGTGTGTGTGTGTGTGTGTGTCGCGAATTCAGCTCAAACAAGGCAAGCGATATTCGACACATGATGGAAGAAGTCATTGGTGAACACAGTATATTGATAGTTAATAAACTAAACACGAAATCTCCGTATTATAACCCATTTAAAGTAATAATTAAAGGTGTAAATGCTGCATTTCAACCAGTATAATATGAGTCGATGGCCAGACGGTATAATTGTTAAGGAGTTTATTCACTTTTACAGATTATGATGAGGGGTCCCGCGTCTTAAGGTACCTAAGCGCCAAAATTAAAATTCGCCAGAAATCGCCTCCAAAGTTCAGCAATATTCTGGCAATAGTATATCTGCTATTAATTGAGCTAGAACGTTAATTTTTGGCTAAAGTAGAGTTCTAAGTATGGTAATGAAGATGATGTTGAGTTTTTGGAATAGATTTTCATATTTTATATATATTTTTTTTAATTTGTTTATTTTCTTATTATGCCGAACTTTGGGTGCGATTTCTGGCACAGAATGATTCCATTGATTTTTCATCACTGTCACTAGCACGGTGAGACATTGCTGCACACGTTGATAATAGTTAGAAGCCGGGTGAATAGAATAATCCACGCAATATGAGCACGAACACAGGACGACTGCTAACAGCAACGCGAGTCTTAAGGTACTGGCGCAGGGTTGCCAGATTTATTCTAACGAAAATTGCCAAATAGGCACAAAAAAATGGCCAAAAATGGCCAAATGTTTCTAACAAAAAAACGTATTCAGCTTTTATTGTACTTGACACAATAAATGATAATTGTAATGCTAAATAATACTTACATTAGAAGATTAATCATTTTTAAAGACCCAGATCCAACAAATTCCTCCAAGTGTAAGAAATTAAAGAAGCTCTTCAAGAAAGCCAGTCTCGTCCTCATATTCCTCTCCGTTATTTACAGATTTTGCAGCTGAACTGTATAAAACTTTGCTGTTATGAAGCCTTAGCATCTTATCCGTAGATTTGAAGTCTTTGCCGCATATTTTGTTACCTAAAAGATATGACCGAATTCTTACAATTGACTCAAGTAGTCTTGTTTGTGTCCTGTTGCGAGGCTTCGTCTTAATGGCTGCGACAAGAGAAAATATCCTTTCTACTATGGCATTGCTTGCCGGTGTTATAAGGCATGTCAAAGCATACGTAGAGAGCTCTTGGAAGCTGCTATGTTGTGCCACACCTTGCCAGAAATTGAATGAGTCTTTGGGAATGCCATTTTCCTTAAAACTTTAAAAGCCTCTTCTTCACTCCACTGGACAAGATTAATTTTTCGGTATTGACTGAACTGAATTGAACTGAATCGCAAATTCATGTGTAATAAATTAATAAAAAATAATATAGGAACATATAATATACCTTATACTTTATTCATATTTAATAAATAAAAATTAAGAAATAAATTATATATACTGTATATATATTAATGGATTTTGAAAATTAAACGCTGTCATATTTTTAAATAAATTATCACATAAAATTATTATAGGGTATGGACGTTATTCTTTATCGTATAAAATAATAAATTGTTGCGCTTATACGTTAATTATCGTATATCGGGCCACCTTGTGTAATGCATTCTGTTTTCATACAAACCTAGCGTTCATCTACAGTGGAGCCAAACCAGTGGGTCATAATGAACTTTACTCATTGTGATATGACCGACCGTGGGTCAGCACCTTTTTCGGAAATGGCCGAAATATGGCCAGATTTCCCAAAATGGCCAAATCTGTTTTTCTATGGCCAAAGTACTTCAAAAATGGCCAAATTTGTCTAATTTAGCCAATCTGGCAACCCTGTACTGGCGGGATGTTTGTGTCGTGTCCCTCTCGGCGCGTGGAGCGGGTGGCCAATCAGAAAGCAGAGCGGCGTGGCTGCCATGTTTTCATTGGCTCGCGCTCCTCCTGCTGTTCCCGCCACCCAGAGACCGAGCATCCCATCCCCATCACCTCCCACCAGTTGAACGGGATATTGGGGCCTTAAGACGCGCATCACATCTAGGCGGCAGAGCCCAGCTGGCGATAGAGGTGAAAAAAGTAGTTCGCTTCATAAGGTTTTCAACCATACATCTAGTGTCGTAAGGTCATTATAACCCAAACCACGCGATAGAGGAAGGGTGAAAATAGTGATATCCATCAAAAACACGTTTTCGCCGGTGGTGGCGCTTAGGTATCTTAAGACGCGCGACCCCTCAATTTTGATAGGCAATAATAATAATAATAATAATAATAATAATAGGTGCCCTAACGGTAATGCCTGAAAGTTGTAGGCTACTGTGTATAATAATAATAATTTTACTAATAATAAATTCTCTATCAGTCATGGCGGATAACTTGTTGAAAATAGTCTCATCTCATATAATGTAAGGTCAGTGAGGAATTCAACTGTAGATGTTCATAAAATCTGCTCCTGCAGGAGCACTGGCTACCTAAGCCATGATGACTTTATGTACCATGCGTCATCGGCAGTAGACTTGTCAGATGAATTAATGTACGGTAGGCCTTTTGGTGGTAGTGCTTTCTTAATAAGGAAAAAATTGTTAAAACATATAAAATTTTTAACAAGCGATAATGTAAAGTTGTTAGGCATTGAATTACAAGTGAACAATGATTGCATATTAATTGTAAACTGCTATTTACCATATAACAACGGCAGTAATCTAGATGAATACATTGATTTGCTGTACAAAATTAAGTCATTATCAGATAACCCCAAATATTCTCACTGTATAATAATGGGGGGCTTTAACGCACATGTGAACTCGGAATTCTTTGTAGAATTGGGTAACATGTGCGAGTCGGCCAATTTAAGTATAAGTGATGTAGATGTATTAGGGGTAGCCAGTGGTAATTTTACATACGTTAGTGATATGAGTGGTACCACCAGGTGGATTGATCATTGTCTCACTAGTAATAGTCTAAAGGATCGCATTGTTAGAGTTCATATTCTGCATGATTTCCTTCTTTCTGATCATAGACCACTATAAATATTAATTAACGTTACCAATTCATGCGCAACACGACTTAACAAGAACTCAATAGGTAAGAATAATCGCGTCGATTGGTCCAATGTTACGATGCAGCAGAGAATAGTACAAAGACAGAACAAGTCACCTCTTTAATAATTTAGAAATTTTGCACCTTGCCTGTAATAATCCTTGCTGAAATGATTCTCACTGTAAACTCATAGATAGGTATTATAGTAAGATAATATCCCTGTTAAGAGAAGCAGGAAGCCCCCTGATTAAATCTTACAACTATTATACTAAGATTATTCCTGGATGGAATGATTTTATTGCCCCCCCTGAAGAGGGAATCGAAAGACCTATGATTTGTGGTGCGTTCATGGTAGACCCAGATTAGGACCAGTATACATGAATATATGTAGAAGTCGGGGTCAGTATAAGGCGGCCATAAGGCGATGTAAACAGGAAGACGAGTCTATTCAAGCATCAAAAGCCTGTGAAGCTCGCATAAATAACGATAATAACAAATTTTGGAAATTTGTGAAGAATCAAACGGGTGTCAAAAATGTCGTCGTCCCGACAATCGATGGGGTGCTGGGGGAGGATGAAATTGCAAAGCTGTGGAAAAACCACTATTCTAACATTCTTAATAGTGTGAGTAGGGATAATCTTAAGATAGATTGCAGCGAAAACGATTGTGGGAGGGACAAGGGAAAATACTTTGATATCATTTCTGAAGTAAAGAGGTTAATTAAAGAGTTAAAGACTGGTTCTGCGTCAGGGTAGATGACTTATCGAATGAGCACTTAAAATATGCAAGTGACGTAGTATGTCTGCATATATCATTGCTCCTATCCGCCATGCTTGCTCATAGCTAATCCCTGCAGAGTTCATGAGGGTATATATCTTGCCCTGGTCAAAAATAAGTATGGACATTTGTCCAGCAATAATTACAGGCCTATTGCTGTCGCTTCCTGCTTCTCGAAACTACTAGAAAAACTTGTTACGCCGATTAAATGATTACCTATGGACATCTCCTAATCAGTTTGCTTTAAAAGGTCCCACTCAACTGACCTGTATATCTATGTACTTAAAGAAACAATATCTAAATATATTGACAGTAATTCAACTATTTATAGCTGTTTCCTAGATATAAGTAAGGCATATGATAGGGTGAACCACAATATTTTATTTGCAAATCTAGAAGACAGGTAATTACAGGCCTATTGCTGTCGCTTCCTGCTTCTCGAAACTACTAGAAAAACTTGTTACGCCGATTAAATGATTACCTATGGACATCTCCTAATCAGTTTGGCTTTAAAAGGTCCCACTCAACTGACCTGTGTATCTATGTACTTAAAGAAACAATATCTAAATATATTGACAGTAATTCAACTATTTATAGCTGTTTCCTAGATATAAGTAAGGCATATGATAGGGTGAACCACTATTTTATTTGCAAATCTAGAAGACAGGTAATTACAGGCCTATTGCTGTCGCTTCCTGCTTCTCGAAACTACTAGAAAAACTTGTTACGCCGATTAAATGATTACCTATGGACATCTCCTAATCAGTTTGGCTTTAAAAGGTCCCACTCAACTGACCTGTGTATCTATGTACTTAAAGAAACAATATCTAAATATATTGACAGTAATTCAACTATTTATAGCTGTTTCCTAGATATAAGTAAGGCATATGATAGGGTGAACCACAATATTTTATTTGCAAATCTAGAAGACAGGAAGGTTCCCATGTACATATTAAATTTATTGAAATTTTGGTATTCCCACCAATCTTTTACCGTTAGGTGGGGCAATGTACTATCCGAATGTTTTGGCTCCTCTTGCGGGGTGAGAAAAAGCTCCTTGCTCTCCCCTATGCTGTTTAATGTGTATATTGACGGATTAATTACTTCACTTAGTGAGGCAACAGTGGGATGTTGTATAGGTAACACAAGGATAAATAACTTAGTTTATGCCAATGATATGGTGTTAAAAAGTCCCTCTGTTAAAGGTCTGGATCGGCTACTAAAAGTCTGCGAAGTGTATTCGCAGAAACATGATATTCTTTTTAATGTTACAAAAACTAGGGTTATGCAATTTCATCCTAAAAGCTGTAATCAGCCAGCTGATATAAGGTTTAAAATGAATGGTGAAGTAATTGAGGAAGTACAAGAGTTTAAGTATTTGGGTCAAACTATTACTAGCTCCTTGAGTGATGACTCGGATATAAGAAAACAATCTCGAAGCCTGTGTGCTAAAGCGAATATGACTGTAAGGAACTTTCGATTCTGTACAAGTGAAGCTAAAGACTCTCGTACTTTCTGCAGTAATATATACGGAGAGCAACTGTGGGTGAATTATAAAAAAGGTTCTGGCAGAACTCTAAATTTGCTGTACAACAGGTCTTTTAGACTTACATAAATTATCCCCGAGATGCTCAGCTTCGCAAATGTTTGCTACCCGCAATGCATCTTTCTTGCACTGAAAGTCTTGTATCTTGAGATCCGTTAAACTTGCGAGAACACTGGCTGGGAGCTGACTGCCCATTGTCCAACCTTTCCAGGACTCTCCCATCCATGCCTCGGATTTTGAATCTCCCACTTAACTATCCTTTAGACCCGCGATGTCATATTTTCCCCCGAGACCATCCCTATATATACATACACATACACCCATATGCAAATATACCAATATATACATAAATACTTATATACACATATTTATATCTATTATATACCCCATACACACGCATACATCCAGAATTCCAGATACATACGCACGCGTGCTCACATATATACCTACACAAACTCATACACCTCTATTTCGCCCTTTCATTACCTCCAAGATCATTTAGCACATACAGTAATATCCACACAGCCAAAAGAAACCGATTAAGCACAGACAGAGCAGCAAAGCTAGTATTTATATCCCAAAATGCAAAATTCCAAGAAAGTTTAGTAAAACATGGTGCTACATTGGCTTCGTCAACATCCAAATCTGCAATAAGTACCAGTACCTGTGATATTGAAACTCGTGACCGGACAGCTCATACCAGGACAGCTCATACCTAGGACAGCTCATACCTAGGACAGCTCATACCTAGGACAGCTCATACCTAGGACAGCTCATACCTAGGACAGCTCATACCTAGGACAGCTCATACCTAGGACAGCTCATACCTAGGACAGCTCATACCTAGGACAACTCATACCTAGGACAGCTCATACCTAGGACAGCTCATACCTAGGACAGCTCATACCTAGGACAGCTCATACCTAGGACAGCTCATACCTAGGACAGCTCATACCTAGGACAGCTCATACCTAGGACAGCTCATACCTAGGACAGCTCATACCTAGGACAACTCAGACCTAGGACAACTCAGACCTAGGACAACTCAGACCTAGGACAACTCAGACCTAGGACAGCTCATACCTAGGACAACTCAGACCTAGGACAGCTCATACCTAGGACAACTCAGACCTAGGACAGCTCAGACCTAGGACAACTCAGACCTAGGACAACTCAGATTTTTCATCAGAGTAAAAATTGTGTTGGCTGGATAGCATTTTTCACGCTGATTCCAAAACTGCATTCAGATTTTTTCTAGCACGTATAGTTTTCAAGATGAAGGCATATATATAACTACACAGATTTAACCATTTTAAATAGGCAAAATACTAATATTTCAACATTTGATTGTGTTTTTTTAGTTTATTCATCTTATTTATTTCAATTATCTTAATTATACATCTTATGTATTTCAGGTGTGAGCTTTTACGTCTAGCAGCATTGTGATTCAGGCAACAACGCCGTGCTTTGTGTGTCAAAAGATCAGTCCAGTTCAAGAACTTGTGTCAAGTTGGTGTACATTTTTTTTGAATTTATAGTTTGCTCAGGTCAGTCAACATGCCTCGACAATGTAAGAATGACCCCGACAAGTTCTGTTTCGTATGCGGCCAGTTGACAACTAAAACACAGCGACGAAGTATTACAACCGACATTAAGAAAATATACAAGCTATACTTTGGTTGCCATCTAGGTGACCAAGATAAACCATGGGCGCCACATCAAATCTGTTCTGGCTGTTCAAATGGATTACGTGATTGGCTTAACAAAAAGAAAGCTTCAATGCCATTTGCCATACCCATGATATGGAGGGAGCCGAGAGATCATCATGAAGACTGTTATTTTTGTAGTGTGAACTTAATGGGGTTTTCTGCCAATAACAAACACCAGATTGTATATCCAAACTTGGATTCAGCACGTAGACCAGTAAAACATGATGAAACATTGCCCATTCCAATTCCCCCAAGTGATAGGCTAGATTCTATCATAGATGACATGGAAAGTGATGAAGGTGCAACTGGCGTTTCCGGACCATCTACAGAACCAGAGTACACTTTTGAAGGTAGACATTTAGAGCCTAAAAAGTTAACCCAAAGACAGTTGAATGATCTTGTTAGAGACTTATCGCTGTCTAAAGAGAAATCAGAGCTTCTCGCCTCAAGACTAAAGGAGAACAATTTACTGAGAACAATGTTCGTATTAGTTACTACCGAAAGCGAAATTTTGAATTAACAGCATTCTTTTCAGTAGACGGTCCTCTCTGTTATTGCCATGACATCAGTCGACTATTTACAGCCATATCTCAGACGTATGTGGCATCTGAGTGGCGCCTCTTTATTGATTCGTCGCAGAGAAGCCTGAAAGCAGTTCTTTTGCATAATGGTAATATAATGCCATCCATCCCCATTGCCCATTCCGTCCATCTAAAAGAGACATATGACAATATGGATATACTACTTAAGGCAATCAAATACGAGTCATCAATGGAATGTTTGTGGAGAGCTAAAAGTTATAGGAATGCTTATGGGTATGCAGTCAGGATTCACAAATGGATATGTGAAAACTTTCTTGGAAGCAACAAGTCACCTGCGTATAAGGATGGAGTCAAGAACCTCCTTGATGCCTCAAAGAAATGGTGTCGAATGTCGTTAAATATTCACTTCCTGCATTCCCACTTAGATTTCTTTCCTGAAAACCTTGGTGCAGTGAGTGACGAGCAAGGAGAGCGCTTCCATCAAGATATTCAGATGATGGAGAAGCGCTACCAAGGATATTGGAATGAAAGCATGATGGCGGACCATTGTTGGATGCTGTATCGTGACAATCCAGACCAAATTTACAAAAGGAAATCACACACACAGCGCTTTTAATAAAATAATGTATATATTCTTTATTTATAAGTACATTGAATAAAGTATATGATGTATTTGTTGTTTAGCATTCCTAAGTGTGATCTATACATCCATAAATTTTCTTATATCAATATCAAAAACTTAAAAATATAAAAACCAGTGTATCTATATAACTCTACGTGCTAGAAAAAAAATAAAACCAGATTCGGAATCAGCGCGAAAAACGCATTAAGAAAAGTGTGATCATGTTTGTGATGAGGAAAAAAAGTTTCATTTTGTTGGCCAGTGTTATCACCCCAATGTTGATCTTTTCATCTATATCCACCCCGAAAGTTTAAACTCTGCAAATTAACCAAAATAAGATAAGAAAACAATAACAACAAATTTATTATTTATTGCAAACATATAATAAATAGAGAACCATTATTTACATAGGATAAAATTTGAATGCCCGGTTAGGTCAACTGTACGCCCTTGACGATTGGTTAAGTTTAGTCGTGATATTTTCGTTAGTTTTAACAAAATATCATGACTAAACCTAACCAATCGTCAAGGGCGTACAGTTGACCTAACTGGGCATTCAATGAACCCAACCGGGTATTCAGTTGACCTAACCGGGCATTCAATGAACCTAACTGGGAATATATATATATATATATATATATATATATATATAACTTGCATGAATTTTAAATGTTTAAATTTAATTTTTAATTTTACAAAATAAATGTTTTCATTAATTTTAAAAATAAATTTTTTCATTTCAAAATGTTTTCATTAATAACTTGCATGAATTTTAAATGTTTAAATTTAATTTTTAATTTTACAAAATAAATGTTTTCATTAATTTTTCATTTTTTTTTCTGGTCCTAGGTATGAGTTGTCCTGGGTATGAGTTGTCCTGGTATGAACTGTCCTAGAACCATTGAAACTATATGCTCTAATCAATCTAGTGATAATGATTCTTCAATGGAAATAGAATCAGATAATGAAAGTTAAACAGCATTAGGTTAACACAAAGGTTAAAGAAAGAGATGAATATTTTTATTTTTTTATTTTTCGGTTTGGAATATATATATATATATATATACACACACTGGTATTCTTGCCAATCACAATTATATATATTGTTTTATACCAGTATTATGTATTTTTTATTATGTATATTATACCAGTACCTGTGATATTGAAACTAGCATATATGCTCTACCCAATCTAGTGATGATTCTTCCATGGAAATGAAGGTTAAACAACATTAGGTTAACAAAAAGGTTCAAAAAAAGGTGAATATTTTTTTTCTATCTGGAATATATATACTGGTACTCTTGCCAATCACAATTATGTAGCCCTATATTGTTTGAAACGAGGAAGAATGTTTTATGTTTAGTTAAAAAAAATATATATATATATATATATATATATATATATATATATATATATATATATATATAAAAATGAGGGTTTGTTTTTCCTTTCTATTATATACTTTTTGCGTGATTCAGTTTTTCTAAAAGATGACTCTATATACTAGGTATAACCGTATAAGCATGGTAGTATAGTAAATTATAGGTAATACTAATATACTTATTAGATTAAAGGAAGAAAAATATGGAATAAGTTTAAAACAATAAAAAACAAAAAAAAACAGTATCTTCGTTTTAAACAAAAAAAAAACGACAAAAAAAACGACACAATAAAAAACGACTCACATCACTAGCTCCACTTAACTTCGACATTACAGTATTATTTCTTATCAGTTGTATATATTTCTATCCTTAGTATATGAACTGTCATTGTATTAATATTTGTCATATGGACTATAGTCTGCCAATAAACCTTTTCATTTCATTTTCATATATGTATATATATATATATATATATATATATTTATTTATTTATTTATTTATTTATTTATTTATACACCTTACCTTACAACCTTACAAAGGTTCCGCGCGATGATTTCTCATTTCGCGAAGGTCAAGCTTGTCGCCCCTCCTCTCGAGTTGGCCTGGTGAAGTAGTGAGTTGGATTCTTGCGCTCTCCACCTCAAATAGCCAGGTACGTCCGGCTCATCGGGGATTGTTCTGAGCCAGTCTTTTAAAGATTTCCACTGCAACTCCCTTCGTGTTTCTTAGGTCTTTGGACAACTGATTAAACAGTTTTGGTCCTCTCACTACAAAACTATTTTCTTCCAGGGTTAAGGATGTTCCCTGTCTCGCCTTCAATTTGGGAATACGACACAGTCTACCGCTTCTACTTTCCACCGTTGTTTGGGGAGTTATGGGATTCAGAGTAAGATTAGGGACTAGTTTCTCCATTATTTTCCAAGTGTAAATGGTGTATCTCTCTCTTCTCCTTTCCAGTGAATGTAGGTCTAGTTCTCGTAACCTTTCCCAGTAATTTAGTTCTTTGCACCCATTGATCTTGGCTGTGAAGCTTCTTTGGATCCCCTCCAGCTGTCTAATGTCTTCTTTTTTATATGGGGATGTTAGGACCGAGCAGTATTCCAATTTGGGTATTATCAGGGTTTTCAGTAGAGGAATCATTACATTCCTATCCCTTCGTTTAAAGGTTCTCAATATCTGACCCGTTATTCTCTTTTCTCTGTTTACTGCTATCTTATTTTCAGTTTCAAATTTCGCATCATCTGTCATTACAACCCCTAAATCTTTTGCTCTGGAATTTCTCTGAATTTCCTGTCCATTTGGGGTATAATATTCCATGGATTTTAGGTCTTCTCTTTTTCCGTACCGTATTAGCTGAAATTTCTCGGTGTTAAACTTCATATTGTTGTCTTCCGTCCACTTGTAGATTTTGTTTATGGAGGTTTGTAGAGATCCTATGTCTTCTGGGTTTCTTATTTTTCTACTGATCTTTGTGTCATCCGCAAAGGATGTTACTGTGCTGTCTCTGGTAACGTCCTCAGCTATGTCAGTCAGCATGATTATGAAGAGTAGTGGAGCAAATACTGTTCCTTGTGGTCTGATGGAGCAAATACTGTTCCTTGTGGTACTGAGCTGAGCACTTCTGATGAAGATACCCCTTGTACTGTAACGACTTGCCTCCGCTCACTAAGGAAATTATATATCTATTTCCCTACTTTTCCTGTTATTCCCATATATTTCAGTTTATGTATTATGATTCCGTGGTCACACTTGTCGAACGCTTTAGCAAAGTCTGTGTATAGTACATCATAGTTTTCATTAATTTCAAGTGAATCAATAATGTTGTAGTGTTCCATTAGTTGTGATAGGCATGATCTGCCTGACCGAAACCCGTGTTGGTTATCATTGAATTTTTTCTGTTTCCAAAAAATCATAGATTCTCTGTCTAACTATTCTCTGTCTAACTATTCTTTCAAATATTTTAGTGAGATGAGATGTAAGCGACACTGGCCTATAGTTTTTGGCCTCGGATCGATCTCCTCCTTTATATATTGGGACTATGTTCGCGCTCTTCAGGATGCCTGGTATTTCTCCCGTGTCTAATGATCGTCTCCATATCCAGTATAGGGGCTCAGCGATTGCATTCTTGCAATTTTTTATTAGTGTGGCATTCCATTTATCCGGTCCTGCCGCTGAATGTGTTTTTAGTTTCCCTATGGCTTGTGTAATATCATCAGTCGTAAAGTCGAAATCCGTTATACTTTCCCCTTGTGGTTCTTCTTCAAAGAACGCGTTTCTATCGCATATCAATTTGTCAGTTTTTGGAATACTGAAAGATGATTCATACTGAGCTTTTAATATTTCAGATACTTCTGTTAGATCATCAGATAAATCACTGTTCTCATTTTTTAAAGGTCCGATAGTCGCATGGTTTTTCGACTTTCTTTTTGCGAAATTATAGAAGTACTTTGAGTTAGCCTTTATTGCTTCTATAGCGTCATCATCATCTTTTTCTGTATGCTTCTCGATTAGTTCCTGTATGACGACATCGATACTTTGTAGTTTATCATTTAATATTTTTCTGTTATCTTTACAGTTACTTAATTTTGCAGTCACTCTTTTGTCTTTCGAACCTGCTTCTCTTTCCTCTTTGTTGTATCTTTGGGACATGTTTTTCCACAATTTCTAACGTCTTCTCCTCTAACGTCATTAGCATCTCTTTCGTTGTCTTGTCCTCGAAAATGGTTTTCCAATCTATTACTTCCATGCTGGATGTCACATCTTCCCAGTTTATAGCTTTGGAGTGAAAATTAAAAATTTCGAATTTGCTTCTTCCTGTTGTGCGTGTTCGTTCCTTTCCTGTTGCCTTTATATTAGTTATTTCAATGATGTTGTGGTCTGATATCATAGTTGGGGATATTTCTACATTATCAATTAGATTACTGTTGTTTGTGAATACCAAATCTAGGCAGTTGTTTTTTCTTGTGTTTTCTGTTATTTCTTGCGTTAACATAAATTCATCAGCTGAAGCTAGTAGCATTTTTACCTGCTCCTGGTCTTCTCGTGTACCCCCTTTGTCCTGGTGTATACACATATTTTTTCCTATCCTTTTATATTTCATGAATGGGAAATTAAAATCACCACAGAGAAAAATATTTGGGGTTGGAGAGTGTAGATCTTTTACTAAGTTTCTTACCTCTGTAATGGAATCTGAAAATTTTGAGGTTGGCGTGTTTGGGGGTCTGTACATTACAATTAGTACCATATTTAATTTTTCAATTTTTGCTGCTACACATTCTACGTAGTTGTTTGAAGTACTTATAGCCATTTCTGCTATGTGCCTTTCGCGTGTGTAAATAGCACATCCTCCTTTACGTCTCACTGTTCTGTCGGCTCGGAGGATGTTATAGTTGTCAATTTGTATTTCTTCTTTGTCAATAGAGGACACAATTTTCACAGTTCGCCTGGCAGTCCTTTAGATGAGTTTCCGTGAGGTATGCAAAGTCTGCTCCGGCTTCTTGCATGAGTCCTTTCAGGTATACAACTTTGTTCGTGGAATGATTTGATTTAAGGCCCTGATGTTGGCTAGGACTATTTTTACTTTTTCTTTCTTTTTCGCATACAGGTGGTTCCGATTTGTTTTCCAATGGGGGTGCCGGTTTCGTTGCTTGTGGTCCTCCGAGAATTTACCTCTTTTTATCTTTGTCGGTACATGTTGTCCCGATAACGCATGAAGTGTCTTTGTTCGTACCTTCTGTCCGGCTCTCGGATTTCTATATTTATATTTGTCAGCTGGTTTTGTAATTCCTAGAGAGTATTTAGCAGCTGAAATGTGTTGGCTGCGTCTAAAAAATTGCCACTCTTCTTTGATGTTCGTTTTTTCTGTTCCCTCGTTGCGTTCCTTTGAGGGTGGTGGTATCGGCATTTTTTTCGTATTGCAACTCCCATATCTTTCATAAGTGTTGAGACCGTAAGATGGTGGAACATGCATTTCTTATCAAACTTGCAGTATCCACTTGAGTAATGCATTTTGCATAATGTGGGATGTGCATATATGCATTGCCTATCCCGATATCTGCAGTTTAATATATATATATATATATATTATATATATATATATATTATATATATATATATATATGTATGTATATATATATATATATATATTATGTATGTATATATATATATATATATATATTATGTATATATATATATATATATATATATATATATATGTATGTATGTATGTATGTATATATATATATATTATTATGTATATGTATGTATATATATATATATATATATGTATATATGTATATGTATATATGTATATGTATATATATATATATATATGTATATATATATATATGTATATATATATATGTATATATATATATGTATATGTATATATGTATATATATATATATGATATATATATATATATATATGTATATATATATTCAACTGCAAAGAACACGCAGTATAAATAACGTAAAGAACGACGCTTGTATAGGAGATATTCCGCGCAAGACGAGAAAGAGAAACAACACAATGAAAAAGAAGTACCACCTGGGAATCGAACCCGGATCTTCGATTGCCAACGCGATAACCACTACACCGACTTCACTCTTCCAAATGCCGTAATTCCTCTACATACTCGCATTGGTTTCTGCGAGTATGTAGAGGATTACGGCATTTGGAAGAGTGAAGTCCATGGTGTAGTGGTTATCGCGTCTGACCGGCAATCGGAAGATCCCGGGTTTCGATTCCCAGGTGGTACTTCATTTTTTCATTTGTTGTTTTCTCTTTCTCGTCTTGCGCGGAATATCTCCTATACAAGCGTCGTTCTTTACGTTATTTATACTGCGTGTTCTTTGCGTTGAATGTATATAATGTTACGGCATGCGGGAGGTGCCCCCCTTGGGGCATTGGTTTCTGCGAGTATGTAGAGGAATTACGGCATTTGGAAGAGTGAAGTCCATGGTGTAGTGGTTATCGCGTCTGACCGGCAATCGGAAGATCCCGGTTCGATTCCCAGGTGGTACTTCATTTTTTCATTTGTTGTTTTCTCTTTCTCGTCTTGCGCGAATATCTCCTATACAAGCGTCGTTCTTTACGTTATTTTACTGCTGCGTGTCTTTGCAGTTGAATGTATATAATGTTACGGCATGCGGGAGGTGCCCCCTTGGGGCATGTGGTTTGCGAGTATGTAGAGGAATTACGGCATTTGGAAGAGTTAAGTCCATGGTGTAGTGGTATCGCGTCTGACCGCAATCGGAAGATCCCGGGTTCGATTCCCAGGTGGTACTTCATTTTTTCATTTGTTGTTTTCTCTTTCTCGTCTTGCGCGGAATATCTCCTATTACAAGCGTCGTTACTTTACGTTATTTATACTGCGTGTTCTTTGCAGTTGAATGTATATAATGTTACGGCATGCGGGTGCCCCCTTGGGGCATTGGTTTCTGCGAGTATGTAGAGGAATTACGGCATTTGAAGAGTGAAGTCCATGGTGTAGTGGTTATCGCGTCTGACCGGCAATCGGAAGATCCGGGTTCGATTCCCAGGTGGTACTCATTTTTTCATTTGTTGTTTTCTCTTCTCGTCTTGCGCGGAATATCTCCTATACAAGCGTCGTTCTTTACGTTATTTATACTGCGTGTTCTTTGCAGTTGAATGTATATATGGTTACGGCTGCGGGGTGCCCCCTTGGGCATTGGTTTCTGCGAGTATTAGAGGAATTACGGCATTTGGAAGAGTGAAGTCCATGGTGTAGTGGTTATCGCGTCTGACCGGCAATCGGAGATCCGGTTCGATTCCCAGGTGGTACTTCATTTTTTCATTTGTTGTTTTCTCTTTCTCGTCTTGCGCGGAATATCTCCTATACAAGCGTCGTTCTTTACGTTATGTATATATATATATATATGTATATATATGTATATATATATATGTATATATATATATGTATATATATATATGTATATATATATATGTATATATATATATATGTATGTATATATATATATATCTGTATATATATATATATATATGTATATATATTAGGGTGTCTCATTAATACATAGAATTTTTTTTTTTCGATTTTCTCTTGCTCGCGAATGCTGCCCGATTTCAATAGGCATAAAGGTTTCTAAAAATCGAAAAATGATGGGAATCGAAACAGTATTTAGAGGTCACTCAAGTTTAACACTTTCTTGTAGCTATTAGGAAAAAAAAGAAATTTCTATCATTCTCTTATTCTCTTTATTTCTGAACAAAAATGAAATAAACGAAATGCACCTTTCATTAATTGAAAATAGCGCGTATAATGGATTGTTTTCATCATCAATCTGTCCTACACTACTTGATTTTACTCTTCAAGCTCTCCTTCGTCTTGACGGGGATCAACTTCTGATGAGCCCGAACCACCTTGAGGACGAATTGCTTCTACTTCTCATCACGCGTGATGGTGGAATTGATCTTTTCATCAAAGCGATACCACGCTCGGCGGCGTCATTGACCACCTTCAGGGCTTCACCCTCTTTGCGCCGTGATCCAATCCTGGTCATTGATCCATCCTCTGGATCTTTCATGAGGAAGGTGGGAGACTCAGATTCTGGAAGGATCGCGCGGAAGAAGACTTCTTTTGTTCTCCAGGTGACGAAGAGCTCGATGGATTGCTGTGGATTGAGTTCTTCGGATCGATCCGCTTGAGTCCTTTCTTCGTGCGGGGATTGAAGTCGTTGGGACCATCTTTAGCTTCGTGTCCTTTGGAATGCGGTCGTCAAAGAAAAACCAAGCCCCACGAGATCCTCTGAGAGGTACCACAGGTGCCTTTTCAAGGCCATGGATGCCTGTGGCTGACTTCCTTGTCAGGGTAGGCCTCGAGCAGGCGAAGGAACTCTAGTCGTTCAGTGGAGCTCGATTCGAGACCATTGCCTCATTCCACTGCTTCAACGTACGCGAGGGAGATGAACAACACAGCCGCCGAAGTCCTCCTTCTTCCCTGGCTGTCAGTCA
>JAJOZX010003316.1:212500-227500 GCA_023014485.1 Bathynomus jamesi | reverse complement strand
CGTGCAGCAGTGGCGACAAAAACTCATGTTGACCCAAAAACGACTTTTGCGTGAAAAAAAAAACTTTTCAGATTCGATAATGGTTTCCCTTGCAGCGTCATCTGAGAACAAAACATCCATCATTTTTATTCAGCGAGGCGTTAAAATTAACTCAATTTACTACTGTAATGACATTTTGTCTCCAATGTTGTCAGAGATCAAGGAGACGAGCACTGATTTGTGTTCATGCAAGATGGAGCCCCATCTCATACAGCCAAGGAAACAATAACATTTCTCAATAATAATTGTCCTGGTTTTATCGAACCAAATAATTGGCCACCATGCAGCCCCAGATCTAAACCCCATTGACTACTTTGTGTGGTCTGCCTTAGAGAGAGAAGTCTACCATGGTCAGAAAATCCGTGATGTGAACCATCTTCGTGAACGAATTCAGGCTGCATGGGAAAATCTCTCACAAGTGACGATCTCAAAGGCAATTTCAAAATGGAGGGCGAGATTACAGGCTGTGGTTGACCATAATGGAGGGCAGATTGAGCCATTTATTGAAAGGTTTAACTTAAAACCACAGAACTTCGTTTAAAGACCGTAAATTAGAAGATAATTAATTAGAAAAAAATAAAAGGAATAAATATAAATGCGCAACTTTTTTTTGTATATTTTTCTTATAAGCCAATTTTTGGCATTACATGGGTTTATAACCATCAAGCTATTGAATAAGTATTTAAAGAGAAAAGAATTATCTTTCATTTGGTTGTTTTTTAAAATCCCTAACTGCAATGGTTACTGAGATATCACTTTTGAAAATTGGTGCCATTTTTTTGGGCCACCCTGTATATATATATATATATATATATATTATATATATATATATATAACGTAAAGAACGACGCTTGTATAGGAGAATATTCCGCGCAAGATGAGAGCGAAAGAACGAAACAAATGAAAAAATGAGGTAACCACCTGGGAATCGAACCCGGGATCTTCCGATTGCCGGTCAGATATGATAACCATTACACCACGGGCCTCACTCAATCAAATGCCGTAATTCCTCTACATACGCGCAGAAACCAATGCCCCAAGGGGGCACCTCCCGCATGCCGTACATTATATACATTTAAACTGCAAACACGCAGTATAATTAACGTAAAGAACGACGCTTGTATAGGAGAATAATCCGCGCAAGATGAGAGCGAAGTTACCTCATTTTTTCATTTGTTTCGTTCTTTCGTTCTCATCTTGCGCGGAATATTCTCCTATACAAGCGTCGTTCTTTACGTTAATTATACTGCGTGTTTGCAGTTTAAATGTGTATATATATATATATATATATATATATACAGGGTGTCCGAGAATTATCTGTACAATTTTTGGCTGTTATTAAAAGTCAACCATGAAGTGTAGAAATTCCAGTTTGTCCTATTTTACAGAGAATCTCATTAAGTTTTTTCTGATACCAAGTTGTGACAAGTTTTTTAGAAATTCCAGTGTGTCCGAACATTATCTGTACAATTTCATCTTTTAATAAAATTCTTGATAACACACGTAAAATTCTTAAACAAGATTATTTAGAATCTGTATTTTCAAAAGTTTCTTTTATTAAAGTAACGTTGTTACAAACATTCGATATGTGCACCATTAGTGATTCGCAAAACATCCAATCGATACTCCAAATGTTGCCATGTACGCTGCAGCATATCCACATCAATTCGCTCAATAGCAGCTGTGATTCTTGCTTTTAAATCATCAATGTCTGTCACCCGCGTACATTTCTAAAAAACTTGTCAAAACGTGGTATCAGAAAAAACTTAGAGATTCTCTGTAAAATAGGACAACACTGGAATTTCTACACTTCATGGTTGACTTTTAATAACAGCCAAAAATTGTACAGATAATTCTCGGACACCCGGTATATTTTTTTTTTTTTTTTTTTTTAAGTTCAGGAAGAACCGATTCGCCTCTATTTAAAGGGCATATCTCAGCGGAAAAACAAAGAAAAAGTGAGAGGAAAGACAGAGGAAAAAGAAAGGGTGGAGGGGACAGTCGAAGTGGAAAAAGACCAAGGACTGCAGGGTCGAGCCCCATCATCCTTGGGTGCTAGGGCCGGGAGGGCGCACGTGAAACCTCCAGGAACAAGCACGTACAAACGAGCACAAAGAGCACTCAAGAGCACGAGCTTAGAACCCCCTTGCGGGGGACACCCGGTATATATATTAGGGTGTTTCATAAATGAGAACCACATTATATTTTTAATCCACATAGATGCCCGTGTTCGTTTTACATATTTATCACTCCTGGCCAAAAATGAGACTCCTTCGAGAACAATAAGGGGTCCCGAGAAATCACGCCTTACATCAGAGAGCACAGACTTATCACTTCTTCATCATTTCCCCCTTCTGCTTCTTCGGAAAATCCTTCCTGTTCTTGAAAACTGCTTTCAGCAGGTATTGTTTGTCTTCCTCCTTCGTTGTTAGGGCAGTATTGAATTTCTCGATGAGAGCGGTCCCCCGTTCAGCCGAGTCGTTCACCACAGCCAGGACGCGGACCCTAGCTAGGCCTGCTTGGTAGTGTGGGTCGCTTTCCCAAGACGAAGCGGGATTTTCGACGAAGGCGCCGTTGATCCCGAGTGCGGTGAAGAGGTCCTTCGTCCTCGAGGTAACGAAATCCGAAATCTTCTTTCCTTTGAAGTAGCCGAGGACGGTCTTCCCCTCCAGACGCTTCAACGCTTTCCTCGATGCCGGCTTGGCGAGGTTCTCTCGCATCCTTTGTTTCTCTTCCTGAGGAACCCCTTGATCGAAGAATGCCAAGCCGACC
The DNA here is from genome assembly GCA_023014485.1 of Bathynomus jamesi. Taxonomy (NCBI): domain Eukaryota; kingdom Metazoa; phylum Arthropoda; class Malacostraca; order Isopoda; family Cirolanidae; genus Bathynomus; species Bathynomus jamesi. The sequence continues at coordinate 224,689 of JAJOZX010003316.1, read as the reverse complement.
AGCATCTCGGAGAAGTACCAGAGGTGTCGTTTCATGGCCGCTTGCGCTTGCTTGGCGACGTCGACGATCACGGCATCTTCCTGCAGTATTTCCAGGTCCAGCAAGAACTCCAGATCCACACGTGGGGCCTGCTCTGCTCTCGTCGCACGACTCCATGCCTTTGCGTAGGCCAGGGCGACGAAGAGGCAGATTTCTGTGACTCCTTTCAGCTCCCGCCCGGTCATCCTGAACTGGTCCTGAAGGAGGTACAGCTTCAATCCGTAAATGGCTTTCGCCATCCACCGCGCATGGTGGTATGCTCCTGGCTTCCGCAGTGGCACATTGGCGATAGTCTCTTCCCCGAGAAAGAGGATAACCAGTTGAAGAAGTTCTTGGTAGTCATCCCGCGGCTGACCAGAAGCCAGAGCTTCCCTCACGACAAGGACAGTTCGGTCCTTGAGACCCTGAAGAGGTCCAGCGATGCTGCAGCTATCTGAATCAATAGCAGTGGTGATAAGAGATCGGTCGATGAAACCCCACTGCTCTTGGAATCTTTTGAAGATCCCAGTCTCGGGCCAAGAGGTGGAGCCCATCGAAGACCGGAAGACTTGGGCCAGGACGATTTCATAAATATGGTGCCTGCATGCTAGGTAAAGAAGTTGCTTCTCGAGACCCTCCTCAATCTTGACGCAGGCTCCCACGTAAATACCGGTGTTCGATGCCGTTGTGTCGAATGATAACCCCTTGATTCGTTCGGACAGGTCGTGTTCCCGCACAAGATCAATGCAACGCGTGCCGTCTCCGCTCCCGTGCCAGCTGGAACTTTCGGAACTCCAAGCAGCTTCTCCTGGCCGTTCCCGGTGACCAGCACAGCAATCCGGTCCACAGATCCGTCACCTGTGATTTCAGCCAGCATTTTCCCGTCCCAGTGCAACACCAAGGGCTCCTCAGGACAGAATTCTCCCTCTTGATACGCCTCTGCTGCTTGCTTCCGAAGCGACTGGCGAGCACGATACATTGTGGAAGAGGAGATGGATACCTCGTTCAAATCGTGCCCCAAGGATCGCGCGACGACGGCGTAGGACATCGCTGCATCACGATAAGAAATGTTCATCCGGTCGTACGCGACAGCCACATCCTGAGTGATGAGGTTCCTCGACCGCTTCCTCGGAGAATGACATGAAGCAGACGTGGAGGCTGCCAAGGAGGGATCATCTTCCGCAGATGGCGACGCCAAGGACGAGGAGCTGTCTTCAAGAGTAGCAGCTTCTGTAACCGTCTTGGCCCGCTCGAATTCCCGGTGTCGTCTCTCCTCCTGCTGTTCCTCTCGACGCCTTTTCCTACTCCATTTGGGCCAGCTTCATGTCTGCCGATCCCATACTGCTCTCTGTTGAGTCCTCCTGCTGACTCTTGTAGAAGAGCTTGTCTTCCTCGTTTGTCATCATAGAAAGGGCATTGGAATGACCAATATCGAGGATTTCGTTCTTGAGTTCCGATTGAACATGTCCTCCGCAACACGACAGCTCTCCTCGGATCTATTCCTGCTTTTCACCAACTTGTCGTAACGCTGTAGCAGAGCTTCCATTTTCCGAAGGGCGCTGTCCCGCCTCATAGTAGGGATCCTTGCTCTTTTCCAGAACACCATCACAGCATCCAAACAGAGGTTCAGACATTTTCTCCGTCCTAGGTTTTCCTGTTTCTGATGGAAGAAGCATTTTTGCAAGACTCGCAACTTCGTCGGCAGGCGGCTACCCAGGATCTCCTTATTCGGGTGTCCGATGAGCCAAACCTCTTTCTTGCTTCGAGTTGCCATGTTTATCTGCAATGAGGAAATATACGAATTAGAAAAGAGTACAAATACGCAACGGTAGACACAACGAGGACAAAACTCGACAACTGACACGAAGGACAGAGAGCAGTGCACCCTTCCGTCAGGAAGCAAGGCAGTCGACTAGCACTAGAACAGCTGAAATTAGAAATACCTAAGCAATCTGAAGCGTCAAAACTCGGGACCCCTAAACGTGTTCTGATCTGGTTGAAACCTGTTCAGACGAGTTTCCTCGGCAAAAGGAACAGGGGCATCAATGTGGATTGAACTTCCTTCCACTTCATCCATCAACCACACTGCCGTGAAGCACCCTAATATATATATATATATATATATATATATATATATATATATATATATATATAATTGTTTCACACCAACAAAGACCCTAGGATCCACTCATGGCTGGTCTACCTAACTGTGTTCGTAATTATGTGTATTGTGCAATGTGCATGTCCTCCGTGGTGGCGGAGGGGACCTACAATTTTACGTGGGTTCCGAACCACAAAGCCTTAATTTTACTACCTTAAACTATACACAATCTATCAACATATGCGTCTAATTGATTTTTAAACATGTTTATAGACGTGCTACTAATTACTTTTATCGGCAAACTATTCCAGCTATTTACTCTTCTATGCGTAAAGAAGTTTTTTGTAACTGCTGTCTCGAACCTTATACTTGTCAATTTACACCCGTTATTTCTAGTCCTATTATATTGAGATATTTCGAAAAAGCTATCTCTATCTACGTTCTCGAACCCATTCATAATTTTGAAAACCTGGATTAGATCGCCCCTTAGCCTCCTATTCTCGAGTGTATTCAATTTTAACTCCTTAAGTTATCCTTGTACGACTTTGACCTAAGCGACGGAATCATCTTAGTTGCTCGTCTTTGAACTCTTTCGAGTTTGTCTATAAAATAGCATATGCGGATTCCAAAATTGGATCGCGTACTCCAAATGGGTTCTAGCTAATGATTTATAAAGAGGAACTATAATATCGCGCGATTTGTACTCAAAATTCCGAGCTGTAAAACCTAACACTTTGTTCGCTTTATTGACCGCTGCTGTACTTTGTTTCGCTACTTTTAAATCACCAGTGACTATAACTCGTAAATCTTTTTCCTGCTCTACGCTTGTTAACTCCTTCCCTGACATACTACAGGAAAAATTACCGTTACGCGAACCTAATGTAAAATTTTGCACTTATCGACGTTAAATCTCATTTGCCATGTGACTGACCAATCAAAGATTTTATTCAGATCTTCCTGGATTTTACCTCTATCTTCGTCATTAATCGCCCTACCACCCAGCTTCGTGTCATCCGCAAACTTTGAAACTGTACTGACTAGGCCGACATCTAAATCGTTAATATATATATAAGAAAAAGCAGGGGCCCAATACAGAACCCTGAGGAATGCCACTCGCTACATTAGCCCAACACGACTCCGCTCCATCAACGACCACACACTGTTTCCTACCTCGCAACCATTCTTCTATCCAATTTATTACTACACCCCTGATTCCATGAGCCTTAGTTTTTTCAATGAGTCTCTTGTGCGGTACGGTGCCAAACGCTTTTTGAAAATCTAAATACACTACATCAACCGCCCGATGACTCGTAAACGTCAACCACGCTTTGAAAAAATTCTAAAAGATTAGGTAAGCAAGATTTGTTTCGCCTAAAACTGTGCTGCGTATTTCTAAGTTATGCAATTCTAAGTGTTCGACTCCACGATCCCTAATTATTGATTCCAGTAGCTTACCTACAACACGTTAAACTGATTGGCCTATAATTTCCCGCCGCACCTCTATCGCCTTTCTTAAAGATAGGTGTTACGTTTGCTAACTTCAAATTATCTGGTACGCACCCCTCAGAAATAGACGCATTAAAAATCTTTGTTAGCGGCACAAGAATGCTATCTTTTAATTCTTTTAGTTGTATGGGATATATGGAATCCGGTCCCGGTGATTTACGCATTTTCATTTTATCAATATAGCACATTACCTTCCTTTCACTAACCACAATATTATCCAAAATATTACCATTATCAAAAGGTATTATGTCTATGACCGTAAGGATATTCGTTACAGCTTCTGTAGTAAAACCTGACGTAAAAAATTCGTTTAGCAAGGTAGCCATTTCCTTGTTTTCAGAAACTAGATCTCCGTTAACATTTTTCAACGGCCCCAAGACACTTTTTACTGGATTTCTATTGTTGACGTATTGAAAGAATCGCTTGGGGTTTTCTTTACCGTCACGAGCTATGGAGATTTCACGCTTGGACTTTTTTATTACACTTTTCGCTTCACGCCTTAGAGATATGTAGTTGTTTCGTAACCACAAATTGTCTTTATCGAACTTACGTAGCCAATAAGCCCTCTCTCTACTCTTTATAATGTCTCCTACTCTAGAAGTAAACCACAAGGGCTTGTTGTTTACTTTCGCACGCTTAATTTTGTACGGTACACATTCCTCATTTATACTCCTAAGTACTGTTTCAAACGATTCCCACATTAATTAGTTTTGCGTTGGAGATCCCCATTACGTTTTCCCAATTGACTTGTGACAATTCCGAAATTTACAAAAGTCTGCGTGCTGGAAGTTAGGAATTTTTGTCGAGTTCGCTGGTTTCGAGTGACTTACTGAGAGGACAAACTGACCATATTGTGATAGCTATTGCTTAACGGTTCTATTACTTGAAGATCAGTGATTAGCCTATCGTCCGTAGTTATTACTAAATCTAAAATACTGTCCAACCTCGTAGGTTCCCGAACCTTTTGAATAAGAAAGCTATCCTCGAGAAAATTAACTAAACGATTACCTTCCGCGTTTCCCTGCATTGTATCGTAATTCACGTTGGCGCAATTAAAGTCACCCATAACTAAAGCCTGCTCACTACCTATTATTCTCTTTAGTTCACGATATAACGCTTCGTCTGTATCAGCTGTTTGATTAGGGGGCCTATATATAACCGCAACAAGAAGTTTGAAATCGTTCAATTTAAGTTCTGCTCTAGTCGAATCTATCGGTTCTGGAATTGCGTGCTTCTATAACGTTCGCAATATTATCTTTGATATACAACATACCGCCTCCTCGCCTACCTATTCTGTTTTTAACAAAAAGTCTATAACCTCTAATTTGATACTCCCCTACAAAGTCACGTGTTTTAGTGCTAAGCCACGATTCATTTATCGCAATTAAATCATAGTCTTTACAAGCAATTAAAGAAAAAAATTCGTTTATTTCGTAGGCTACGAGCATTTAAGGATAGAACCTTCAAATTGTTGTAATTGCGACATCTTCGCGAGCGCAGGGGAAATTTGTGGAAATTACGCTCGGACCGTTCGAGACAGTATTATGAAATAGTCTTCCTAAACGCGCAGCTCCAACGTCATTAAGATGAAGTCCATCTCCGAGAAACAAGTACCCTCCTGCCGCAAAATGCACTCCTTCTTGTTGGCAAAGAGACTTTAGGTTATTGTTAATATAGGTCGCCTTGCTGTAGAAATCGTTACGTTGGGTAATTTGAGGAAGTATACCTGTTAAAACAATCTTATTAGTTTTTTCCTTTAATCGCTCTAGTAAGTCCCTGTACCGAGCCAGCAGTTCTTCCGATTTAGAATTTAAGACGTTATTAGTACCGACATGAATAACATACCGTATTTTACGCCTCATAAGACGCTACAAGTGGTAAGACGCACCCTATATTTAGCAAAGAATATTTAGGAAAAAAATATTTCGAAGATTTTTCAACCTGACAAAAAATATATTCCCATAACTTTATTAATAGAACATTAAACAAAACAATAACATATGAGCCCTGAAGCTATTTTTGAAGACGTTTTTCAGGAAAAAAGTAGCGTCTTATGAGGCGTAAAATACGGTACGTAGTGTCCTCGGAGGGTACCGTCTGTAAAATGGTCAACACTTAGTTATATCCTCCACCCTTGCACCAGGGTAGCAGTAATGGCGCCTACGACGAGGGTTTCTCCCACAGTATTCCTCGAGCTGCCCTCGAACAATGGAATCGCCAACGAGTCGTATTTCCGGTTCATCAGCATCTTCGAAACAAAACAAAAAACTTAGTTTGTTATTACTGGTAGACAAGTCTTAAGTTTTCTCAATGGGGCTCCATTACGCACTCGAACGAAGGGTTGGGAACTAGGGGAAGAGAGAGGGCTATTTGAAGTACTATTTATATTATTAGTAGAAACTGAGGCAGGAGGGTCGTAACTGGAGTCTCAAGGGATTCTAATTTTGCCGTCAGGAGCATCACGCTTTCTTGAAGCCTCGCTCTGGCCTCCCTCTCACGTTCTAACTCGTTCATCAGCACTTCCATGCTTGAGCACCACCTGCAAACTAACTGTTCATTATTATTAACCATTGTAAACGCGTAAGCGGCAAATTTCCCTTCACAGCGACTGCAAGTACTTGACGGGGGTGCCATGCTTTTAATTAGTTAAAAAAAAAAAAAACGAACGTTTGGAAATTAATAAATTACAACGTAGGTCTACCACGTGCTTATTGTGCCGTCACTTGCGCAAACCCGCAAAAATGTTCTTGAAACACAGAAACAGCTTCTTGTAACAAATTTATACTAAATGAATATATAATTAAGCTACCGACGAAAGATCTGTAAAAGAAAAAGTATTAATAAAACTTATCTGTCTATTCGACCGACTTTTTTCCTTTTTTCCCACGGTGGGTGACCACACTATATATATATATATATATATGTATATATATATATGTATATATATATATACAGTGTGTCCGTAAAGTCATGGTGGGATTTTAAATAGCTATATTATTGCAACGAAACATGATAATGAGATGAAACAATGCCAAATTTAAGAACAACTCTCAAAGTTGTATATTGTAGTTAGTCTAGGCTAAGCTTAACCTTTATCTCGTAGTTAGTCTAGGCTGTCCACATGCCTATGTTGAACATGAGCTTAATAGCCCGAAAGTTAATGTGTGGTGTGCTCTAGCACGAGATCGAGTGATTGGCCCATTTTTCTTCGCGGAACCCACTGTGACGTCACACAACTACCTCGCTATGTTGGAACATTTTGCAGTACCCCAATTTATTGACAATAATGTCATCTTTCAGCAAGATGGTGCTCCTCCGCACTATGCAACGTTGTTCGAGAATTCCTTAATGAAAATTTCCACAGAGATGGATAGGAAGAGGAGGATGGAAGCCATGGCCTTCACGCTCTCCGGACCTGACACCTTTGGACTTTTATTTGTGGGGTTACGTCAAGCAAACCGTGTACAGTGTACCCATTAGGGATATTCATCACTTGCACGAGCGAATCACGGAAGCTATCGCATCCGTCACTCCTGATGTTCTTGGGCGTGTGTGGCTGGAATTGAATCACCGCCTAGATGTCTGCAGGGCTACCAGAGGAGCCCATATCGAACTACGTTAAATAAAGTATTCTTTTAGAGTTGTTCTTCAATTTGCCTTTTTTTTTCATCATGTTTCGTTGCAATAATATAGCTATTTAAAATCCCACCATGACTTTACGGACACACTGTATATATATATATATATATATATATATATATATATATATATATATATATATATAACATATGTATATGTATATTCATATTGCATATATTATAGACAATTTTGGGCCTCCCTACTTTCCCTGACCACCAGCCGCCACTGGACTATATATATATATATATATATATATATATATATATATATATATATATATTAGGGTGGTCCATAATTTCACTTTTTAAAATTTTCAATGGTCCAACGGGCTAATGTTGTGGGCATTGGTGCAAGAAAGAACATGGTTACCAGTTTTTGGAGTTCCTGTAATATCAGACCCCCTACCCCCAATTTATATGGGACCTAAAAATTTGACTGAGAAAACGAAAGTTTTTCCGCTTCTCTGTGAATAAACATATGACTATATTATTTTTTCTTGGTAATAATATATTATTTTAATTAATTATATATTCTAGGGGTGTTACCGCCACCCTGAAGCATCATCCCAGGCAGCTTCGCGGCGATGGGCTCGAAATTAGACCAGCTTATCAAGCCAGCTACAGTATATTTCGAGTGGGAATAAACCTGATTCCAGGTCCCCATCTTTTTTTTTTTTTTTTTTTTTTTGCATTTATTTTTAAACAAAAATGAATTCCTTTTACAATGATTGAAAAATTATACCAAAGTTTAATTAAAAAGATAAATACTTCTGCATAACATTACACAATAAACGCTCACTTAACATAATTATATATTTCAGCCAAAGATTTTTTCTTGAAGTCTGGAAGAAGGCGTCGATGTTGCTCTATAACTTTTACCAGAAATTGTTTTTGTGATTCATCATTAACAATTCTGTCTGAAATCTTCAATCAGCTTGATTGCTCTCTCGGCAGGATCATTCACAACTTTCATATTTTTGACAAAGTTCTCCATAACTTGGAAAGATTTGCAATTTTTGCAAGAAGTAACAGGTTCATTTAGCCAGTCACCACTAGTACCCAAGCATTGGAAAACAATTGAAGAACCCTTACCAACTAACTGACACAGCTTAGTTGTATTTGTTAGCTTAGGGAAGATTGGCTGACCTTTGGGAGGGTGTTGCGGGTTGATTTGACAGACTTTCTTCATTGACTTTGCAATCAGACTTTTTTCTGCATCTGAAATTTGCCGTGAAAACAAAGCCAGTGATACTAGTTCCTCAGTCAGATACCATAGCTGACCATTTAATCCCTTAAGAGCACTGGATGCTACATCGTGATTATAATTTTTATATTCAATGAGTTCATTAAAAAGATTTAAATCGTTGACAGGTGCATCACAGGCGACGGAAGCAAGCAACCAAGGTTTTATATAGTAGAGGCAGTTGAATATGCACATTCTCTCTAGTTTTGCTATCATATTTGAATTATACCCAGCTTGATCAGAGAATGCGTACATCTTTGCTGGATACAATACAGATGGCATCCACCTCGCATAGTGTACTGCCCCAGGCTTAGCCCATCTCACACCAGTGTTTGAGACGTTTTCCCCAAGAAGTAATAGAGCAACCTCGGCACATTCTCTGTAGTCGCCTCTGGGAAATAGAGGTGAACTGGCTGAATTAAGTGCATCTTTTACCTCAGAAACTTTGGCTCTCAATTGGCGAATTTTAAATTTTAGTGTTTTTGTTGGTAGTGTTATGTCCAGTTTTGGCCAAATATTTAATCTGAAGCTTTTAAACATTTCATTTTCAGGGGACGTTCTACTTCCGAAGAAACTTGTATAGACTGAGCACAAAATGCGCTCGTATAGATGTCTACATGCTAGCCACAGTAATTGAGTCCCAATCATTTCTTCTAGGATCTTACACGCTCCCTGTCTCCATCCAGAATTCGATGCTGTTGTATCAAAAACCATACCGCGAATATTCCATTCAGAGAGAGTTCTGAATACACATTCGGCCTGTGTCTTGCCCTTGCTATTATCTATAGTTGGGATTGATAAAATGTTGCCTTCTTTTAAACCCGGAGAACCAGAAACAATGATTGCCATTCTTTCTTCCTTTTTGTCAGTTGTAGTTTTCAATATTAATTTACTGTCCCAGTGAACAATGCAATGCTCTGGAGGATTGAATGATGCCGTAAGTTGTTTTGCACTAGATGCTCTTGTATTTTTACATGAACGTTTAGAAGTAGACTTTGACAGGCTCATGTCATGTATATTTATATTTAATTCTGAGGCAACTGCTGCAGCGTAAACTGTTCTTTGGCTATGCGAGAGATTCAGCTTATCAGCCGTGTCAGAAACCATTTGGGAATAAAAAATGCGAATTCTTTTGTTAGGATTTCTTTGAGCCGAAGGTTGAAAGTCGGAATCATTTGATTCATTACTTGATTCATCATTATCTATAGGAATGTCATCATCAGGTGGGATATTCATTTGTTCACCACTGGGTCCTGCATCCATGTCTGCTAAGAGTTTTTCTTTTCTCTCTACGTCATGTCGAATTCTTTGGTTTCGTCTTTCTGTCCGAGTTACATAAGACTTATCAAGGCTGGAGACGTACATATTCCGAATAGTTCTTTGATCTTCAAGGAATTTTATATCTTCGCTTTTGTTTCTTGTTGTTCTCATTCTGTCTTTCATTATTGTTTCAATAGCATCTGCTGCCGATATATCCAATAGCATATCTAATTTTTTTACAAAAAATATCCTTTTTATCTTCGAAAGTATTCCTGTTTTTTTTTTTTCAGTGTTTCATACTCATTAACCAAAGTCAGAATCTTTTCTTTTGGTCTTCTGCTTTTGGAAATATCTTGCGTTTTAATGCCAGCTAAGTCCCAGAATTTTTTAATTTTATTAAGTACAACTGTTGCAGCCTCTTCTTTATTGTTCATAACCATATCATTTCTTTTTAAATGATAGAAATGCTGAAGTGCATCTGATTGGGATGGTAGCTGGAATAGTCCTGTAGGAATCAGTTCATCTTTAAGATTACCAATAATTGGATCGTAACTGCTTTTTCTTAACTTTATATTTAATTTCTTAGGAGTAGCCACGATATTCATTTAAAATAAGATTATAATCAACCAAGTGAAAATGCATCATATACTATATACATCATTGGATATCTGAAAAAACAAAATATTGGCTCAATCAGCTGTTATAGAACATTTCTATGTACACTATTACGAATAAATAATCAATTTATACACCAAAATGTGCAAAGTTGATTTCTGAATAAATTGATATGCAATATGTATGGTTTTATTTAAGATTAAATATAATTAACCTTAAAAAAAATGCTTAAAAGATGTCGTTTTTACTCAGTTTTTTTACTATGCAATATAAATTGGGTGTGTGGGGGGGGGAGGGTCTGATATTACCGGAACTCCAAAAACTGGTAACATGTTGTTTCTTGCACCAATGCCCATAACATTAACATGTTGGACCATTAAAAATTTTAAAAAGTGAAATTATGTACCACCCTAATATATATATTTATATATATATATATATACACACACAGAGTCCAGTGGCGGCTGGTGATCAGGGAAAGTAGGGACGCCCAAAATTGTCTATAATATATGCAATATGAATAGAACAGATTACAGTGTGTTAGATGCCCTACTTTGTGCATGTTACGATCGTATAGAATTAATACTACCGATAAAATCCTCTTTCATAGTTTATAGTGATAAAAACAGAGGAAGCCCGGCCTCCTATGCCTCCTCTGAAAAGCCGCCGCTGACACACACACACACACACACACACACACACACACACACACACACACACACACACACACACACACACACACGTGTTACTTTCGTGAAATAATTTTCATATATATAATGTAATGTTATAATGTTTCAGACCAACAAAGACCCTAGGATCAACTCACGGCTGGTCTACCTGTGTTCGTAATTGTGTATTGTGCATGTCCTCCGTGGTGGCGGAGGGGACTTACAATTTTACGTGGGTCCCAAACCACAAAGCCTTAATTTTACTACCTTAAACTATACCCAATCTATCAACATGTGCGTCTAATCGATTTTTAAACATGTTTATAGACGTGCTACTAATTACTTTTACCGGCAAACTATTCCAGCTATTTACTATTCTATGCGTAAAAATGTTTTTGGCAACTGCTGTCTCGAACCTTCTACTTGTCAACTTACACCCGTTATTTCTAGTCCTATTATATTGAGATATTTCGAAAAAGCTATCTCTATCTACGTTATCGAACCCATTCATAATTTTGAAAACCTGGATTAGATCACCCCTTAGCCTCCTAGTCTTGAGTGTAGTCAATTTTTAACTCCTTAAGCCTATCCTCGTACGACTTTGACCTAAGCGACGGAATCATCTTAGTTGCTCGTCTTTGAACTCTTTCAAGTTTGTCTATATCTTTTCGCATATGCGGATTCCAAAATTGGATCGCGTACTCCAAATGGGGTCTAACTAACGATTGATAAAGAGGACCTATAATATCGCGCGATTTGTACTCAAAATTCCGAGCTATAAAACCTAACACTTTGTTCGCTTTATTGACCACTGCTGTACTTTGTTTCGCTACTTTTAAATCACCAGTGACTATAACTCCTAAATCTTTTTCCTGCTCTACGCTTGCCAACTCCTTCCCTGATATACTATACGCAAAATTACCGTTACGCGAACCTGTATGTAAAATTTTGCATTTATCTACGTTAAATCTCATTTGCCATGTGACTGACCAATCGACGATTTTATTCAGATCTTCCTAGATTTTACCTCTGTCTTCGTCATTAATCGCCCTACCACCCAGCTTCGTGTCATCCGCAAACTTTGAAACTGTACTGACTAGGCCGGCATCTAAATCGTTAATATATATAAGAAAAAGCAAG
>JAJOZX010003316.1:37500-202500 GCA_023014485.1 Bathynomus jamesi | reverse complement strand
TTATCATTTACATCAATGATATCGACGGTGGCGTCGTCAGTAGGATCGCCAAATTCACTGATGACACGAAGCTTGTGGCCAATGTTGGGACGCCCGAAGCGATCGAGCAACTGCGTGCGGACCTACGTAGGTTAGGAGAGTGGTCCGAAAAATGGCAAATGCTGTTTAACTTCGGTAAATGCAAGATCATGCACATTGACTACGCCAATCCCGAGTCGGACTACTCGATGTTGGGGAGTAATATCGAGGCCACTGATTTGGAAAAGGACTTGGATGTGCTAATTAGCAGCTACCTTAAGTCTATCAGACAGTGCGTAGAGGTGGAAAAGAAAGCCCAGAAGCTGTTGGGTTATATCAGGAGGCAATTTCGATTTCGGAACAAGGAGATTGTGCTCTCTCTGTACAATTCCCTGGTTCGGCCGCACCTGGAGTATGCTGCGCAGTTCTGGTCGCCAACCCTCAGGAAAAATATTGAGAGGCTGGAGCGAGTGCAGGCGAGGGCCAAAAAGTTAATCCCTTCCGTTAGGCATATGGGCTACAATTGACGCTTACGCGCCCTGAATTTATTTTCGCTGGAAACTCGGAGGCTGCGCGGTCAACTCATCGAGGTTTTCAAACTCTTACACGGGTTCAACGATGTCGATTTTAAAAGCATGTTTAGTTTAAATGATAACCGAACTCGCAACAATGGTTGGAAGTTGGATTTGAAACGGTTTAGCACTAGTGTGTGTGGGGATTACTTTACCTACTTTTTTTTTTTTGAATAACCTTTATTAATAATAATAAAATAAATAATTTTTTTCAATTTGCAATGACATGAATAATTGTGAAGCTCAACTATTTATTTTATTTAATTTGGCCCTTAAGCTTTAGGCTTTACTGGGCTCTTATTAAAAATAAGCAGCTAGTTGTTATAAATTAATAATAAATAAGTATTGTTAATAGTTAAAACATGTATTACAATATTAAACAATATTAATGGACAATATTAAACAATATTAGTGGACATTAATCCTAGATTTTTGTTAGTATGCCATTATTAATCGGGATTTCAACTTGGTTTTAAACAAATTTACATTCACAATATTTTTTATATCGGTATGCAAGTCATTCCATAGTTTCAATCCAATGAAAATAGGTGTTTTTTGAGATGGGTTTTTGAGATGAAGACCTTTAAAATCTGTAACACGTGGAACAGGCTACCTTCAGAAGTTGTGAACAGTTCCTCTTTGGATCAGTTCAAGAAAAGGTTAGACCGAATCTTGCACACTATTTGAGGGTGTATGAATTTTTCCCTGACACCCGTTGCCATTGGTACCTCCTCGGTATGGGCCGCAAGGCCTTTTGAGGTACTACTTTTCCTTCCTTCTCTCTCTCTCTCTCTCTCTCTCTCTCTCTCTCTCTCTCTCTCTCTCTCTCAGATATTCGTCATACTATGTGTATATAAGCCCTACACACCAATCAATGTTCGTCCATCACATCTGCCTATTTGTCCCTTAAATATTGATTCCCAACCGATGAATTGTCCATCTTCATAACGAGTAAGTCGTACGATGTTCCACGTTTGTGTTAATCCTCGGTAAGCCGATTTTCTCGCAAGATTTGCAAACTACTAAAAGGAATCTTTCGCTAACTGCATTATGGTTTCAAATATTTAAAAAGATGAACCATTAAGGGAATGAAAGCGTGTGTTTTAGTGTTTGAATTATATAAATATATTTCTGTTAATATAGAATCATTTATCTAAAGATAATATTAGTGCCCTTTTAAGTCCTTTGAAATGGACCTTTCACCAATGGTGAATTGACCATTTAATGGCGATCTGAACTATTCATGTCTTTGGACTCTATTTATGATTCAAATTTGCTCCACTTTGCTTCCGCTGTAATGACCGTTTGAAGAGCTGTGTTTCCACAAGCAACAATGAGCATTCACCCCAACTTCAATAATAATTGGCCAATTTGGACTTTTTTGGCTATCGTTAGCGCCATTTTGGAGGAAAATTGATGGGGCGGAACTGTTCGCTATTACAAGCGCTTGATCGAGGGGAGGAAACGTTGTTTCTGGCTGCAGAGGGAAGTGCCTCCTTTTCTTTAACTGGAAGTTGTGCTCTCTTTATTTATGAAGGAAAGTCACTAGACAGTAGAGCCCTCGAGTGTCGTATGCTGTACTTTGTCGAGTGTCGTATGCTGTACTTTGCATATTAGAAAGAAGTTCGTCCGTATTTGGATACTTGTTTGTCCGCTTAGTTTTTTATGGAAATTCTTTTGTGTAATTCCTTAAATCAGGGGTTCTTCACCTTTTTAGATCGAAGTAACACTTTGTGCTACCATGTTTTTTTCAAGTACCACCGTTCAAGAAAAAGAAAGAAAAAGAAAGAAGGAAGGTGGACGTACCACCTAATCAAAACCGTACGACGGTGAAGAGTGGGGTGTTGAATCTTGAATTTTCAGCCTTATCGAAAAAGTTAAATTTATGCTAATGATATTCATCGGCATTTATACTGAATCAAAATCTTGATTTTGGTCTTGTACGTTATCGTTAAATAATTTGAAATCTAGCAAGACGGAAAATTGTATCGCAATCAACCCGCAGTCGGAAAAGTCGCCGGTTATTCATCTACGGCTAATATTACTTTTGGAAGCGTTATTATCAAGGTAAATATCAATTGGCTTTCTGCGCATTCATAATCCTCTTGCGTACTACCTAAAAGAGCTACGCGAACCATCGCGCGGTGGTACGCGTACCATCGGTGGTCTTCGTACCACAGGTTGGGAATCACTGCCTTAAATGACGAGTCAAAACTTTGTTTCATTCTTGAATTAAAGGAGCAATCGTGTGGATACGCAGTTTGGATCCGTTTTCATAGAAGCTTTTATTCACTCTTAATCTCTTGAGGAATGTGGGAATATAGAATTAAGGGTAGAGAACATTGTGCAGATGAAGGAAGAAGGTTCTCCCCCTTCCCCTCCTTATTTCAATACCCCTTTATAGGAACCGCTGCTGCTGCTACTACTTATTTTCCTGAACTGAAATGACAGAAACATCATATATTTAATACTTGTATGTAATTATGGTTCCAATAAACTTAATTAAAGGTGATGTCTTTATCTGTAAAATTCCTTTTTAAGTAATCTTCATGTTTAATATTTACGAGCCGTATATTAAACGCGGTTTAAGGTATAAGCCCCTCCCCCTGACAGGTGAAGATATTACCTAGAACTTCGAGCTGCAGAGATAATCACCATTACCTTTGGAAAAAGTAAATAGTTTATAAAATTCCCCTTTCAACCATTAAGTTTGTCATCCACGAGGAATTCCGATAACAATTCGTAAATATAAAAGCGACACAAAGGCTGATGGGATTCTCCTTTATCGTCATTACTATTATTAAATTCTTTACGCCTTGCGTTTTGTTTTTGTTCCCCTTTTCGAATCGAATGAAAAATGAACAAATAAACAAAACAGAATTTCCTTCGGGACAATTTCTTGGGCCTCGTTTGTTTGATTCTTTCTTATCCTTGGAAGAATCCATGTGGGAAAATCAGATTACGAGTAGCGCTGATTAGGCTACTCCCAACTCAGTTTTTCTTCGCCTCACTGAGTCTTCTGTCCGATTCAGGTGTGGAAGCGAGCGCCAAACGCCTCTTTTGAATTTGTATTTAATATTATATATATTATATATATATATATATATATATATATATGCAAACCCACAAGGAAAAAGAAAAATGGTTCCAAGTCCTTTCGTGTATTCAGAAGTACACCTCGTCAGAGAATGACGAAGTGCACTTCTGAATACACGACGAAAGGCCTTGGAATAATTTTTCTTTTTCCTTGTGGGTTTGCATCATTCATTAATTTCACGTGTTTAATTGTGAAATTCATCCCCCCCCATATATATATATATATATATATATATATATATATATATATATATATATCCCGGTCATATGTCTGCGTCCAGTCTCTTTTTCATGCATGGAAACCTATATAGCTGAAACAGGTAGAATAAACCATCCAACCGAGTATAAATTTACATACAGTATACTAATCTTTCGATAGAAAACCCTTTATGCCCTACAGAGCTAGTTATATCTGCATTAACATTCATATATGGTATGGAATGGCTTGGTCAGGGGTCTTATGCAACCTTTATATACAACCCCAGACCAAAAAAAATAGAATACCGTCTCAAATGCTCATGACCTTGATAATACCTTTAAATTGTCCAGCTTCTTGAGGAATATCGAATGTCTTTAACGTCATTACGCTGAAAAGACACCTCTGTGCGCCAGTTTTTGGAAAAAATAAAATATAGCAAAAACCTTATTAAGTAGTGAAAATACTAAATATTGAGACGCCATTAAATAGTGAGATACCAAAATATTAGAATATTTTGTCAGGTGTAACAAAAAGTATAATAAACTCATTGTTTATTGAGCACTGCCAATATATTAAACCTTTATCAAAGACTTTTTAACTCTGCGTCTTAATATCATATGTAGTTGGTCCACCCTTAGCCCTGATTACGGCCTCCAATCGACGTAGCATTGAGTCGACAAGCCTCTTGTATTTTTCTGTAGTTATCGATTGCCAGGTTTTCATCAAGCACCTCTTCAGTTCACTAAGTGTTCCTGTTTACGCTTTTGGACCTTCTGCTTAGCAATATTCCAAAAATTTTCTATCTGATTAAGATCGGAAGAATTAGCTGGCTATGGTAATATTTAAATTTCATGACCATCAAACCACGCAGATGTTGCTGGAGCCAAAAAATAAATGGTTCGTGTTCATACAGCTGTTCTGCAGACTCCAGCATGAAGTATTCTAAGATTTTTTGATAAACGTGACTATTGACAGTTCTGTTTACAAATGCAAGTGACCCCACAACATTTACATTCATGCAACTTCACACTACCACGCTCGCCGTAAATTTGACCAATCGCTTCAGGCAACTTTCATGATACATTTCAGACTTCCTTCGCCAAACTCGCGGACCCCTCTCACCAAATGACAAAATTTTAATTCGTCTGAAAAAAAAACACTTTTTGCCACTCGTTTGCAGTCCATGCAACTCTTTCTTTGCACCAGGAGAATCTTTTTCGCTTCGCATTTAACATCCGCTTAATTTTCGGTTTTCGTGACCGAAATCCCATTTCATAAGGGCGGCGAGTGCGTTATTTGGGGTAGCTTGCATTTGTAAATAGAACTGTCCATAATTAATATATATTATATATATATATATATATATATATATATATATATATATATATATATATATATATATATATATATGAGGGGTCCCGCGTCTTACGGTACGTAAGTGCCAAAATTAAAATTCGCCACAAATCGCCTCCAAAATTCAGCAATATTCTGGCAATAGTATCTCTGTTATTAATTGAGCTAGAACGTTCATTTTTGGCTAAATTAGAGTTCTAAGTATGCTATTGAAGATGTTGATGAGTTTTTGGAATAGATTTTCATATTTTATATATTTTTTTTTATATTTTTTGATTTTCTTATTATGCCGAACTTTGGGTGCGATTTCTGGCACAGAATGAGGTGAAAAGAGTAGTTCGCTTCATAAGGTTTTCAACCATACTTCTAGTGTCGTAAGGTCATTATAACCCAAACCACGCAATAGAGGAAGGGTGAAAATAGTGATATTCATCAAAAACACGTTTTCGCCTGTGGTGGCGCTTAGGTACCGTAAGACGCGCGACCCCTCATATAATATATATATATATATATATATATATATATATATATATATATATATATATATATATATATATATATAAGGTGGCGCAAAAGTTAGGAACCATAGGCACATTTTATTAAATTATAATAAATGTTCGAATTGGTGGCCTTCCACTTGGAGACACTTTCTGACGCGTTGAATGCATGTTTGAACATTCCTTAACGCATTGGTACTGATTTTGGCACACTCAGATGTGACTTTATCCTTTAGAGAGCGTATGTTTCTGGGTCGATCAGCATAGACTACCGACTTGAGATGGCCCCACAAGAAAAAGTCAAGAGGCGTGAGGTCTGGAGACCTAGGTGGCCATTCGACGGCCCTCGCCGTCCGATCCACTTGCTTGGGAATGTTTCGTCTAAAGAGCTCCGGACGATGGTTGTGAAATGTGGTGATGCACCATCCTGCTGAAACCACATCTCCGCCCGTTCTGCCAATGGAATGTCGTCCAGTATGGGCATTAGAAATGTTTGCAGCATATGCAAATATGTTTCACCTGTTACATTGCCGTCGAAAAAGTACGGACTAATTAACTGATCCCCCAAGGACGCAGTCCACACCATAATTCGTGGATCGAATTGCACGTCCTTCCTCCATCCAGTGGGGGTTCTCATCGGCCCAGTAGCGTGCATTATGCCTATTGACACTACCGCTGAGATGAAATATCGCTTCGTCACTGAACATGATCCTTCGTTGAAGCTGTCGATGTTGTAGAAGCCACTGGCAGAACTCTACACGACGGTCTGTGTCGTCACCGTGCAGTTCCTGAACGAGTTGGACTTCGTAGGGGTGGAAACGATTTGTTGTGAGATTTCGTTGAATGGATCTTCTGGAGACACCCGTTTCGTGGGATAACTTTCTTAAGGACTTACGTGGGCTGTTTTCGAGTTGATTGAGTACCATTAGTGATGGTGCTGCATTGGTTGAACTTTTTGGCCGGCCACTACGCGGCCGATCATGAACACTTCCCGCTTCTTTGAAGCGAGTAAACAGTTTTCCAACTGATGCCTGAACAACTGGCGGCCTCTCAGGGTGTTTGTCATTAAAAGCAGGAGCAACTGATCGGTGTGTGTTACCACGCCTTGCACACATTAAAACTATCTCCACCCGTTTATCTATTGCCAATTTCTGTGCCATAGGTTCAACAACAAATCTGAAAAGAACAAAACACATTAAAACACAAATTATTAAAATGTGCCTATGGTTCCTGACTTTTGCGCCACACACACACACACACACACACACACACACACACACACACACACACACATACACACACACACAGGAATACTTGAAAATTCGTCGTTTCTCAGATTCGTCGTCAATCTTTTACTACCTATAGTTTCGCAATCCGTCGTCCATGTTCGCAAATTCGTCGTTTTTTGAAAAATGAAAAAAACCGATCGAAATTGACGAAATTCAACTGTTTACCAACGCAATATACATTATATTTTGCCGAAAAACGAGTAGAATTTGATTAATTAATCTGCTTAATAACATAACACAGTAAAATGTTTTCTTATTGAAACATGTTAATAATCTACCTCGAATTTCGTCGTTTTGTATTTCGTCGTGTTATTCCGGAACGAATTAACGACGAACTTCGATATATATATATATATATATATATATATATATATATATATATATATAATATATATATATATATATATATAATATTATTATCATCATGCATGAAAACGCACGATTTTTCATGATTGGGAGCGGTTTTTTCATCATGAAAAATTGTGCACGTTTATGAATGATATTCCATTTATGGGGCTCCAGCTTTGCACCAGATAGTTTGAATGATATACTGGTCATTACCTCGAGTGTGGGAGGGTTAACACGTAAAATGCCTCTGGACGAGAAAGTGCTAGGCGTTTCCTCGGTGGTTTAAATGTATGAAAGGTTGTGTTGACTTTTATCCCGTCGTAATGTAGTGGCTACAGTTCTCACCTACTCAAGATGTGGTGAGTTTGAACGTGTCCCATAAGTCCGGTCTCCTCGGAAAATTTATTTTAAATTAAATTTACAAAAGTAATATATTGGAACTAAAACAAATGTGAGGAAAAGATCTTCTTTTCCTCACGAGTGTAACTCTCTTCTGTATTAGCCATTGCGTATTGTTCTGCCTGCAACAACAAAAAAAAAGGTCCCAAAACAAGATATCAATTTGAATATTTGTTATGGTTCTAATGTATTACTTTTGTAAATTTAATTTAAAATAAATTTTCCTTTGAGACCGGACTTATGGGACACCCTGTGTGTATATATATATATATATGGTGGTTACAAAGTACTTGGGCAAATTTAAATTTAACTTTTGATGCACACATAAGAGAAACAAACTGTAAATGGCATATGAAAGCATTGTTATTTAAGTTTTAGTAAGCTACATTAAAAATTTGTAGGCCTCAATATAACGGTCATCTTTCACGATACATTGTTCAATCCGATTTTACAAAGACCTGAAGGCATTCTCCAATTGCTGTTGAGTGATTTCATGAATTGCATTTCTGATCCTGGCCATAAGTTCATCCGAAGAATGTGGTTTTGATGAGTAAACAACACTTTTAATATGTCCCATAAAAATAATCTAACGGGGACAGGTCAGGCGAACGAGGTCCACCTCTACCGATCCACTTGGCTGGAAAGACTTCTTTGGAGAACTGTCGCGCATTGAAAGCATAGTGGCAGGAAGCACCGTCTTGCTGAAAGAAGATGCTATCTGAAAGATTTAAAGTCTCTTAGTTCAAGGATAAAGAAATTCTGCAACATTGCAAGGTGTATCATTCACCATTAACTTGGTTTTTTTTTTAAAAAGAAAGGACCAGTAATGCACGACTTTCTAATAGTGCACCAGACTTTGATTTTTGATGTTACAATCATGCTGCCACACTTTGAGAGGTTTCTGTCTCCCAAATGCGGCAATTGTGGCAGTTGCCTTTGCCACTAATGCGGAATGTTGCTTCATCAGAAAATGTCAACTCTTCCAGAAACACGGGGGAATTCTTGATATTTGATTGGTTCTGTTTGTTCACAGGAATCTAATCTTGCATGGTAGTCATCATCTGATAACATTTGAACCACCTGAATCTTGTACGTAAGCATGTTCATACCATTTCACTTTGAGAATTTTGCGCACTGTTCATTGCGGGATGTTTAGTTCATCGGAAGCTCGTCGCAACGATTTCCGTGGACTACTATTAAAGGCTTCCTGGACGACGGCCACAGTCTCCTCACTGATTTGAGGCCTCACGGATCGATGTCTGTCATTCACTGAAGCAGTTTCTTTAAACTTTTTTGTCCGATTATTAACCGAGTTCCTGTGTGGTTGTGGTACAACTTCTTTCTGGTAATGAATGAACAATGGACGTTCCTCTCGCAGCCGTTATGGACTTTGTGGTTCTGCTAGCCATAAAACAGCGTTAACTCTTTCTTCTAGCGTCGCCATTTTCAGTCCGTTTCAGCGTCTGAGCCCGATATGATGTGCCCTGTAATAAAATAGAAAAAAAAATGTAAGTAATTATGCTTTCCTATGTCGTTTACAGTTTTTCTATTATGCGTACATAAAAAATTCTTAAGTTTAAAGTTGCGCATGGGGTTTGTAATCACCTACAGTATACACACACACACACACACACACACACACACACCACACACACACACACACGCACCACACACACCACACACACACGGTGTTTCAGGAGGAAAGGTCAATACTTGGGGAGGTGATAGTATCGGTCATTGTGAGAAAAAAAAGTTCATATAAACAGTGTCTGATTCTGAATGGTTACGGAGATAGAGCTATTTGAATCTACAAATACAAAAGCATTGTTAATGGTAATCAAGAAAGAGAAACCAATTACTGTTTCTAACATTTAATGTTTAAACATTAGCATTTTAAATGGTATCAGATACAGAAATGACAAATTTGTTACAGTTTACAATACGTTTTCGAAAATCCCACCGTCAACCTCAATGCACTTTGCAACTCGTGTGCGAAGATCGCGTGTTGTTCGTCTGAGTTGATCTTGACGTTCCTTTATGCGGGCAGCAGCATCCAAAATACGCGCGAGCAATTCGTCTCGTGTATCCACCTTTCTTTTGTAAACTTGACTTTTCATCCACCCCCACAAACAATAATATTCTAACGGAGAGAGGTCTGGAGACCTTGGTGGCCATTGAATGGGACCACTGCGGCCGATCCATCGACCAGGGAAAGTTTGATTTAGGTATTGCATCACCAGACGGGTAGAATGTGGAGGAGCTCCGTCATACTGAAAGTACATACCAGCGCGTGTAGCCAAAGGAACATCCACTAATAGTCCTGGTAATTCATTTTGCAGAATTCTAGGTAACTTTGTCCTGTAAGACGATTCTCTAAAGTAACAGGGCCAATCAGCTGATCATCGATGATACCGCACCACACATTGGCAGAGAAGCTATGTTGAAAATTTGTTTCCACAGTGACATTTGGATTTACGTCTGACCACCGATGAGAGTTACGAGTGTTGTTGATACCGTCACGGGTGAAAGTGGCTTCATCGGTGAACAGTATTAATCAAAGTAATCGGCGATTAGCATTTGCCCAATGCCAAAATTCCAGTCGCATGGCAGCGTCTCCTGGTTGAAGGTGTTGTACACGCTGTACATGATATGGATGCAAGCCTTCATCACATAATGTTCGCCATACTCTTGTGTGTGGTACACCGAGACGTAGAAATTCTTCGTGAGCTAGTAGTAGGACTACGCTCTACCAACTGAAGGATGTTTTCCACTTCATCCACATCTTGTTGACCTTCACGTTCAGATGAAACATGAGCGCTGGGAAGTGTACCAATCTCACGCAATGTGTTGAAAACCCTGGTAAACTGGGGTGTGTCAATTTTAGTAAAATCAAAAATTCAAAAACTACCAATGCTCAAACGATGTCATATTATCTAGCAAACTTAGGAATATCTTTAGTGTTGTTTAAAAAAGCCATTTACTTGCTTATATTTGACCATAAAGGTTTGAAATATAACCTACGTAAATATGACTGTAGCATCGTATATCAATGTGCCATTGATATGTGTGGTCAACTTTGGTTATTTTTGGTGTGCAGTATGGTTTCTAAGTTTCACATAGTCACAAATGCTGGAGTTTTGATTGTGAATGCATGTGTTTTCCCTCCTTTTTGACAATTGTGATTACTTCGTAATGTAAATATTCGTCTGCGGACTATTTTTCGAAAACAAATGTTTGAAAACAATTGTTCAAATAACAATTATTCGAAGTACCAATTATTCGACATAACAAATGTTCGAAAGAAAAGTTGTCGAATGGCAACCAACCACAAAATTGGTGCGGTTACCAATTCGTATTAATGCCCAAAATAAGAATAATACAGTTTAACTTCAATCTTTAAAGTGAGAGCACGTCAAGCACCCTCCATAGAATGGCCGAATTTGTGCCAAGTGAGAAAGGCAAACCAATGCTCTTAGTAAATGGATTTTTATACGTGTAAAAGACAAGCAAATAGCAACAAAAGTTTACTGGAAATGCCAGCATTTTGCAGAGTACTGTAAAAGCCGTGCCATAACAGGCAGACAGCCTTGGTTTTCTACTTCTGATAGA
This sequence comes from Bathynomus jamesi, assembly GCA_023014485.1. Lineage (NCBI taxonomy): Eukaryota > Metazoa > Arthropoda > Malacostraca > Isopoda > Cirolanidae > Bathynomus > Bathynomus jamesi. Next base: position 191,120 of record JAJOZX010003316.1, on the reverse strand, counting down.
AATGTTACTTATGGTATGTTTATTATGGGTAATACTGGGGGTGTAGATAAAATGAATAATGCTGCTCCTTCTTCTTATGTTAAAACTACGTATTGTGTCTTTAAAACAATTTATTGGTATGTAATAAATGATTAATGCTTATAAGTTTATATTACCTTTACATTAGTATTCTCTTCCGGCTGCCCAGGCATGGTGGGCACAATTATTCCCAAAAAGAATTATCATCTGTATAATTTAGGTCTCGGGGGTACGGGGGCGGAGCCCTCGTAAAGATCACTTACCACATACTGATCCGTATAGAGTTTTATAAACTTTTATTTTTTTGCGTCCCGACTATTTTATCCCCCGCCAGTGCTGTTCGTTTCGCCCTCTTATAGTATTACAGGGCGAAACGAAACGCACCGACATAGACATCCGGTTTGGGATTTGTCACCCCCTATTGTCCGACGTCACCCAAATCCGTCTGACGTCACCCATAATTGTCCGACGCCTAATTAATGAGGTCATATCCTGAAAATAATAGCGTCAGCGGTTGTTTACTCTTAATGAGGGATTACGTCACTGATAATCTAGTTTCAAAACGCGATAAACGCACATCCATACATTTTATTGAATGAAGATTTTGAAGCTCATTCCTTTTTTTATTTCCCCGTCAACTTTTCTTTCGAACATTTGTTATGTCGAATAAATTGTTACTTCGAATAATTGTTATTCGGACAATTGCTATTCAAACAATTGTTTTCGAATAATTGACACCAAACCGTAAATATTGTGTAATTCAAATTATTCGAAATGTTATGTGACCCAAACTTTCTGTATATTTTGATATGATAGATATATGAAATTGTCATTACTTTGAATAATTAAGTCTTGTACCTATAACAACACAGCCTTTTATCTGAGCTTATAGGAAGATATTAAGAATTTCAATTAACTTAATTTTATGTAATCATAATCAGTACGCCTATCCAAATTTCAATGACATTTCTTTTGTTCACAGGTCCACAGGATGAGTCAGAAAGAAATCAGAACCCGAAGCAAATCAAGTTGTCACCTAAGTCATTTGGTGGGGGCTGGGAGGGAACTTCCCCCTGCTGAGCTGCCCACAGCCAGAGATCTGCTGAGGTATGGTTTGTTGAGGAGAGAGATGAGTGAGGAAGACGGGAGGAATTACCCAGTTAATGACCTGATTAACAACGGCATTGTTCCAGGGTTACTGGCTCAGTGGAGAAAGGCCAACGCTCTATTCACAGGACCTGTAATCAACACTGAGGTCAGGATCAGGGCTAAAGTGAAGGCCCTGCTGATGAGGCAGTGAAGGTGTCCATTGGCAATGTGAAGCTAGGGGTCAAAGATAGGTTCATGATGAAACTGGACAAATTGGTGGACATCCTGACCTGTCATTGTTTGAGCAGGAGCTGCAGTGAGCTTGGGTGCAACCCTGTCTGCAACAGTGAGGTTCACATTGACTGCAGCTGCAGGAGCGAGCAGAAGATACCAATGTAGGAGCTTGACTTCATTAAAGGTCAGAGAGAAAAGGTGGGAAGTGTGGGGGTACACCAGATGGGTCTAGCTGATCACCCTGAGACCAGGAGACAAGAAGCAATGCTGCAGAGACAGGAGTAGAGAAGGAAGGCCGAGGAGGAGGAGGAAGGCAGAGGAGTCAGCCAAGAAAGAAGAGTTGAGGAAGGAGTCACTGCTGGAGATGGAGTTGAAGGAGACTGGAGATATACTGGAGGAGGCAGGGAGGAGAGAGGAGGACGAACACTTCATACCAGAGGCTGCGACAACTTCTTCCTTGCCTGTGGCTAAGAAGAAGAAATACAACACTGAAGATATCACCAACATTAGCTCTGGCTAGCTTGAGACATCACACTGAGCTGAGAGAGACTGCAGAGATTGCTACTGCTGCCTGGATTGATGCTGGTCTTATCACAGAGTTTGACACAGCACTGGTGATTGACCACAACAAGGTGAGGAGGGCTCAGGAGAGACTGACTCAGGAGCTGGTCAAGAAGTTTGATGAAGAGATTAGGGAAAATGGCATCATCTGTATCATCTTTGATGGGAAAAGAGATGACACCAAAGTGATGATGGAAGCTGAGGGCAGTGACAGGCAGTTTCCTGGCCTCATTAAGGAAGAACATTACACAGTGTGCAATGAACCAGGTGGGAAATATTTGTGGCATTTTGTACCAGAGGAAGCTGCAGAGGAGAGAAGTCACGCTGAGGTCATTGCTGATCATCTGATGAACTGGCTAAGAGAGAGGAGCAGACCAGACCCTTTTGGCCATAGGTGACAGTACTAATGTGAATACTGGCTGGGAGGGAGGAGTAATGCATTATGTGGAGGCCAAGCTTAGCAGGAAGTTGGTGTGGATTGTCTGTGACTTGCACACTGGGGTTCTGAGTCTCAGACACCTGGTGACTGCACTGGATGGCAGGACATTGAGCAACAACAAGTGGTCTGGGCCCCTAGGGAAGATGTTAGACACTACCACTGAGCTGGAGATGAACCCAAACTTCACGAGGATCACTGTTGATCCTCCTCTACCATCTCAGTCAGGAGGTAGTCAAGGACCTCAGCACAGACCAATCCTATGGCTACAGAATCATCACTGCCATCAGATCGGGAGAGGTACCTCAGAGTTTAGCTCTCTTGGAGATTGGGCCAGTCTGTCACAGTAGGTGGGTCACCACGGCTCTAAGGTTCTGCAGATTGTGGATTTCCAAACATGGGCTGAAGGGTAGGAACCTGAAGAATCTGAGGATAATTGTGGAATTCATAGTGGGAGTGAGTCTACATGCCAAACTGGTTCAACATCAAGTTAAATCACAGCTGGGTGGAGGGTACCAGGCATGTACTGTACCAGCTGGAGCTGCTCAGAAGTCAGAAGGAGGTGGTGATAGGAATAGTGATGCCTACAGTGGAGAGATCAGCCTGGTACGCGCACACTGAGGCTGTGCTCCAGGCCATGCTGTGCAGTGAGGTGGAGGAGGAGAGGAGGGAGGCAGTGAAGAGGATACTGGAAATCAGAGGTGAAAGAGAGGTGTGTAAGGATGACACCTGAAGCAGCACATGTTTACTCACAAGAGAGGAAGGAGGCGTACATCAGTGGCCAGGTGGCCAGTAGGGAGCTCATGTCCAGGAACAAGAGCAAGGCAGACATGGTATCCTTGGCAAAGTTCAAGAAACCTATCTATATTTCTAAGTTTTAATATTGAAATGCAATCAAAATGTCTTTAATTGTATGTATGTAAAATGTAGTTATATATGGCATCCTTGGCAAAGTTCAAGAAACCTATCTATATTTCTAAGTTTTAATATTGAAATACAATCAAAATGTCTTTAATTGTATGTAATGTATGTAAAATGTAGCTATATACAATAAAAAAAATACTTGCAAAAATTGCTGATTTTTCGTAAACTTCAACTTCAAATATAAGTAGCTAGGAGTGGTCAAATCTGAATTTTGAAGCCATATTTCGATTTAGCATATAAAAGTGCATCATTTGGTCACTAGTAGTCTTTGAAAATCTAAAGATTTCACTTTGCTCCCTAAAATTGACACACCCTACTGGTAAACACACTTCGATCCGGAATTCTGCGGTTCGGAAACCGTCGACGGTATTCTGCAACAGCAGCTGTTGCACTTCCATCGCAAAAACCGTAGACATACACCATATCTGCATATTCGGCATGTGTGAAGGTGTGTAGCATTCTTAACACTGCTTCAAACACCAAACAATGTCACTCACAACAGTCAGCTGTCGATTGGCTTATGTTACATGCTTACATTACAACTTACATGGTTCAAGGTTATAGGGGAGGGAAGGGGGAGGAAGAGCTGCGCGCGCATCAGATTCAAACAGCTCTATCTCCGTAACCATTCAGAATTGGACACATGTTCATATGAACTTTTTTCTCACAATGACCGATACTATCACCTCCCGAAGTATTGACCTTTCCTCCTGAAACACCCTGTGTGTATATACCAGGGTTTCGGAGCCGGAGCCGGAGCCGGAGTCGGTGGAGCCAGTGAATTTTGCTTACCTGGAGCCGGAGCCGGAGCCAGAAACCTTGAAAATACGGCTCCATTGTCTGGCTCCGGGCGATATATTGCTACCTAAATTGTTATTTGTTAAATATAGGTTTAGTTGCAAATTATAATTCTTGTAATATATTACGAAAAATGGTACCATAGGATTCTTGGATTTTATGGAGGTGTGGGAGTTGCAGGAATAATCTGCAAATTTCCATTTTTTAACCATTAAATATTTGGGAAGATTTGTCTTAACAACACTTAATTATATAGGTAAAATTTTTTTTATGGCGGTGGAGACCTTAGGTAGGTAGGTACTAACTATTTATCTAAGTAGGTAACTACCTAGATACTACCTAGTAAGGTTGGTCCTTCTGACTTGGATTGAACTATTTTTATTTTTAGGTCAATTATCTTGTATTGCTAAATTTCTTTTTTTTTCAGATTCTTTGTAATTTGTACTTGATTCTTTAATTATAATTATCAGTCTGTGACCCTTCATAATGGATAGAGATTCAATAAAGAAGTCTGATATATTCAAGTATTTTACTGAAAGTTCAGATAAGAAACACTATGTTTGTATTTGTGAAGTTTCTGATGCTTCGGGAAATATTTCAACGTGTGGAACTAAAATTACCAAGCCTCAAAGCAAAAAGCCTGATGTCTCCTCAAGAGCATATAATTTAAAACTGAATTTTTTGAAATATTCAGCTCTTTTTCAAGCCAAGTTGGCTTTCATGAAGCTTTCAAGTTTCAACACTTAAAAAAAGATGCATATATTATCTCAGAAAGTTTGATTGTTACTATTTTCCATACGAGAATTCTTAAGTTTGAACTTTGAACTAATTAGGAGGCAAGTTTCTCTAATTTATATAAGCTACCATTGTTAATAAATATTTAATATCATTTAGTTTTCATTTTCCTTTAGTTATTTAAATAACTTCATTCTATCATTATATTTGCCTAATTTAAAATCATAAGAAATTTAAATTTTGAGTATTAAAGTGATTTAATAATAAAATATTTTTGTGCAATATTTTAAATTGGACAATTAGTTATATAAATCTAGATATTTATTTTATAATTAACAGAATTTACTATAAAAGAGCCGGAGCCAGACTGTAAAAAATTTCTGCTCCGGAGCCGGAGTCGGAGCCAGAAGTTTTTTTACCGGCTCCGAAACCCTGGTATATACACTACTGTGCAAAAGTCTTGGCCAGGTATATATTTTTCTGATTAATCACGTACATCTAAATCTTAGAGTAATGTAAATGAATATACTTGATGTTTTGAGGCTGTATACATCAAATCAATCTAATATGTAGAGGCACATTCCAATTTAAAGGCAACATTTAATTTAAATTGGTTTCATTTTTTAGCACCATAGACCATACTGTGTTGTAATCAACAAGTGGGGCATTTAAGTTACAATTTGTATGCATTTTAGTGGTAGTACACAATATTATTTAAAGCAACATGGTTTCATGGTTAATTAATGTCCTTTGTGATGTTATTAAATGATAATTCTACTCTTTAAGTGGTTCTAAATTTATTAATGGATATTATATTGTTTCAGGTATTTTCTGAAGTTTTACGTAAGGACCGTACCAAAATGACGAAGGTTTCTATTGAGATCAGGCACAAAATCGTATTCTTACATGAACAGGGAAATTCCCAGTCGGAAATTTCAAGAAAAACCGGCGTTTCAAGACATGCAATACGAGAAATCATCATGAAAAAAGAAGAAACAGGGATCGTATCGGACAGAAAACGCAGTGGAAGACCTCGAAAACTTTCGGAATCTGATGTCAGACACTGAAACTTACATCCCTGAGAAATAGACGAGCATCAAGGTCCGAGCTGTCCATCAGAACTTGCTCAAACTTCAGGAAACAACAAGTGCATCCTTCCACCATTAGAAGAGTACTGATTAAAAATGGTCTTCATGGGCGAGTTAGCTAGAAGAAAACCATTACTTAGGAAAGGGAATAAAGCCAAAAGATTAAAATATGCACGGGGAACATCGTCAATGGAGCATGGAACAGTGGAAAAAAGTACTTTGGAGTGATGAGTCAAAATTGAGATATTTGGGACAAAGAGAAGACAGGATGTGAGGAGAAGGACCAATGAAGATCTCAAAAGACATCTGTCTACAACCAACAATTAAGCATGGAGGAGGGTCTATAAAAGTCTGGGGGTGCATATCAGCAAATGGAGTCGGTGATTTGGTGAAGATAAACGGAATCATGACAGCTGAAAAGTATAGACAGATATTAATACACCATGCAGTTCCCTCAGGATTACGTCTGATCGGCGGCCGGAACTTTATATTCCAACATGACAATGACCCCAAACATACTGCTAATAATGTCAAAAAATATTTGGAAAGAAAAGAGGCTCCTGGAGAGCTCCAACTAATGGAATGGCCACCACAAAGTCCAGATTTGAACATCATTGAAGCTGTTTGGGATTATCTGGAACAAAAGAAGATAGAGAAGCAACCAAAATCACAGGATGAACTATGGGCTGTCTTGCAAGATGCTTGGAATAACATTCTGAATGATTTTCTCGAGTCTCTGCAGCAAAGTATCCCGAAAAGGATCAAGGCTGTTATCGAGTCAAAAGGGGAACATACCAAATATTAGGAACACATTTATTTTTGGTGAAGGTTTTTGTTTCTATGTGGTGCTATGTGCTATTTCATTTGTACACTTTTATTAACCTTTATGACCTTAAAATTAATGAAATTGCAACTGGCCAAGACTTTTGCACAGTAGTGTATATATATATATATATGCAAAGAACCACAGGGAAAAGGAAACACGAAGTCCGAGCGCTTTCGTGGTATATTCACATCTTCAGGGACAAGAGAGAGATAGAATTTACAAAATAAATGAATTAAATACACAAGTGAAAAAAATTCCCCAATAGGCAACTCAATCTAAAAACAATCTAAAACTTCCCCAATAGATAACTCGATAACGTAATCTAAAGGCTACTAAATTATCGAAAACAAAATCTATATAAAAGAAATTACACAATTAACATGTACACATAAAATGATAACAATTATTAGAAATAGTATTTAATTAAAACAGGCAGTTCAGTGGCAAGAAAGCAGTCGTCTAACTTAGGGTAAGAACGCAAAGAAAGCAGGCTACCCGCTTGCGTGTTACAAGTGCCGACCGGCGTTGACAAGCGTCATGAATGTGACCATGTTATCGAGCGCAGCCGCCCACAGTAGAAGCATGTTTAAACTTGTCGGCGCTGGTTGCCCGCGCTGAGAAGTTTACCGGAATGAACAAAACATTTTTTTCTCGCTTGCCCGCGCGTGTAGACGTGCATAAGCACTATCGAGCAAAAGAAAATCTTCGTCAGACGACAGCTAGACCACAACTCGCAGATAAACTTGCGTCTTCTGTGTCCGCCTACCAGCGCTGACTACCGGTGCTGGAAACCGGCAAGTGGGTAGCCTGCTTTCTTTGTGTTCTTACCCTAGAAAAACAAAGGACATGGCGCAATCATCAGCACGTGCTACTTCCAAAATATTCCGTTAACTATTGAGGAAGCGAAAAATTCCCCAATAGGCAACTCAATCTAAAAACAATCTAAAACTTCCCCAATAGATAACTTGCTCTAAAGTCTACTAACATATCGAGTACATAAAGACTATATAAAAGAAATAATACAATTAAAATATACACATAAAAATGATAAGAATTATTAAAATAATATTTATTTAATTAAAACAAACAATTAAGTGGCAAGAATGCGGTCAGAATAATCCACCACCTTTCTAACAATGTACGAGTTAAATTTGTAAAGCCCAGGGCTAATATTAAGAACAAAATCAGCATTATTCTTCGTGTTTCCTTTTCCCTGTGGTTCTTTGCTTATTAAAAAGATCACGTGTTGCTTTGTGATTTCTTTGCATATATATATATATATATGAACTAAATATTTGTTTACTGCAGTAAATTGTTAAGAACACTACCTTGTAACATGAAAAACAAAAATTTGACTTAAAAAAAAGGTTTCAAATCCCACTCCCCCCCCCTTTTATTGTTTGAGTAAAAAAAAAAAAAATTTTCTCTGAGCGGATTGTCATCCAACCGTGCAATGAAAAATTGGCCATAACTTAACATTGTTTTGTATGGCTGATATACGAGTTCACTGGGGTTCACGTTGTTACGCTGGTAGCTGACAAGAATGGTGAAATCATGTTCCTATATGCAAACACTTTTGAAAAAGGGTCTTCGGACACACACACACACACACACACACGGGGTGAGCCACATAAACGCGGCCCCAAGAGAATATTTTATATTTCTTTTGGTTTAAAATTTTCTTGGAGCCGCTTTTATGTGGCTCACCCTGTATAACTGGTGTTGGAAAAGGTCGAATTTCCAAGGTCCTTGGTTTTTCTTTTTTTTTTCCCCCGACCACTGATCCTTTGTATATGTAATTTCCATAAACGTCCTTAAATAAAAATCAATTTAATCTCGTTGGTAAACATTTTGTCCGTTTCTTTGCTAAAAACGGTCGTGAAGAGGTTTCCTCGAAGAGGCTGTCATCTCATAATCCCTTTAGGGAACAAACCAAATATAATTAAACACTCAAAATGGATTAATTATCCGCTCAGATGCTTTTCAATGCTATTTAATGCTAAATTATTCGTTCGGAGGCCGTTGGAAGGAACTGCGAATATTCTTGTCTCTTCTTTAAGAAGATTAACGAACAACCGTAACAGATTTACTTTGGAAAAAAGCTCAAATTAATTTGGGAGAAACTATTTATTTAGAAGTCCCTCTAATGCTGCCGTCATTTGAGGTTCAACTTTAATTTTATTGGTTCGCTCAAGTCTTCACATGCATTTCTTAGTACACACACACACACGTGCACATACATACATACATTCATGTGTGCATCTCCGCATAACCGAGGTAATGTAATGATAAGGTTGTTTAAACACCTTCGCAACATCTAAGGTCATATGGCGGAGGGAACCTTCAGCTTTACGTGGGATTCGAACGATGGTTCGTTATATAGTCTGGACGCGGAGGACGGTCTCCCATCTAACTACTATCCGACCCAATGTCGCTTAACTTTGCTGATCAACTGGAAGTGGTGTTACGACAGCGACTACATCGTAGACGGCTTAAGCGAGGTACCAACTTTTTCTTAAATGTACATTATACGAGTATATCTGAACAACCAAGTAACCAAACCTAACTTAATCTAACAACCTTATTGACATCGAACCGGAAGGTGTGACAACGCGATTGAGATCCCGAAGGGTGCTTTCTATTAAGTCATTAAATAGTGAGGTACTCGCTGATCTAGCGTAATATAATCTAACCTAACCTAGCGTACCCTAAACTAATCTGGACTAACGTATCTCTTTTCAGACAAAATTTTATGTAAACTTTTTAATGTTTTGAGGTACTATAAATGTTACCTCTCAAAAAACGTTACCTACGACATACGTAAATTATTACACACTCGACCTCACTTATACCCTGTTGCTTGCCTACACACACACACACACACACACACACACACACACACGTGTGTGTGTATGTGTGGCTGCCGTATGAAACAGTCACATTTTCATTCGTGGATAGCGACATTCAATGTAATATAAATAATGTAATTAACTTAACCCTAACTTAAGTAATTAATGATTTTCATTGAAAAGTCAAAGTATGACGACACCGCTAATGTCATTACTCTCGTGTTTCTGTTGCCTTGAGCTCGATGTGTATCCTAAAGAATGGAGTGAAGACCTAATATATACAATGGTGCTCATAAGTATTCGTACAGAGAATTATTTCGGTTATATTCGACCTTATCTTTTGTACCATGCATTGGATAGTTATGAAAAGTTTACCGTTTGTTTGGAAAAAATAAAAAAAATAAAAAAATTAGTTTAACTCCAACATACAGGGTGGGCCGTAAGTTTCCATACATAGGAAAAATAAACATTTTTTTATGGACAACCATTTTTATTTATATAATATGCTCTACATGGTTGCCATTGTTTTGAAAACACATTTCAATACGTGTTCCCCACTGTTGATGAACACGCATTAGCACAGTTGACGTTATGCTTGTAATGGCGTTGGTGATACGTTCCTTTAGATGATTTATGTCTCGTATCTTTTCCTGATACACCATGGCCTTCAAGTCCCCAAAGATAGAAATCAAGGGGGGTGAGATCTTGGGGATCTGGGAGGCCATCCACAGGACCACGCCGACCAATCCAAGCATCCGGAAACTGCTGATCCAAATACCGACGCACGTGAAGACCATAATGAGGTGGAGCTCCATCTTGCTGGAAGTAAACTGGGAAGTTACCTTCCTCGTTTAGCAGGGATGGGAAAATCTCTTCTTGCAACATGTTAAGATACCTTTCGGCATTAAGATTTCCACTGACAAAAATTGGTCCAATAATTCTGTCACCCCATATCCCGGCCCACACCATCACTTTACCGGCACCTTGCATCTTCGTCGGACTCAGCCAGTTAGGGTTAGCATTACTCCAATAACGTATGTTTTGCCGATTAACCTCTCCATTGACGTAAAAATTTGCTTCATCAGTAAACAAGATCTTACGTCAAACGCATATTCTTAGGGTATCTGAAACAAAAACAAACGTTTAATTTTTCCTATGTATGGAAACTTACGGCCCACCCTGTATAATGTAGAACATCAAAGAATTTGAGGGAAATAAAAAAAAGATTACAATGCAAAATTTTTGTACATTTATTTACATTATTATTTAATACTTTGTCCACCTCAGGCTTGAAGAATTGAAAATTTTTAGCAGTAGTTGGCTGTTTATTGATTAGAGACTCTTGGCAATTGTGAATTTTAGAATTTTCTCTGAATCTTCATTGAAGACGGATACTGTACAAACCATTAATAAGCAATGGGTCGTCGTAGTAAAGAGCTGTCTGCGGATCTTAAGAGATCTGTTATTGCTGCGCACGAGTCTGGAAAGAGTTATAGGAAAATTGGAGAACTTCGAATTCCATTTACGACGGGCGCTGCAGTTATAAAGAAATTGAAAGACTGAGGAACAATAAAAACTTGCAAGATTTCAGAACATACAGCTAGACGGATTGAAAGAATGACTGCTGCGAATCCATGAGTGACTGCAAGTGATATTTGCCAAACATTAAGACTGTCTAAGACTGATGTTCATCCCACTACTGTACGTCGTACACTGAGAAAGAATAGTCTGCATGGAAGAGTTGCACGAAGAAAACGTCTGATACGAAAACGCACAAAGAAGCTCATTAAAATATTCAAAAGATCATCAAAATGATGGATTTGCGTTCTGGAAGAAAGTTCTCTGGACAGCTGAGACTAAAATTAAGTTATTCGGGAACAACGAACATCTGTATGTTTGGCGAAAATCAAATATTGCATTCGAGGTAAAAAAACATCCTTCCTCCGGTTAAACATGGTGATGGTGGTAGTTTGCTTCTTTAGTGATGGTTTAGTGCTTCTGGTCCAGGAACGCTCGTCGTCAGTGGAATCTTAAATTCGAAGAAATACCAGGAAATTTTAGAAGAAAATGTATTGCCTTCAGTTGTGAGTTGCGAATGAGTCGCAATCAGGTATTGTGACAAAATAATGATCCCAAATATAAAAGTAAGAACACCATGAAATGGCTTCAAGAAAAGAATTTCAAGCTTTTTGAGTGGTCCAGTCAAAGCCCAGATCTCAATTTAATCGAGAATTTATGGTTTGATTTGGAAAAAAATCTGCCTGCAAGAGAAACCCTTCGAATCTGAATGAACTGCAATAATTTATTTTAGAAGAATGGGCTAAAATTTCTACTGAGAGACGTCAAAACCTTGTGGAAAAGTAGTCAAAGCGAGTCATTGAAGTCGTTCAATTAAAAGGTGGATATACAAAGTACTAAATAATTTTGTAAGTAAATGTACGAAAACTTTCGCATTTTAACTTTTATTTTCTTCAAATTTTTGATGTTTTACATTGTATGTTAAAATTAAACCAATTTTTTTTTTGTTAAATTTTTTCAAACGAATGGTAAAATCTTTATAACTATCCTGTGCATGGTACAAAAGATAAGACGAATATAATTGAAATATTTCTCTGTACGGGTACTAATGAGCGCCAATATATTATATAGAGGGTGGCGCAAAAGTCAGGAGTCAAATGAGTAATATATAAGGTTAACCAGGATATATATATATATATATATATATATATATGTATATATATATATATATATAATAAGAACATGAGGTGAAAGGGTGCTATATCGCAGACAATAAATGAGGGGTTCTTCCTGAGCCTCTGAACAGCCTCACCCATCCTGCTGGCTACGTAGGCTCTCTAGCGGTGGGGCTGCAACGTAAGTTGTTGAGGGAGAGTGACTCCTTTAGAGGTAACCCCCAATTATAGTTCCTTCGTTTTAGTTGTGTAAAAGTTGAAACTTAATTGGTTTCTACTTTTCATAAATTAAGTAGTGAAGTTCATAAAAATTATTGTTTTTGACGCTCGGAAGTTTACTCTCAATCGTAATTGTTCATTTTGTTAATGTATCTTTACCGAATATTAAAAAGGAGTACAGGGTGTTCACAAATTGTCTATAAAAATTAAATTTCAGTTGAATTTGCGAAGATAATTTGTGGACACCTTGTATTTTACGAAAGATTATTTGCAAGATACGAAACTGACGATAGTTTCCATTATTTATTGCGTTATTATCCCACCAAATGAATATATTATATTATACTCGTCACCTGGCGGATGGAGTGAGAACTAAGCTTTGCGCAAGGGCATACATGATTTAGAAGGGATAGCGGAACACTATCGATACCAAAATTTCTGAATTTGCATAATGTCAAGAATCTCGACTTTATTATGCATATCAGTTAAATTCACGTTAGGTTAGGTTAGGTTAGGTTAGGTTAGGTTAGGTTAGGTATTTTCACTGGAAATCTGAAATGTATTTATGGGTTAGTAACTCGGTTAAAATATTGAACAAACTTCATTTTCACTTGGAATAAATACTATACCTACTTGCATAGGCCTAAGGTCGAATAACATATGAAATTTCGAATTTGTTTATATAATCCTCTTAGAAGTATATTAACAGAAACTTTATATTATAAAAAAAAAAAGAATCCGACATACTTACTTTATTAACAGATCCTATATTTGATCACATTAAATATAAACTGATAAATATTAAAATATAATTTTAGTTGATGGTATATTTTCGTGAATAATCTAGTTCTCCTTCCAAACGCTAGGTGGCAGGAGAGAGAAATAGCGAATGCAAAAGTGGGCGGAGTTTCGGAACTCGCTCTAAATAACCTTTGATTTTAGTCTTCTAGAATCGAGATTAGCGCTTGGGGTAATGTACGATAAATATTACTAGAATCTCTCTCATTGATGAGTTACGTCACGGCCACGTTGTAACCGCACTTCCCGTTAGATCAGCGTGGTTAAGCGACGTTAGGTGTGTCCAGTAATTGGACGAGTGGCCGTCCTCCGCGTTCAGACGATGTAGCGACCCTTAGATGGCTCGGATTTGACCTAAAGCTGTATAGAAGTTTGACAAAAGTGAATGAACTACACAATGATTATCATCAAGAAAAAATGGCGAAGCTCACCAATAGAATGCCAGAACGTGTGTCACCTTTCCATAATGGAAAAAGGAAACCAACACCATTCAAAATATATTGATTCAATAAATCTGTTACTATTTATTCACTTCTATTATCAAATCAAATGCTGTGGAAAAACCGAAGGTGTCTATTTACTTTTGTCAATCCTCTGTGACACCCCTCGTTTTATCATTAGTATCAGTATCAGTATCAGTATCAGTATCATTATCATTATTATCCTCTCACTAATACTGCATGGTGGTTGTCTCTGCTGGGCGTGTGCGTGAATGATTGTTTAGAGGAAATTCTTATAATTATCGCGTATATGATTAATTACCGACATTGATTTTTCCTTTGTTTGTTAATGGTGGTAAATTCGGAACCATTGTTTGCACGGAGGGCGTGACACCCCCACGGGATACGCCCCAAACTTCGCTAGCTTCTGCGATCAGAAGCCCTGTAGGAAGCGTGGATGAACCCTTCTTGGAACTTCATCCGTCAGTTCATGCGCGATGAGGAGTCATAACAAAGAGTGAAACTGTTTATTCGCAGTTTTTTGATAGGTCGGGTTTCGACATACGTATAAAGATTATCATACATACAGGGTGTTCAAAAAGAAACGCAACCCGAAACGGAAAGAAAAGGGTTAAGTTACGATGATATATGCATTCTCCAACGAGTTGCTCCTTTTTTGTTACTAAAGAATAATGAATCTTAAAATCAAAGACTCTAAATGCAAAGGAAAAGTGATGACGTTTTGCACCCGAAAGGAATTATGTAAAAAGTCAGAGCTGACTTTACGTGTCTCACTGAAAAACGCCAGAGAGATTGCCAATAAAACTATGAAAACTTTGAATACACTTATGATGACACAGTAATACAAATGGACAGAACAAGAAGTAATACAAATGGACAGAACACGAAGACGCGGAAAAGACAGTAAGCAAATTAAAGAACTACGTATGAAGCGCTTGGCAACAAAAGGTGGAAAATTAAACGGTAATAATTATTATAAAACCACAAATTATAACACTATTAAATTTGAAAAATTTAAATTGAACTCCAAGGCCATAAATTGGGAAGGCGTGAAATCAAACATGTCGACAATAGACTAGAAACGATCTTTAACTATAAAACAATGAAAGAGATGCTGTTATACTCTGAAGAAAAGAAATTTTGGGAAAATATTTTACGAAAATTAGCCAAGAAGAAAAGGAAACAATTTCTAGGACAAAAGTAAACAATGTTTTGCGAGAAATGGACGGGAGCAGCGAAATTAAATAATTGTAAAGACAACAGTACCAGAGAAGTGATCACTGCAAACCTAAAACGTATATATACTGTATATACAGGGTGTTTCATAACATGTGGGACGCACTTTCAGAATGGATTCAGGACCTGAAAACAATGAAAAAAGTTTATATAAACATATGCCCGAAATCGCTTTGTTTCCGAGTTACAGTCTGTGTTCTAGCAAGTATCCACCTTACCTTTAAGGGAAGTGCTCAAAATGACCGCCTTGCGCTTGAATACACGCCTCGTCATAGACTGCCTGACGCGTTCAAACATTCCAGGTATTGCTCGGATTTTCTGGCATCCTTGTTCTACACGTTGGCGAAGCATTTCAACATTGTCAATGGGTGTCACGTAAACGATGAATTTCAAATGACCCCACAGGTAAAAATCGAGTGTATTCAGGGTCCGAGGAGCGAGCAGGGCACGCAATGGGTCCTCCATGGCCTATCCATTTATCAGGGAAATGGTCATCCAAATAGTCTCTGCTACTCGACTAAAATGAGGCGGAGTGCCGTCATGCATAAACCACATACGACGTCGGACACCAAGAGGAACTTGCATCTAGTAAATCGCTTAAATCATTCCTTAAAAAATTGGAATAGGATTCTCCTGTTAATCTTCCAGGCAAAACAAAAGGACTGATTAAGTTGTCGGCAATAAGTCATGCCCATACATTGATAATAAATTGTTGTTGGTGCCTTGACTGGATGATGGCATGCGGATTCTCTTCGGCCCAGTGATGAGTGTTGTGAAAATTGATCACGCCATTTCTTGTGAAGGCAGCCTCATCAGAAAACAACACGGAGGATAGAAAAAGAGGATCGCGAGCACACTGTTGAAGGAACCAAGTACAAAAAGCCTCTCGTGGTGGGAAATCAGCTTCATTAAGGCCTTGTATCCTCTGAATGTGATATGGGTAAAGCTGTTGTTCCCGTAAAATTCTCCACACAGTTATGTATCTTACACCCTCTGCTGCTGCTATCCTTCGAGTGCTGTCACCAGAATGTTCCTCCACGAGATTCAGGACCCGCTCCTCCAACTCAACAGTTCTGGCGCTGATTGGTCTACCACCATCTGAAACTCGCTTATTGAATGATCTGTATCACCAAGACGCTCGTCTATTCTCTGAAAGGTCTTCCTATCTGGCAGATGGCGATTTGGGAACCTTTCCGCATACAGACGTCTTGCTGCGGCCGCATTACACTCGGCAAGTCCATACATGAGATGCATGTCTGCCATTTCTATGTTTGAATAAGCCTCCATTCTCACTTCAAATGCACACTATCACTAAATAGCACAAAAACTTTTAAGTTTTTTTTCACTGAACTGCACTTATTCACGGTAAGAAGTTACGAATACGAACAGTGAAACACCGCGATGCACCTCTGATTGACTGACGGCTCTACACTGAACGATATTGAAACATGTCATAGAGTGTACGAAACATTACAATCGGCCAGGCCATACATGAAATAAGTCTCGTACATACTCGCAAACATTGTCGGCAAGCAGTGTTTGTAAACAGTTTGCGGAAAGAATTGCGAACACAAAACGGGCTGTAACTCGGAAACCACACACACACACACACACACACACACACAGCCATGAGATTGATTATAAATTGTAAGAATAAAGTGCAGTGTTGGCCAAAAAAATGGAATAATGACTGTTTTTCTTGCGTCCTTGAAATCTGAAAAGTAGAGATAACGTAGGAGTAAACGAAAACGAAGCAATGGCAAAGGAATTTGATTTAGCACTTCCTGTAATCTCGTTTCTCTTTCAAAACTGAAACATCACATCGAGGCATGGATTCAGTGAGAAACTTGGGAATATTTGTCATTTCAGGATCTCTGAACCAGCACTTTAGAAGGCGTCTTACGAGTTTATCTTCTGTTGAAGTGTCTCCTTTCGAATCCGATTCTCGAAGTGAGCTCAAAAATTCTTTGAGCTTAAATTGGAAGAAATTCCTGGTCAAACCATAAGTTCAATGTCAATATCTTGAAAAACGTACAACTTCGGATGTGTAACAAGGGCCAAATTTCATTGGAGGATGTGTGACTTGTGTGTTCGCTGGCGTAATTATCTTTTAACGTTTTCGTTGTCATTGAGGTGGTTGTACTTTTTAGAAAAATACCATTAATTGTAATTGTCAATTAATTATTGCTAAAGTTTTTAAAATTTTTACTTTTTGTTATTCTGCATTTTCATTTTAAATTGAAGGTACTTTTTTCTTTTTGTAATTTAAGCAAAATTGTTGCATATATGTGGACTTGGAAAAATTTCAGCAAATACATGCTCAGGAGTAAAGTACTTAAATTTGCAAAGATGCCATGCTAATTATTGCATATTTGTAAATCTTTTGTAATTTGTAGTATTTTCGAAAAGTGAAGATGCGCTTTTCCGCAGTTTAGCCCTTACGATGGGGTCAAAACATTGAAAGAAATGATGAGATTCGTAACAGTTCTTAAATATCAAATACAGTGTTTCATTCATGCTATTGTTTCATTAGACTTTTTACAGCACCATTTTGTAAGATTTTAGGCCTGGGGTCATATAAACCCCATAGTTCCAACAACGTAAATAAATTGAAGGTTCCTGCTGACGAGGGTGAAACAAATTTTTTTCAATATTTTTTTTTTTCATTCCTACATGTAACTTAAGTATCAGTTTATGCATTAAATTTTTTGAAAGTTTTGTTTAAATAATGTAATTGTCTAATCGAAATGTAGGTGTTTGATCGTATTTAACACTATTCATGATGTTTTCCACAAAATATGAGTAACTGTGTCCAAAGTATGAAAAAGGTCACACTAGAACCTTCTGTGGGTGTTTTTAGTGGACACCTGATTGACTTCTGTCTTCTTGCATAGTTTAAGTTTTCTTACATAAACTGAACTAATAATATTCATTAGCTTTCCACCGGTATTGACACACACACACACACACACACACACACACACACACACACACACACACACACACACACACACACACACACACACAAAAGTCATCGATGCATTCATAGTTTAAGTAGCAATATGAATAGTTACACATGTTTTTTACATAGTGCACCATTCCGCCCATTTCAGGGTACGAGTAGCTCGCAGCAGTATTGCCAAGGAAATATACATAAAGATATATATATATATATGTATGTATGTATGTATGTATGTAGAATTAGATCACATTAGTGCATTTAGTGATTAGACTGAAATGTTTCGATAAATAATATCAGAATATCTTTTTGGTACCGAAGAGACTCGTTTTTCTAAATAAACTTCAGGAATTTCAGTGCAGTTAATTCGTAGAACACTCCATAATGATTTTATGTTTCTTAGTTCTTCCTTTCATATATTATTTTCAGATTTTATTTTTTAAATTTTTAGTGGGATTAAAGTCAGGGTTTTGAGGTGGTCACTCCCAAGATTTTTGGTTCTCCAAAAGCCCGTTTTTTTCAACCTGTTTTGGGTTATTGTCACGCGCAAATGCGAGGTTTTATCCATTTAAGATGGCTGCTCAACCTGTTGTAATACCTCCCCTTTTTCATTATGCCATAAATTTTCACAATATCACCAATTCTCTTAGCAAAGATGCATCCTTGGATGATTACAGATTCACCTTTACGTTCGAGGGTCTTAGCAAAATTACCCTTCGTACTTGAACTTCTTGTGGCCACGCCTCCTTACGTTCTTTTTAAATTTCTTCGGTCGAAAGTAGGTTTTTTTAATCTGCCTCGCAAATATCGAAGAGACGAGTCTTCTTTTTCATGTTAGCATTCCTTAATTTAGGCTTTGTAGCTCCTACTTTGACCTTAAGACTTCCAATCCCTCCGATAAGCCTTTAGACAATTCTAGAAGAGACGTGCCCACAAGAAATTCAAGTAGTTCGGTTACACTAATACCCTCAACGTGGAGGTAGATATATAATCATCTAGGGATGTATCTCTGTTAATACAGTTGGCGATATTGTGAATATTGCACGTCATCTAATTGGACAGAACCTTGAATTTGTGCTTGATAATGACCCAAAACAAGGCTAAAATAAACAAGAACTGGTTAAAAACAAAAGTTTCTGGAGAGGTGAATATATGATAGTAAACCATTTGAAAGCCTTGACGTTAATTCTAGTGATGGGACGATACCAAAATTTTTAACGATTCCGATTCCGATACCACTAAAAAGTCTCGATTCCGATACGATTCTCGATTCCGATTCCGATTCTCAATATTTTTAAATATAATTCTATACTTGTTTTTCTGGAAATTGTCATATTTTACTCTGGTAAGATTAACTATTTACATTATGAGTATGGTAATATAAATTATAAATTATAATAGATTGGTTTAAAAATAAAAATCAACTGTAAGTTGTAACAATTAATTTTAATCTTCTTGATTACACATCATGGATATACATGTTTTAATGTATAGCTACAATACAATAAAAATAAAATTTGTTATCCTCTTTCATTTAAATTTTAAAGTTTACATTGCAAAACTGGTTCAATTAAAAGTTAAAGAATCGTTTTAAGAATCGGAAATCATGGTACAATTCTCTCGATTCCGATTCCGATTCCTGAAAAATGCTCGATTCTTCCGATTCTCGATTCCGATTCCGATTAATCGTCCCATCATTAGTTAATTCCACCGGAAACAAATGAAAATATCCGAAAATAAATATAACTAAATAAAAACCAAGAAACGTAAAATCATTATGAAGTGTTCTACAAAGGATTTCTCGTGAAATTCGTGAAGATTATTTAGAAAAACGCGTCTCTTCGGTGCCAAAAAAGATGTTCTGACATTATTGATTATATATATATATATATATATGAATAGAAACGATATAAGTGTTAAGGAACGTTTCTGCACACGAGAATTTCGATTTGTGATTGAGTGAGGTCCGTAGCATAATGGTAGAGCGTCCGACCGGCAATTGGAAGGCCCTGGGTTCGATTCCCGGGCGGTTCGCCTCATTTTTCATTTATTCGTTATCTCTCCCCCTCGTGTGCAGAAACGTTCCTTAACACTTATATCGTTTCTATTCATTTATATACTGCGCGGTCATTGCAGTTGTATATGCATATATATATATATATATATTTTTTTTTTGACATTTAATTTTTGACTATTTTTGTATGAAAACATTTCCTAAAACTATTTTTTTCTTCATTTAATATAATTTGCATTAGATTAGAATCATTAGATTAACATTTCCATTAAATTCGGAGATGTTTTCAGACTTATGACAAGTGTATATATATATATACACACACCTGGTAAAAGTTCCGTGCGTCGGTCTCCCTTCACACGAAGGTCAAGCTGGTGGCCCCACTAAGCCTGGCCTGATGGAGGAGCGAGTTGCTTTGCGATCTCCATCGCACTTAGCCAGGCACACCTGACTCATCTGGTACCGTCCTGAGCCAGTATCTAGTCTTTTGAAGATTTCAACTTTGACTCATGTGAGCCTATGACGTTCCTGAGGTTCTTTGGAAGCTGGTTAAAATGTCTTGGCCCCCTGACAATCAAGGTATTTTCCTTCAGTGTTGAGGGTATCCCTTGTCGGGCCTTTAATTTGGGAACACTACACATTCTACCTTTCCTACTTTCCAGTGTTGTTTGAATGTTACTCGTATTCGGGTTTAGTTTGAGGTTAGGTCCCAGTTTTTCGATCATTTTCTGCATGTAAATTATGATGCATTTCTTTCTCCTTCTTTCCAGCGAATACAGATTTAATTAACGTAGTTTTTCCCGGTCGTTGAGTTCTTTGCAGCCATTAGTCTTGGTTATGAAATTCCTCTGGACTACTACTAGTTTATTAATTTCCCCTTTTTTTGTATGGGAACGTCAAGACTGAGCGTATTCAAGTTTTGATATGATCACTGTTTTCAGCTCAGGGGAATCATTACCTTCTTGTCCCTTCTTTTGGAGGTTCTCAGCAGCTGTCCCGTAACTGTTTATCGCTATCTGATTCTGTGGTTCAAATTTTGTATCATCGGTCATTATTACCCCTAAATCTTTTGCTTTCTTGATTCTCTGAATTTCCTGTCTATCTAGGGCATAGTATGATGTTTGTCTAAGTTCTTCATTTCTTCCCTATCTCAAGAGCTGAAATTTCTCGGTGTTAAAATTAATGTTAGTCTTCTGACCATTTGTATATTCTGTTTGTGCCCAAAAAACTTCACTTCTTTCTACGTGAAGGTCAAAATATGAAAATAAAAACCCACTCTAATAGACAGAGTTTATTTCCACAACAGTTTCGACGCCCACTGGCATCCTCCTCGGAGGATGCCAGTGGGCGTCGAAACTGTTGTGGAAATAAACTCTGTCTATTAGAGTGGGTTTTTATTTCCACTGTTTGTGCCCCTCTGTGGGGCTTCAGCATCTCCTGCTTTGTCGATTTTTCTGCTGATCTTTGTATCGTCAGCAAAAGATGTTGCTATTCTCTCCCTTTAATGCCTCCTCATAAAATGTATTTTTGTCAGGTCCTGCTTTCTCTCTATTTGGGGTACTGAAAACTGATTCATAGTTTCAAATATTTAAAAAAAATTTTTGGATCATCGGTTAGCTCATTATTTTCTTTCCTTAAGGGCGCGATAGTGGTCCGCGTTTCTGTTTTTCTTTTTGCGAAGCTATAGAAGTATTTGGGTTATTTTTATTGATTTCACCGCATCTTCCTCTTCTCTCACTTGAATGACCCTTAATTCGTATTTCTCCTTAATTTGTATTTCTCTGTCTATACTTTCAAATTTTACTTGTATCACGTTTTTGGTGGTATTTTTCTGCGCACTTAATTAGCTTCGTGGCTACTCTCCTTCTCTTGCGGAAGGAATAATGTTCGCTTTTGTCTCTCGAAATAGTTCTTCTTCCCCTTTGGTTCTACTTTTGGAACATATTTTTCTAAGATTTCCAGCGTCTCTTTCCCCAAAGTTATCAGCATTTCTTTGGTTGTTTTATCCTCTAAGACTGTTTTCCACTCTGTGCCATGTGGAATATATATCTCTTTTTTTTTTCCCCCAATTTATAGTCTGAGTTTAGATTAAAAATTTCAAATTTGCTTCTTTCTTTAATATGAGTATTTTCTTTTAGTGCTCTCGCCATGTTATTGGAGACCTCGATAATGTTGTCGTCCGAGATATTTGTTGTCGTTATTGTTATGTCATTGATTAAGTTGGTGTTACTTCTGAATACCAGATCCAAGCAGTTATTTTTTTTCCGGTGTTATCTGTTATCTCCTGTGTTAACATAAATTCATTTGTTAAAGCTATCAACATTTTTGCGTGCTCCTGATCTTCTCTTGTACCCTCTCTTGTCCTGGTATATATATATATATATATAAACCTTTGGTTAGCTTCCGCCCGAATTGTTCATTCTGACGAAGGCCAAGCTTTTTACTCCACCTTAGACCTACAGTTTAACGTGGAATACGAACCACACCCCATCAGCAGCCCAGCGTCTTAACCATTAGGCCTAGGGTACCCATTTATCTACCAACCACTTTCTTTATTGTGTGGAAGGATGAACAGCTGGGTTTTGCTGCGCGCCGGCTGCCATCGGGTCTCGAACTCGGGGCCGATGGATTCGTAGTCAGCGACGCTAACCACTACACCACCGAGGTTTTCTTTTCCTTTATAATCATCGATTCTAGGATTTAAAGGTGGTGTTTATTATTACCTGAAGAAAGCATTTTAAATTTATATTTAAAATTTGTATTTAAAACTAAAATATATATATATATATTTATTATTTCTTCTCATTCTTCTGTATTTTATAAATGGGAGGTTAAAATCACCGCAGTGCATTATATTCGGGTATGCGATGTTCAAGGACTTTATTAAGTCTCTGATGTCGGCAGTGGCTTGCGAGAATTTTGCATTTGGGAGTGTTCGGATGTCTATAAATAACTATTAGTATCACTAAGTTTTCCAGTTTTTACTGCTAAGAGCTCCACGTAGCTGTTTGATTTACTTATTATTGTCTCTGTCATATGGCTCTCACTTTATGTATATAGCACAGCCACCTTTTCGTCTTTCTGTTCTGTCAGCCATTAGTATATTTAACCATCAATTTTTATTTCTTTTTTATCGATGATGTAGTCGCAGTTCTCACAATCTACTTGGCAGTCTTGAAGATGTGTGTGTGTGAGGCATGCGATGTCAGTCTTTAAGATGTGTTTGTGTGAGGCATGCGATGTCGGTCTTTGTTTCTTCCATTAATCCTTACGGGTGTGAAACTTTGTTTATCGTGTGGTTCGATCTTAGCTCTTGAGTATTTGTCAGGATTATATTTATGTTTCCTGTTTTGCGTTGTCCTTCGAGTAGGCCCAATTCCAAATTGAATTTCCTTCGCGTGTTTCGTATTTGTATGGTCTTCCGAGAAGGCTCCGTTTCCGGTTACCTGTTCTGGTAGTTTCTTGCTTGGTAAACGGATCGGCTCGGAGGTTCTGATAGTAGCATTTCTTATCATATTTGCAGACCCCCTGCCTTGCATAGTACTTGCAAATGGTGGGATCATAAAAATTGCAGCTGTCGCCATATTTACAGTGACCATTATTATAATAGAAATTGCGCAGGGTGGGGTGCTCATATATATACACTGTCCTGCCTTATATCTGCAAAAGCCCTTTGCCTAGTATATGCATACAGTTCTTTCCACATTATATAATATATAATTATATACACCTTATTTTTGCTTCCGTTCGAATATATAATTTTAAATAAAACTAAGATAATCCATGAAGTTTGCATTATTTCTTCTGAAAATATTTATTTAAGAGTCGACTTTTCGGACCTTGGCCCATTTTCAAGACTAAAATTGTTTTAGAAATTGAGTTAAAGTTCGTGTATATTATCATCACATAATATATAAAGGAAATAGGAGTTTTATCGGTATTAAAAGTTTGGTTTTCTTTTCCTTTATAATCATCGATTCTAGGATTTAAAGGTGGTGTTTATTATTACCTGAAGAAAGCATTTTAAATTTATATTTAAAATTTGTATTTAAAACTAAAAGAAAACACCCATTCTGAAAGGAAGCAAATTTGAGATTTTTAATCCAAACTTTAAGACTATAAATTGGAAAGAAATTTGATCCCATATGGCACAGAGTGGAAAACAGTTTCAGAGGGTAAAACAACCGAAGAAATGCTAATAATGGGAAAAAAAGACGCTGGAAATCTTAGAAAAATATGTTCCAAAAGTAGAACCAACGGGAAGGAGGAACTATTTCGGAACTCTTTTACCCATTAGCGTGGCGTGGGCTACTTGGAGCGGATGAATCTAAGTTAGTAAGAAGTGTTCCCGTCCTTTAGCTAACACTTCTACTATATGCGAATCAATCCTTACTTTAACCAATTTTTTTTCCATCGAAGGATTTTATTTTTTGTTTCACGAATCCTTTAACTGTTGGCGCTTTCTTTAAATTCAAGGATCCACTCCCACTTTTGATGAAGTCTGGAGTAATTTATGAATTTACTTCCCCTTCTTGTAAAGATAAAACATACATCGGTTGTACGTCCACACTTCTTAAATAGGAATTGACTCGCATAAAGGAGTTAGCTATACGACAGGAATCCCTTTTACTAATTAACTAGAGTCATCAGCTTCACGTAGCCGCGACAAGAGATGTAATTATGAATTGAGGTACAAAGATTTTAAAATGTCTTTTTCAGTTAGTAACAAACAGTACCTTTAATTAATCATACAGCCAATGATTATGAAGCCAATGAAATCGAACGTAAATATTGATGAAAATTTATATAATTTTAGTTATTATTTGAAATAAAAAAATAAAATTTACGATCTAAATATTAAAAAGAAAAAAAATGTTTTAACTTTTAAAGCTTCACTATTTTATATATTTTTTATCTGTTCCAAATAGGAATTGTAACTCAATTTATAAAATGATTTTAGTCTTGAGAAATTGCCAAAGTCCGAAACGTTGACTCTTAAATAAATATTGTAGAAGAAATAATGGAAGCTTTATGGATTATCGGGTTTTTATTTAAAATTAAATTTAAGTTCATTAGGAATAACCCAATTAACAGCTTTATATATATATATATAATAAATATATATATATATATATAATAAATATATATATATATATATATATATATATATATATAATATATATAATATATATATATATATATATGTAGAAAACTGAAAATTATATTGGACGTCGCGCAACACATTCGTCTTTTCTCTTAGTGTGTGTGTGTGTGTGTGTGTTAAGGTAGTTTAACCCCCTTCGCAATACCTAAGATCATGACAGAGGGGACCTACAGCTTCACGTGGGATCTGAACCACGGGTCGCTGCATAATCTGGACGCGGAGAACGATCCCCCATCCAACTACTACCCAGATCCAGCGTCGCTTAACTTCGCTGGTTGGCTGGAAGCGGTGTTACGACATTGGACCCTGTCTAATGATGAACCTTTATTCTAGATCAGTTATTCCCAAACTGTGGTACGCGGAGCTCTTTTAGGTAATACGCCAAAGTTATATAAATACGCATTTCGCTAATTGATCCTTAGTTTCATCGTGATTATGTTTTCGAAAGTAATATTAATTGGGGATGAATAACCGACAACTTTTTCGACTGCGGGTTTGCATGATATTCAAATTGCCATCCAGATACATTTCAAATTATTTAACGATAACGTACAACTTCAAGGACAAATTTAAGATTTTGATTCGGTACAAATGTTGTTGAATATCATTAGAATAAATTTAACTTTTTAGATAAGGCCGAAAATTCAAGATCAAGTACGACAGTCCCCTCTCTTGCTAATGTTTTGATTAGGTGTTATATACGCTTTCCTCGCTTCCTTAATGGTGGTTCTTAAGGATGGTGGCAGAATGTGGTACGTCGATCTAAAAAAGGTTGGGAGTCCCAGTTCTAGATCGTAAATAAATTGGTGTGAAGTTTCTAACCTTTTTTCAAAAACGACCAAAGATCTTAGTTAATTTTGAGGTGTTGAGACGTAGATTTTCGGGGAAAAAAAAAAGGTCCGCTTAGAAACCAAAATTTTCTAGAAAGCATGAAAAATTACTAATTAGTAATGATTGAGTTTTGTTTTTGAAATTTTATTGCTTTCACCGAAAAAGACGTCTAAAGAAAAATAAAATATTACCAATTGTTATTTTCTTACTTTTTCTCTAGAAATTTTAGGTTTCTTGGCGGACTTTTTTCCGAAAGTACGTTAAAAAAAAAAATTATTGTAGAAGAAAAACAGAATAAGAGCGTACGTTTCCTTGACATTTTAATCATTTGACATTCGAATGAAATAAATGAAACGTACAAAAATCCAATTAAGAAACGTATTATTGATTTATTTTCAAATAAATGAGAAGTAAAACAGTCAGGCTTTTCACACGCAGTTTCTTAAAGTTCTGAAGATCGTCCCGAATACCTTGTGACGAAACCCGTTATTACCTAAGACGTTGAATCTTACTTTAAATAGTAAATTTATGTTCCAAAATGTGTCAAAATGTCTTTCAAATTTTACTGGTAAGTTTTCGGTTACGTAATTATTCAATTGAAATACACGAAATAAGCTTAGTTTTTGGTTAAACTCAACCAGCAACAAATGGGACGTTTAGTAAAACGTAATAAACGTTTTAATGATGTATATTAAACGACATTTCTTGCTAAAAATAGGCCAACACAACCAAGGATATTGTACGTACGATATCCTGGCAGTTTTGGTTGTTTCAGTAAAGGACGTTGGTATTAAAATGCCTCTTTACGCCCCTCCCATCCCTCCCTCAATAAAAATGAGAAGTTAAAATAAAAATTATAAAAATTCATTGATTCAAAATTGTCCGTTTTTAGTGTTTGTTTTGAAGCGTCAGTATTTAAGGATATTCATTGAAGAAATTTAATAAATTTCCTGTTTTGAGTTATGGGTTTTTCTACTGTTTTTATTTTACTACTTATTAGACCACATTATATAGTCACAAATCTTAAACATTAGTTAATTTCACTTCCTATTTGGTATTTGCATGTATATGGTGATTTGTTAACATTTTCTCTTTTTTGCCAATCATCACTTATTTAAGGTATAGAAATTCTAACGCGTTTTCCATCATTTTCTTTCCCTAATACGGCAGTGAATTTAAAAATCCCCTAAAAAATTCCCAGGGCTTAAGAAAAAATTTGGGGGTTCTTCGTATTTTTTTAAGCCTGGCGTTTCTTCCCTTCCGCTGCAGAAGGGGAACTGGTAAATCACTGGTAAGCAAAAAGGGTCTGAACAGCGTCAGAGCAAATGTAACGAGGGATGAAAGTAACAATGGAATGAATAATCTCGTCAAAGAGCGTAATGAGAGAATGGAAAGAGGAGGCGTGTGTCTTATTTATAAAAGGAAGAGCTACATCGAACGCTCTTGCTTCAGAAGTACGTAATCTCCATCACAAAGGAAGAGAATATTAACGACATCCTCCACTCTATAACATTGACCAAATACAAAAACGATTTATATGAATATTATTCTGATTTAGTCTTACTTAAATCACTCGATTCGGATGTTAAGGAATTTTAATGAGTGTAACCGATGAGC
This sequence comes from Bathynomus jamesi, assembly GCA_023014485.1. Taxonomy (NCBI): domain Eukaryota; kingdom Metazoa; phylum Arthropoda; class Malacostraca; order Isopoda; family Cirolanidae; genus Bathynomus; species Bathynomus jamesi. The sequence goes on along the minus strand of JAJOZX010003316.1, from coordinate 163,570 downwards.
TGTTTTTAGCGCAGGGTTGGCAGAAACCCAGCAAACACCCAACTGGGTTTTTGCTGGGTCGTTGGGTTTTTGCTGGGTTTTTGCCAACCCTGTTTTAGGATGTAAAAAAAATGTTCATACTTTTTTGTTTCAGTAATAGTATGAAATAAAAATTTACTCGGAACCTAAAATCAACTCTAGATGTTTAGTTTGATAAACTATACTGATGAGGTCATTTGGAGAAGCGAAACTGTTTAGTAATTAACATGCTTCAGTTTCTTTCAAATTCTGGATGGGGATATTTTGCATATGCAGAAATTAGTAGTTTATGTATATATTATACACCAATCGACCACGGAAGTACTTCGGGGAGGGGGGGACGTTAGACAGAAGACAAGGGGTGCTGAAACTCCCGTTTCTTCTGTCACTGTCCTCTTCATCTGATCTTTTTCTCTCATTTACCTTGTGAGCAGTCCAGCATGCTCCCAAACACACGCTTGTTCCTCTATTCTTCACTACACGTACATGCATTTTACTCGCTACTTAATCTTCAAAATTCATTAAAATAAAATAAAATGGCATCTTGCCCTTGCCTCTCCTATATATATATATATATATATATATATATATATATATATATATATATATATATATATATTGGTAATAGTTTACGTATACCCTGATAGTGCATACTGAAGGACTTAAAAGATTTTCTTCCGTTTCAGGAACAGAGCCACAAATCGTATCGTCCTTTGTGTGTTCTCACGTTTCGGCTCAATTACCTTCTGCACGGACTCGAACCTTTGGGCTATCATCTCGTGAACATGCTTCTCCATGGCGTTGTTTGCATTCTGTATTACAGGTAAGTGTGTCTTCGTTCTATCGTTTTAACTTCGGTCTTGCGGTTTTTTTTTTTTTTTTTTTTTTGTATGGACGCAAGGCCTCATCCTGGCTGTTCGTAGCATTTCGTTGAGTCAACACGGTTCGCAACCCAAAATGTGAACTGTAGTGTTTTATTTATTAAATGTTCTATTTGGCCGATATATTAATAGTACACGAAGTAAATGAATATTTACCAAGCCTTTCCAGCCCACTTTTCACTGACACAACCGTAATTTACGGTTGGATTTTGTTTATTAAAATAACTAATTTAGTTGAGGATTCAAGTCTTTAGGGTAAGAGCGGATGTTATTACGTTACAACACACACACACACACACACACACACACACACACACACACACACACACACAGTTACAAGGAGTTACAAAGACAAGAGGAAACCTCAAAGACCTTCCGGTCCACTCTGGAAGGTTCCTGTTATTAAAAAAGTTAATTTTTCTTTCAACTATTCTAGCAGTGGTAGAAAACTGGATAGAAAAGTATAAGGCTTGCTCCCTCCCTGCCAGAGGGATATATATATATATATATATATATATATATATATATATATATATATATATATATATATATATATATATATATATATATATATATATATATATTTGCGACTAACAAACTGTCAAGCGAAATTTAAAAATTTCGAGAGCCCCAAAGAACCTGTGATCTTGAGGGAACAAAATCTAGAATTCAACTCGGGGTATGCAGGATCTTATGGCACTCTTGTAGGCGGTTTTCCTCCAACTTCTCCCCCATTCCCAACAGAAATACCCACAAAAACAAATCTAAAAACTGTAACAATCTTTGAGAAGTTACATTCCAACAAACATCTTCAATTTATCTTTCCTAAAGAACTACATAAAAAAACCGCTATATTAGAAAGTTTAATTGGAAATAGTTACAAAAACGCTATATTAATTAACAATATTAATTAACAATGTTCATTACAAATATTTCTCAAACAGATACAAATAAGCATAGACGCTATTACAGAATTTCTCTCCGTGACATTTATTAAATTTATTACAAATCAGATCTGCGCATTACAGAACCTCAGCAGTGTAACTTCGTAATGTGATTTTGTTGCGAAGATCCTGTGTCGTTTGGAGGTCAGGTTCTTGGCCCTGACTGTAGTTGGCTTGATTGAGGAGAGAATTGCCTTTCACAAATCCAGGCACATTTGGGACTGTTGTGATTTAGGTGTCTAAATTTCTTTTGAACGGGTCTTCATCGACTCGAGGAATGTTCCTTATTTCTCTCGATAATTTGTTGAATAGTTTTGGCCCGCCAACGACGAAGCCATTTTGCTTTGCCGATAAAGATATTCCTCGTCATCTTTAAGTCTAGAGGAATACTGCTCCTTCCGCCTTTCTTGTTTTCCATTGTTCGGATAATAAGAGCGTACGTTCATTTTGAAAATATGAACCACTTCTTCAGTTTTATCCGTGTGTAGATGACGATCTTTCTATTTTCCTTTCTAAGGAGTGTTCACGTAACTTCCCCCATTTAGTCTATTTATTTTGGCTGTAAAATGGATTTCTTTTATTAGACTTTATGGTACTTTTGCATTATCCTCCCAACACTAATTTTTTTTTATAACGGCTAACGCCTGCGGCGGGCTGTTTTTACCGTAACCTAACCTAACCTAACCTAATACCAACACTAATTTTTTTTATAATGGAAGGAAAATAAAGTACCATAACCAAAACCAAACCAACATTATATAAAAAAAATTAGTGTTGGGAGGATAATGCAAAAGAACCGACTTATTTTTCTTTTCTATGCAAATACAAACCAAGTTTGTAGTTTGAGTTTGATTACAATTCAAGATTCTCATTAAACGAATCATTATACATTTTCGTCTCTTGTAAAAGTCCTGAATTCTTATCCCGTTATGCTTTGGGTTTTATTTATTGGTATTTCATATATGTGAAGTTTCTTCACAACGTCTGTAGTAATCACTCGTGTATTCCAAAAATTTGATTTAAATACAAAAATTGGTCGTATTTTGGATTAACAGAGTATTGTGTTCAAAATTGTGAAGCCCAGTTTCGTTAAAATTGAACTTAAATAAATGATGTTACTCGAAGATAAATTTGGTTCAGATTAAATATACACAAGTTTATATTTACTTGGAAATTAGTTTAATTTCATGTGGGAAGTTTGAAAATGATTAATTCCAAGTAAATATTATCTTGCGTGTATTTAATCTAAACCGAATTTATTTTGAAGTAAATCATTATTTAGTTTAGTTTTAACAAAATTGGGACTTATTGGGAAATTGGGACGGGACTTTTACTGTATTTTTAATATAGTATGTTTGTTTGTCCAAATCCCAACAAATTCTTTAAATTAAATAGTGTTTTTTAAATTCATAAATCGTCTGTTTCTTTGAATTTTCCTTCCCATTTCTAACAATATTTCCTACTTTCTTTAGCTCATCCTATGTACTATTGAGCTAAAATGTGTCTGTGTGTCTGTCCGCTTTCTTCGGAACCGTGCACAGACTAAACGACACATCGGAAAATTCTGCAACCACCACCAACTGATAGTCCATGAGCTGCCGATGTGCTCTGTCAAGTTTCCCGGTCCTAGGTCACAATTACTGGGTCCGAAGGCCCCAGCACCGCGATAAAACTACAGAAAAGAACGCAGCCGTGAAAATCTTGAGCTTCACATTGTGTGACATATATACTGCTACCCGCCCGGGGGTAGCGGGGAAGGGGGTGGGGTAATTGTGGGGGTGGGGGTAATGGCGTTTTTTACTTTTGTGGGGGGGTAATGGAGTGGGGGTGGAGGGTAATGGGGGAGAGGGGTGGGGGGGTAATGGCGTTTTTTAAAATTTTGTAGTTGGATCACAGTGCTACCTGCCCGGAGGGCCAAGTTGTACAACGGTCGCGAGCGATAGCGAGCTACCGCTTGTTGCCTGTTTTTTAAAATTCTGAAAGTTCCATATTGTTGTCTTCCTACCTGTTTGCTATGCCTCCGTCAAATAAATTTGGAGGGTCAAACTGAACTGAAGCTCTCCATCCGTCAGTCCGTCACACTTTCGTGTCCATGTTATAATTTTTGAGCCGCTCAACATAAATTGATGGAACTTTATACACATATATGGATCATCAGAAGACTGTATCATAAGCAAGAATCATACCGGTCCATCAAAGGTCAGGTTCACAAAATACTATAGGTGGAGGCACTGATGTCATTCCTCTAGTTTTTATTCTATCTGCATCTGTTTACGGAGATTCTCCATCGTTTGGGATTTTTGTCTGCAAATTTTTTTTGCCATCCGCAATGAGTGTTACTGTACACTATTGGTAACCTCATTAGTTTTGTCGTTTACCATTATTATGGATAACAGGGGTACATATTGTTCAAGGATTGGAGTATTGATAGTTACGTACAGTATGTATTGAAAACTCGATTCATCTTTTTTTTCCTTGATCTTTGCAGGGTCATGACGGCTCTAAACATTCGAAAAATCAACTGTGATTAGCCAGTATTAACCAATCACGGCTCTTCTCACTCGTAATTCTCTAGTTTAGCATATAACGTCTGTGAAGTTGTATTACGTTTAGGAAAAGTATAATATACTTTGTGTGCGCGAGACATGAAAATATTTGTACATTGTTAAACATTAAAGTTTAATGTTATTTAATTTAAACCACCATATGCGGGAACATTTTCAGTACATTTCTGTAAACGAACCCTAACATTTCCCATAGCTGCATGAAAAAACTGGGGAGGGACACGACCAGTTACTTCATGAATACTCTCCTCTAACTTTTGGATATTACGTGTACTGTTTTGTAAACCTTTTCCTTGGTTGGCCCAACATGCATCAGAATTGTCCCACTGTGAAACGGTGGTGAACACAAAATCCTGCAACATCTTTCTGGTTTCATTGTCATTGGAAGCTGATTTACAGGATGACAATTGTTGTGAATGTCATACCACACTACACGTTGCATGACTTTAGGTCGACCAAGAACTTTTTCCACCGCCGCACATGGATCTTCCACTGGCCATGCATTAACCAACATGAAACACGGATTCGTCACTCCACAGGATGTTTTCAAGAAGCTCAGGCCAAATCACCAAGCCAGGATAGCATTGATTCGACAAACTGCATGTGGCTGTTACAATCCTCTTGATAAATTTGGATGTAATGTGGATTCCAGGGCAGTTAGGGCATTTTTTTATATATTATTATGTTTTGTACAGTGTTAAAGAGTTAGTTCACTTTCCCGAGAATCAACACGAATTGATTTATGTGGAATTTCAGTGAACATTGCCTGCTCTGTCTCAATGGTTTCTGTTGCGCGTGATATTGATGGCTGCCCCTATCTGCGTTTGTCTCGCGCAGATCTTGTAGCCAACCTCTTTCGGTGACAGTTCTTTATTGTTATTGCAGCCATCGTAATGTTTTTCATTCTCGCGCTTCCACCACTTTTGCACTTTGATAACAAAGCCTCCCCTCCCCTACCCGATATCTGGATGCAATGCGGGCTTGATTAGTGCTTGTTCGTATGTTCGCCACTGTACCGTAGTCCGAAAAAAAATGCCTAAAAGAACTATTTACATGCAGTTTTTTGTCATACAAATAAAAAATTAAATATCTCACGTAATTTAATTGACAATATTACTTTTTTTTCCGAACAGTATACCAAAATTTTCGCATGTCAGTCTAGTAAAAATTAAAAAAGAATACACAAAAAATAGGGTTGTATATATATATATATATATATATATATATATATATATTAAAATAGATGAATGATCATCTTGTCTACATCACTACATGTAAGTATGGAAACCTTGCCTCTAGACACGTTCTTTCCACACACATAATTGTGTTGGTAATGAAGACAAACCACAGTATACCAATTACTTAAATTTAGATCTCGTAAGGGAATATTACATTTTAAAAGCCAGAACAGAACCTAGACCAGAATTCTTCACAAAATGTGGTAGAGAAATATTTTGAGTTTTATTAGTTCGAAAATTTCTAAGTCTTTGTAAATACTTTGTAAATATAGATTAAGTATAGTTAAGTTAGGCGAAGTTAGATTAAATTAAAATAGATTATGTTGTCATCTTGGGAGAAACCCGGCACTCGTCCTTCCCGGTGACCCCTGGTTGTCGGTGGCTATACTAATGACCGTTCCATTGAACGTTCGTGGGTGTGACGCAATTAAGGCACAGTGCACGATATTATTAATGACACGAAGATGTTAGCGTGGACCCATTTATGTCGTTCTCCCTCGTATTATTTTTCCCCTCAAACCTCAGCTAAGTGACATTGGTTACCGTAACACTTTAAAAATATACCTTCAGCCGTTTTTCATGAAACAAATAATTTTTAATATTTAATCTTGTGTTTGTTTACAGAATGAATTAAATTACACCTACGTTATATAATTTAATAAAGAGGAATAGGCCATGATTGGAAATCAAATAGACTCAAGGAAACGGGAATATAGCCTAACGAAACGTGAGTAGGGCCTAGAATAAGACGGACCTTGGGAAAAATTAACTTGAATTTACTGGCCTAAGTTCATCCTAAAAGTCGGCCCCATTTCCCACGAGCTATATGGAAATATAAACTAAAAATGACAAGGGAGGGTAAATACAATCTTCCGATCGACTGTGTACGACCCTCCCTCTGCTTGGCTGTTCCCGACTATGTTCTCCCTCTGCTTGGCTGGTTCCGACTATCTTTCGGTCTTCTTCAACTTCTTTTGCGCTTTCTTTCTCCCTCTAGCCTCGAGAATTCGAGGTTTTATCTCGGATTGGGAAAATGTGTTCTTTAGTCTTTCTTCGTTTGATTCTCGAAATTGCAAACAACTTTAAATACATTATATTACGAGTTTTCCAAATTCCTGTGTTACATTATTTAATTAACTTGTGTTGCCTATTTCATAATTTTAAATAATTTTAATATTTATTTCATGTACTGTTTGAACACTTAAAATCATTCACGAATACAGTACATGATTTGATGAACTCATGTCGTGGGTGGCATCACGTGATTAGTTACAACCCATTGGTTAACTAAAAACAACTTCAGTCAGATCACGTTGAGACCTGTTCGGATGTTTACGTGCAAACAGTCGTGTATCCTTTTGTGATTTACTTGAGGCCTACTTAGAATTTATATTATACCTAACTTAAGTTTTTCATTTATATCAACATTTTACTATATTTTATATTATCAATAAATCCCCAATTTTGCAAACCCATTTATTAGATTGGATATGTTAGACTAGGTCATTTCGTCGTATTTGTTAGTGGAGGTCGAATCGCTTCCGTCGAGAAACTTTGTCACGTCGGTCTAAAGTTTTGTCTTTCAAAAGATTCGAATACCTTTTATAAGGGAACAAACGAAAAGGTACGATTACATTATAATTGTATTTAACTTATTAAAGGAATTATTACTTTAACTGCTTTTGCTCGACCGATAAAACTGGATTTTAATACCCATTTTTTGTTTTCTTGCCTCCTATTTGGGGTATGACTTCGGGATTATATGGTTTTATACGATACTGGATTACGGGTGTGCTCCTGAAAACCATCGCTACTTGTTTCACGTTTATCGAAGCCCTTCATGGGTACTGCAGCTACCATCTTTGGTTTATTAACCGCATTCCAGTAAGGTTGACGAAGCTTCTGAAGGAATTGGAAAAAGTGGGAATGTTTAAGGAGCCTCTTTCATCTAAACCTCACTTTTACCGCACTCCTCCTTCTGATACGATATACCCGCAGGGCCGCCGAGAGGGCGGGGAACCCGGAATAAATCCACGGGGCCCGGAAAGAGGGGGGAAAATCTAAAAATATTAATAAAGCAATTGATTAAATAACAGAGGAAATGTAAATAATGAACATACATTTTATAGAAATTATCATAGTCAAACTGAAACGGATAAAATATTATCTGCGGCCCACCAATGCCCAAGACCGACTGACAGATCTGGGAACCATTGAAATTGAAAGCCAGTTAGCCTGTACTTTAAATTTCATCAGAATCATTTACCACTTTGCTAAAGAGAAGGCAAAGAAAGTACACTTCTAATTATGAAAATCTTGCGGTAAACAATTGTATTGCCTGCATGGACTGGTACTGCATTTGTAAATTGTATGGTCATAGAATTAATATAATTGATTCGAAAAATAAAATGGTCCTTTTCCTCTGAGTTGTTTATTCATATTGTATGTTTTGAATAGTGACTTGGACATATAATCATTTTGCTTGTTATGTACACAAAAAACATTTATAATAAAATACTGAGTAAACAGGGGGGGGCCCATATACCAATCCTTCCCCGAGGCCCGGGGCAGCTCTCGCGGCCCTGTATACCAGTACAGCTCGTAGGAGTGTAGGGCCACGTAGCAACACCGCTTCCCGTTAGATCAGCGAGGTTATGCGATGCGGGTCTTTTCAGTAACTGGATGAGTAACCTTCCTCCGCGTTCAAATGATGAGGGCGACTCTTAGTTCAGATCCCACGTAAAACTGTAGGTTCCCTCCATCACGTGACCTTTGCTGTTACGAAGGAGGTTAAGCAACTTCAGACGTTGTTGTTGGAGTGTGTAGGTAATTCTACTGGTTTGGTCTTGTCAGTTCGTCTGTTCATCAGACATTCGTGTCCACGTCATAACTTTTGTACCGCTCAACATAAATTGACGAAACTTTATACAGTACAAATAGCAGAATATACTGATAATTCGGTACGCAAACAACACGGCCAAAAAATTATAATTATTTTTTATTACTCCGGCCAGAACGCGATTTTTAATTTTTTTTAAGCTAAACGGGCAAAATTAGAGCCAGTCGCCCAACAACCACGGATAAAAATTAAAAAATAGAAAAAAATAGAAATAGAAAAATAGAAATAGAAAAATAGAAATGATTCTCAAAGACTTTTGCCTGAAAAGCTGTCATGCTTCCCAACGGCATATTCAGATAAGAATACCGTAATTAAACTACAAAATTAAACGTTAATCCCAACATTGTGTAATGGATGTAATGTATATCTTATGTAATGTGTTCTTTCTGAATAAAGATTATTATTATTATTATTAATAATTGTTATAATACTCGGACAGACGCGAGCCGAGAACTCGAGACTCGAGTGACTGTTATATTTTAGATTTTCTCTTACTTTCATTTGGTTGTTTCTAGTATGTTTATTGTTAGTCTATTTACAAATCAATGCACTAAACTAATACTCTTATGATACTTTTACATAAAATAATAAAGTAATATGTCTTTTGGGGTCTTCGGAACCTGACCTATTTTTCCCGTAAGATCTTCAACAATAGATGACGCGAACCGCGATACCGCGGGTGTTCCTTGGAATGTAACCTCCCTGTTATTAGCGTATTCTACTGTGTGTATCAAGACGGTGTCGCGAGCAAGACTCCGGTCACAAAGAGATCAAAGGTGAAGTGGAGGACCGCGCCATAACTTTTGAACCACTCCACATAAATTGATGAAAATACATATATATATATATATAATATAAGCACAGAACGATGTGTCGCGAGCAAGAATAAGGTCTTTGAATCAAAGGTAAAGGTTACAAATATAGGCAGTAGCATTGATGTCGTTCCGTCCACCACGAAATACGGTGTTGAACCTTTAAACTATGTAATTATGAGAAGTAATTTAGCGATGAAATTCGAAATAGCAGACACATTTAGTTCCATGTATTTACTAATTAACTCAACCGTAGCGCCATCGAACCGAGAAGAGAACGTATTGCTCGTATTGCTCGCGAGCACCACTGTGCTCCCTGATGGTCTGACGGTGCTCTCTTACAATGCTTAAAATCGTGTTTTGTAAAAGGAATTTGATTTTTCATTTTTTTAGGGCATTAAAACAGGTTTGAAAGAATTTTGACAGTGGTTTGATTATTCTTAATTTTCGCAGATTGAAAAGGTAGGGAACCCCTGCGTATTGTGTTCCAGACAAAATTGCATTGCGGTCTCTAAGGATGTTTTTGTTTAAGTTTCTGAGTAGTGTGGTATTAGCTAATCAAATCTAACCTAATGTGATTTTAACTAACCTAACCTAGGGTAACAGCCTAATTAGGGCTAACATCTTTCTACCAATAATGAAACTGTTTTTAGATTTTTTTTTTTATATAAATATGTTAATGTTCGGAGGTACTCGCCACCAACCCACCCAAAAAAACCTCGCAACATCCGTGAATTCTCTCATACTCAGCTTCACTTGCGTTCAGCTGTTTACGTAGCAAAGTTAAAATTTGTTAACTTAGCCAATGATGTGGAAAGTAGTTTCGTCTGACAAATATAACTATTCAGAAAGTATTGGATTCATTTCTCCGAAATGTAGCAGTTCACAACACGTGTCAGTGTGTCTACCATAATCATTTTCGAAGAGTGCTGAACTAAGGTCAGTTTTTAAGGCTACAAATGAAACTAACTTCGCAGAACATTATAGACATTCGACATAGAAGCACGACATACAGATTTTGGGGACACCTCACAACTTTCACAGACACGGTCAACGTTTTCGAGGACTAAGTATGACCTCTCCGATCATAGTAAATAATGAACTGAGCCACTTTTCTCAAACTTCATCTATTGAATTGAATTGAATTTATTTATTAATAATAAAATAAATACAGTAGTCTTTTTACACTACAATTTTTACAATGACATGAATAATTGTGAAGCTCGACTATGTATTTATTTTTTTTATTTATTTAATTTGGCCCTTAAGCTTTAGGCTTTACTGGGCTCTTATTAAAAATAAGCAGCTAGCTGTTATAATTTAATAATAATAAATAAATAAATAAATAAGTATTATTAACAGTAAATAAGTATTATTAATAGTTAAAACCTGTATTTCAATCTTAAACAATATTAATGGACAATATTAAACATTATTAGTGGACATTAATCCAAGATTTTTGTTAGTATCCCATTATTAATTGGGATTTCAACTTGGTTTTAAACAAATTTACATTCGCAATATTTTTTATATCGGCATGCAAGTCATTCCATAGTTTCAATCCAATGAAAATGGGTAGTTTTTGAGATGAAGACAATCTAAATTGAGGTATAACAAGCTTTGCTCTATTTCTGGTCTGATACGAGTGGATTTCTTGATGAGTTACAAAATATCTATTTACCCATTGCAAATTAATGATTTTGTTCTTACACTTGTAAATAAAATGTGCCAGTTTGCTTATATCGTTGAGCTTTAGTAGGTTTAGCTCTTTAAATAATGCACTAGTGATCAAGGAAATCAGCATCAGATAATAACCTTATTGCTCGTTTTTGGATGACAAAGATACCATTTAATGCGTTGTTAGCGGAGTTTCCCCAAACAAGGGTGCAGTATGTTATATAAGGAAGAACAAGAGTATGATAAAGAGTCAATAAAACTTGTTTAGGGACTACATTTCTAAGTTTAAACATTATAGCAACGCTCCTTGAAATCTTTTTCGCGATATAATTTACATGATCACTCCATTGCAAATTCTTATCTAGCATTACACCAAGAAATTTTGTTACAGTACACTCCTTTATGGCGATTTCATTAACATTAAGTTCATCAAGATATACATTTCTTTTATTAGTAAAAATCATGAAATTTGTTTTACTGGTATTTAGGAAGAGTTTATTGGTGGTCAACCATTTCATTACACTGATGAATTCTGAATGAAATATATTCTTAGCTGTATTAACATCTTTGCAAGAAAAAGAGAGAGTTGTATCATCTGCAAACATTATGAAGTTCAGTATATCAGATGAACGTGGAAGGTCATTTATATATAATAAAAATAACAGTGGACCCAAAACTGAGCCCTGTGGCACACCATGTTTGACAAGCGCTTTAGTGGAGCAAACCTTATTTACTGATACAAAATTATATCTTCGCTCTCCCCCCCCACCTGTATGGTGACATTTTCGATAGTAGATCCTTTCCATGCTTTTTCCTAAATTTTGTTTGAACTATTCTTACTAATTCATACTCAACTAACTCTAACACGCATTGTGCCTTCTCTACAGCTGCCATTTTTGTTTGGTGGCGTTTTAGCATTGACGTAATTCATTTTCGATTGCCATAGTATAAAATAAATTTGTCTACTTTAAATATTGATACTTAAATTTTTCTTATATTCATTATTTCATATTTACATTCAAAGTAAACACACACACACACACACACACACACACACACACACACACACACACACACTAAAAAAAATCGATTATTTTGATACGAGATTAAGTTTTCTTGAATAATGAAATGTTTTCAGTGTTTGTTGCTCGACACATCCGTTGCTCTGGCGTTGATATTTGGTATATCCCAAATATGAACATGGCTCAATGGATCTTTGCTATCTGGATGCAACATTGCGTAAATGAACAATATTAGGACAAATGCGATTAAGTCGTCAAGGAATATAAACAAACCTTCATATAACAATATGAACGTTTGCTTTGATGCTAATTATTCTTTTGAATTAATCACCCTCCCTCGATGTCCAGATGAAAAGGTTCATTCAAAATAAATGGCTAATGAACAGTTTTTCCGAAAAAAGTACGTCTAGAAACTTAAAGATTTCTAAAAAGTATAAAAATTACTAATTGGTTATATTCTCTGTTTCTTTGTATATTTATTTATTTTGTTGATAGGAATAGAATTTCAAGAATAAAGCTCATTCCTTACTAATTAGTAATTTTTTATGCTTTTTACAAATTTTATGTTTCTTGGTGAACTTTTTTTAAAGGAATTGTACATTTTAAGATTTTATTTGAAGTTGAGAACATGGTAGTTGGTCATGCTATTTCATCATTTCTTCGTATAACGTATCCTATAGCTCGGAGACACTACGAATTAAACGTAGATAATGAAGCTAATCCCTAAGTAATGATGGGCAGTTAGGCAGTTGGCTTTTGTAATATATTTAAGAGTTGAGGTACAGGGTAAGAAGTTGGTGATAAGCGGTGTAACCAAATTGTTTATGGGCCTTTGGGTTTTTTCTGTAGCTTTGACAGATTACATAAATGTAGCAATTTATGACGAGTTAACTCGGACGATGGCCTGGAAACTCACCCGAGTTAAATCTGTGCAAAAATCTGAGTGCAATTGTCAAACAACGAGTTGAAGTAGCTTTCTGAAATATCCTAAGAGCCCAGGATCAAAGTTCAAAAGAAAAGTTGGTCAGGGTGGTCAAAGAGGCTTTGCAAAGCATCGGCATTTGTCACGGTTTTTTAAATTGATCGAAATGATATTCTCTTGGATCCCAACACCGATAAAGAGTTTTGTTACACCGCTTATCTACGTGTTAAAAGACTGGGAGTGGTTCTTTCTGTCTGTGACAGTACCAGCCGGATTAAATAGTTGCTTTGATAATTTATATATTGAAATTAAAAAGTTTACTGGCAGAAGAAAACAAAATAACGTCCATAATACAACTAATAATAATAATAAAAACTATAAAAAAAGAGGACTAAGAGAATAAATAAAAATAATACACGTAATGAAACAAGTAATAATAAAAGGTAAAAATAAAACCTTAGACTGAAAAAAATGAAAATACAAGTGATAAAAATATCAGAGTTAAGTGGAGCTAAAGACAAACATTTTCATACCAAGAAGTCCATATTATAGAAAACATAAAACCGGATTGCTTGATGGATAGCTTGAACAATTGGATTGTCTAAATTTTGATTTCTCTGCATTAGACTGTATTGAACACGTTACTTCCGGGAGGCTCGAGACATTGTGGTTAGCGAACATTTGCGAAGCTAAGCATCTTAGAGGTAACTTATGCAACACACTCTAAAAACTGGGCAATACATGTACCGTACATTTACTCTTTAAACGAGAGTATACTTACAAATCAAAAGGTATTTCATTAACTAAACTAAAAAAATATTTCGTAAACATTTTGAATCTAAATGACGCCGAAAATACGAGCCATGATTTGAATCAAATCTCTACCCTGGAATTTGCCAAAGATTAAGTAGTAGTAGTAGTAGTAGTAGTAGTAGTAGTAGTAGTAGTTAAAATCTTTTAAAATATGCATATGGTCACTCAGTATCAGTTTCCTTTTAGGGAGAAAATTTTCCATGCCAAATTGAAGCTCAATCCATGGGCAACCAGGAGTCGCTAAATGACCTTGAAGTTTCCCCATACAGCACTGGAGACCCTTGCCACGCGTTTGGGCCCCTAGGTACACCCTACCAAAATTTTCGTGGGTCCTTGACACTCCAACGATGGTCTTCAATATCTGAAAAAGTACTGCCGCAGGGAGGGATTCGGCACATGAAGATAATGCTTATTTTCAGGACTTCTTTTGAAAAAGAGCCATGGTGAAAGATGTGGCTGTTTGCTTAAGTGTTTGCCTCGGAGGAGATGACAGCCTCCCATCACCACTACCACCATCATCACAATCACAGTTGGTAGCCTGACCAACCGATAACCCATCGTTCCTGGAATTGTTTGAAGGGGAAATGGCATGCCCATGAACGGTCCAGACATCATGATGACCACAACATCGATGATAATTTTGTGAACGCGATGGCGGCGACAGGCATCGTATAGAGGAATCTTTCCCAACTTCTCAATCAGGGTGCATGCTCTTGCGTGCTTGCCGCTGTTGCTGGTGGTGATATAAAAGCAAATTCCAATGTTTGTTTATCAGATTCCGCTCTGAAAGAGTTTGTTCCATTGAGATATCGCTTTTCCTGTTCTAGAAAGGTTTTTCTCTTGAAGCCAAAGACGAAGGTTGCGAGTCTGTCTTCTTTCTCCATCGTTAGCTCGGTGACGGAAATCAGAAGCGTCACATTCCAATAAACAAGGGGAGTGTTAAATGCAGCTGTTAAATAATTTGATATTGTCTCGCAGTGGCGCACCAAGGAGTTTCTTTGGGAGGTCGGGGCTGATAGCCTAATTTTTTATCTTTTTTGTAGTAAATTCAAACATGTAATTGTGAAAGTGTTTATTTTTACAAATTTACCTACCTTAAATGACAATATCCAGTCTTCGTGGTTTTTTATTGAGCCCATCCAAAATGTCACCGACATCATGGAGCAATATTTTCATTTCTTAAGAGCCCGATAGGGGTGCGAGTTCATGTTTTTCATTTCGCAAAGTTGTAGAAGTATTTTGGGTTTTTCTGTTAATTCTATCGAATCTTCCTCTTTCTCTCGTAATTAACGTGTCAGGAGAGATTATGATTATTTATCATTTTTGTCACAGTCGTCTGTGCAGTGTATTAATTTTTTAGCTACTCTCTTATTTTTGTGGAATATTGTTCTCCTTTGCCTCTCGAAATAGTTTTTCTTTCCTGCTTTTTTGGGATATTTTCCTAAAATTTCCAGCGTCATTTCTTCTAAGTTTATTAGCATCTCTTCAGTTGTTTTGTCCTTGAATACTGTTTTCCAGTTTATTTGAGCCATATTTGATCTGATTTCTTCCCAATTTATAGTCTTGGAGCCTAGGTTAAAATTCTCGAATTTGCTTCTTTCTTTGGTGTGTACAGTATTTTCTTCTAAGGCTGTCGTCATATCAATTGATATTTTAGTGATGTGGTCAGACATAATCTTAGGTTATTTTTGTCATCAATTGGGTTGTTAACAGTTCATGAATACCAAATCCAAGCAGCTATTTTTTTTCTGGTGTTCTCAGTTATTTCTTGTCAACATAAATTCATTTGTAGAGCTCTCAGCATATTTGCTTGTTCCTGGTCTTCTTTTGTGCCCCCTTTGTCTTGGTTTATATATATATATATATATATATATATATATATATTATATATTATATATATATATATATATATATATATATATATATATATATTAGTGGTGGACCGGATATCCGCATCATTTTTAACATCCTCATCCGCACTTCTGACTGCGGATATTACCTCTAATAAATTATGCAATTTACAATTAAATTAGCTTATAGGGCCCAGTCATGCACATTTCATATAAAATATTAATTAATTATTAATGAACAAACAAATATATAAACTTCAAAATATAAACACTTGGTAACACAGAAAATTGAATGAAATTTGTTTCATTGAATTTTCTGTGGCTGAAACTCTTGAGAAAGTTATTATTTTTATCATAATGAAAACATTAATATTAATTTTAATTCTTATGCATTGCCTGCCATAATAGTAATATCACGAAATTTGAAAAATTGTCATATATTCATAATTCTATATTATATTGATAGATTAACTAAAAATCCGCATCCGCAGATATTGAAATTAAAAATCCGCATCCGCAGATGTTGAAAAACTAACATCCGGTCCACCACTAATATATATAACTATAGGCCAGTGTCGCTTACATCTCATCTCACTAAAATATTTGAAAGAATAGTTACAGAAAATCTATGACTTTTGGAAACTCAGAAAAAATTCAATGATAACCAACACGGGTTTCGGTCAGGCAGATCATGCCTATCACAACTAATGGAACACTACAACAACGTTATTGATGCACTTGAACGTAATGAAAACTATGATATACTATACACAGACTTTGTTAAAGCGTTCGACAAGTGTGACCATGGAATCATAATACATAAACTGAAATATATGGGAATAACAGGAAAAGTAGGGAAATGGATATATAATTTCCTCTGTGAGCGGCGGCAAGTCGTTACAGTACAAGGAGTATCTTCATCAGAATCAGAGGTCCTCAGCTCGGTACCACAAGGAACAGTATTAGCTCCTCTACACTTCATAATCATGCTGACATAGATGAGGACGTTACCAGAGACAGCACAGTAACATTCTTTGCGGATGACACAAAGATCAGTAAAAAAAAATAAGAAACCCAGAAGATATAGGATTTCTACAAACCGACACAAACAGAATCTACAAGTGGACGGAAGACAACAATATGAAGTTTAACACCGAGAAATTTCAGCTATTACGGTACGGAAAAAGAGAAGACCTAAAATCCATGGAATATTATACCCCAAATGGACAGGAAATTCAGAGAAATTCCAGAGCAAAAGATTTAAGGGTTGTAATGACAGATGATGCGAAATTTGAAACACAAAATAAGATAGCAGTAAACAGAGCAAAGAGAATAACGGGACAGATATTGAGAACCTTTAAACGAAGGGATAGGAATGTAATGATTCCTCTACTGAAAACCCTGATCATACCCAAATTGGAATACTGCTCGGTCCTAACGTCCCCATATAAAAAAGAAGACATTAGACAGCAAGAAGGGATCCAGAGGAGCTTCACAACCAAGATCAATGGGTGCGAAGAACTAAATTACTGGGAAAGGTTACGCGACCTATATTCACTGGAAAGGAGAAGAGAGAGATACACCATTATTTACACTTGGAAAATAATGGAGAAACTAGTCCCTAATCTTACTCTGAACCCTATAACTCCCCAAACAACGGTGGAAGGTAGAAACGGTAGACTGTGTCGTATTCCCAAATTAAAGACGAGACAGGGAACATTCTTAACCCTGAAAGAAAATAGTTTTGTAGTGAGAGGACCAAAACTGTTTAATAAGTTGCCCACAGACCTAAAAAACACGAAGGGAGTTGCAGTGGACATCTTCAAAAGAAGACTAGACGCTTGGCTCAGAACAATCCCCGATGAGACGGGCGTACCTGTCTATGTGAGGTGGAGAGCACAAGAAATCAAGTCACTACTTCACCAGGCCAACTCGAGAGGAGGGGCGACAAGCTTGACCTTCGCGAAATGAGGAATCATCGCGCGAAACCTTTGTAAGGTTGTAAGGTAAGGTAAGATATATATATATATATACAGGGTGGGCCGTAAGTTTCCATACATAGGAAAAATAAACATTTTTTTATGGACAACCATTTTTATTTATATAATATGCTCTACATGGTTGCCATTGTTTTGAAAACACATTTCAATACGTGTTCCCCACTGTTGATGAACACGCATTAGCACAGTTGACGTTATGCTTGTAATGGCGTTGGTGATACGTTCCTTTAGATGATTTATGTCTCGTATCTTTTCCTGATACACCATGGCCTTCAAGTGCCCCCAAAGATAGAAATCAAGGGGGGTGAGATCTGGGGATCTGGGAGGCCACTCCGCAGGACCACGCCGACCAATCCAAGCATCCGGAAACTGCTGCTGATCCAAATACCGACGCACGTGAAGACCATAATGAGGTGGAGCTCCATCTTGCTGGAAGTAAACTGGGAAGTTACCTTCCTCGTTTAGCAGGGATGGGAAAATCTCTTCTTGCAACATGTTAAGATACCTTTCGGCATTAAGATTTCCACTGACAAAAATTGGTCCAATAATTCTGTCACCCCATATCCCGGCCCACACCATCACTTTACCGGCACCTTGCATCTTCGTCGGACTCAGCCAGTTAGGGTTAGCATTACTCCAATAACGTGTTTTGCCGATTAACCTCTCCATTGACGTAAAAATTTGCTTCATCGGTAAACAAGATCTTACGTCAAACGCATATTCTTAGGGTATCTGAAACATAAAAACAAACGTTTAATTTTTCCTATGTATGGAAACTTACGGCCCACCCTGTATATATATATATATATATATGTCTTCCCACCCTTTTGTTTTTTATAAATTGGGAAATTAAAATCGCCACAGAATATTATTATATTGGGGGATGGGGAGTTTAAGGACTTTATTAGGTTTCTGATATCAGCAATGATATCAGAGAATTTTGCAATTAGAATGTTTGGAGGTCTGTAAATGACCGCTTGTATCACATTCAGTTTTTCGGTTTTTACTAAACCTCCACGTCCCTCCATTAGTGTTAATAGCCAATTGTAGCCTTGTGCGCCACTGGCGAACTACTGTAGAAATAATGTCTTGATCGACCTTATGTTCATGTTAAAATGCACTCTGGAAGTTGACTGATATTCTGAATATTTTGCCAGTAAACTTTGTCGACTAAACGTCCCTCATGAAATAGTCAAATGGATTTAAATCCGGACTATCTGATGGCCAATCTTCTACAGCGATAAAATCAGGACATTGTTCTCGCGAGTATGTAGTGGTGTGATTGGTTTGAACTTAGCAACTTTTTCTACTTTCGCATTGTCAGCCTTATTTTTAACAACTATTGATTAAGTTGAATTTGTAAAAAGACTACAAACCCGACTTAAATAAACTCGCTCTCATTTTAAGGACAATATAAAGGGTTTAATATGACTTCTATTTACTTAGCCTTTGAATTGTGGTTTTGTTGATCCGGTGAAAAAGATGGCTAATTTTTTGAAGGGGGAACAGGGAACAGTATATATATATATATATATATATATATATATATATATATATTATATATATATATATATATATATATATACAGGGTGGGCGGAAAGTAGCTCCCTATTTTGGATTGGTAAAAAAATATATTATCCATTTATTTCAGAAGAAATAATATGAAAAGGTAGGCATACATGGTAGGTTTTCTCCGAAATTCAATGTGGGCTCCAACTCTTTCCACCAGCTTCTGGAGCCGCCCAGGAATGGCGTCCACTGACTTTAGCAGGAACTCTGGCTGGATGGAGGACATGACTTCCCGAATTCGGTCCTCCAGTTCTTCAATGTCCTCGTTTGGTGCGGTAGACTTCTTCCTTTACCCACTCCCAAAGAAAGAAGTCGCACGGTGTCAAGTCGGGGCTCCTGGCTGGCCATTGATGTGGACCACGACGACCCATCCAACGCCCAGGGAAGTGGGCATCCAGCCACTCACGGACAACAAGAGCGAAGTGCGGAGGGGCGCCATCTTGCATAAATATCAGATCGTCGATGTTCTCCCATGTGCTGACAACCGGCCAGACCTCGTTTCGCAACATAGCAAGGTACCGCTCAGCATTTATGGTGTTGCGCAGAAGGAACGGGCCCACAACCTGATCTGAGGTCATACCACACCACACCGTTACACTGAACCGATTCTGCCGTTTTTCAGCGGTAACCGTGCGACTTCTTTCTTTGGGGGTGGGTAAAGGAAGAAGTCTACCGCACCAAACCGAGGACATTGGAAGAACTGGAGGACCGAATTCGGGAAGTCATGTCCTCCATCCCGCCGGAGTTCCTGCTAAAGTCAGTGGACGCCATTCCTGGGCGGCTCCAGAAGCTGGTGGAAAGAGTTGGAGCCCACATTGAATTTTAGAGAAAACCTACCATGTATGCCTACCTTTTCATATTATTTCTTCCGAAATAAATGGATAATATACGTATTTTTTTACCAATCCAAAATAGGGAGCTACTTTCCGCCCACCCTGTACACTGTATATAATAACAATAATAATGATAATAATAATAAGTTTTAAGGTATTCCTGAACTTAAAGAACCCCATTCCATGCTGTTGTACAGCAGTGGGTTAGGCGGAGATTCCTCCCCACGAAAATGGAATGTGAGCTACTCACATGCTTTAATTAGAAAATTATTTTTATAATAGCAAAGTAACTGACTAATAATTTTAATAATAATATCATCATCATCATTATTCTTAACTGCGCCTTCATCATTTGTTCCACACTGCTAATAATGAATAAAGATTATGCATATTTATTAATGTAAAAGTCATAATAGTAAATGCTAATTTTGATACTTGAAATTTAACTATAAATTTTTTTTATATATACGAAGGGGGTCCTTGGAAGAAAAAAAGTTTGGATGCTACTACTGAAGTACGTGGAATGTATACGTGGGGGTCTTATACCCATTCCAAGGTAACCAAACCTTTCAGTTGAAATCAAGAACGGAGCGTTTAAGAAGTCACGACCTTTTCATTACCTTTCCGTACACGGACGTACACGAAGAATCCTTACAGTCTCGCATTTCAGACTATGTCTAAAGTTTTACGGCAGTCCTTGTTAGAAATGGCGCGAGTGGGCGGAGTGTGTTCGTACGAGTATGCAGGAAAAAAGTTTCATTTTATGGTGCTTTTTATTAGAGGAGGAGCGCTACTTTTACTCCCTTTTTCTGCCGAGTTTCGACCTTAGGAAAATAGATAATGGACAGCTTGCTCCCGCTGGAAAAGATAGGTTCCAAGATCGTTTTATGGCACGACCAAAGTTGTCCTTTATTGTCCGTGGTGGTGGTGGTGGTGGTGGTCCGGATTTTCCCCGTCTTTGATAATTATCCTCATTAAAAATTTCATTAAAGGAATAATAACAGAAATTAGATTATGTCGAACGGAACTCCTTTTCTCTTCGTAATGACGAAAACACTTTCATTTTATTTATTGATCGCTTAAACGCTTTATGGGTTTCATCTGTCGAATCCAAAAAAGCAATTACACTCGCGAGTATAAACCGGGTATTACTCGGGTATCGTTAAGTATTCTCCGTTCTCACGTGCCGAACCGAGATGACGTCATACCACAATTTCGTGATAACCACTTTTTTTTCACCTTCTTTGTTTGCATATAACAAATATGAAAATAAAAACCCACTCTAATAGACAGAGTGGGTTTTTATTTTCATATTTTGACCTTCACGTAGGAAAAAAGTGAAGTTTTTTGCATTCATATAACAAATGTTCCCAATGAAAATTCTATTACTTAATTGGTTAATTACACTAACGTGCTTTGAAGTGATGGAGAACATTTTGAACTTTTATGATGCCATTTAATTAAGCCTAGAATGCGTAACCCGGGCCTCTGCCGGCTCATGCATTGATGTAAAATTAAAGGGGCAATGGGCATGCATTCTAGGGTTAAATAAATATACAATATTTCCCATCAGTTTTAATGTAATTCCCATTTTCAGGCATTATATATATATATATATATATATATATATATATATAAAGCTATTTATTCCTTTACGAATAAACATTGATAGTAATTTTTTGACTTCGCGTTCAGTGTTAATATTTGAATTTGAGTATAATAAATTTATTTTTAAGATAATACTTCATATTCCGGCCACAGTTTTGTGAATTTTGCGTTAAAATATCCCGAACGAGAGAGCCCAAACAAAAAACACAGCCCCCCAGAGTCCCATAGTACATTAAAATAACATAAGATACTGGAGCAACTTTCCCAAACTACGGTACAGAAGCAGTGCTAGGTGGCACGCGAGTTAGTCGTGAAAATTGAGTAATAATAATAATAATAATAATAATATTATTATTTATTATTATTATTAAATATATATAAATTATACATCTTTACGTTACTTGCCTTATTTAATTATTATAAATAGGGTGAGTTTATTGTTTTGGTGTAGGTGGGTGGTACAAAAAAATAAGTTTGGTAATTAACACCTGGTCTAGAGGAGTGTCCCGCGCGTACACCTTTTTCCATTACATTTTCGCGTGACTTTATTTTTCACCTACGTCAGTTTCGTTCCATTAATTTGATGGGAAGATTTAATTCTCATTTCTCGACAATTTTCGCAGACTCGAAAATATTTAAAATAAAAGTCAGGTTGACGAATTGAATGGGAAGGAAATCTGTGAAATTAACGCTGAAGATTAATTACCTCATGCATATGAATTAACGGAACAAAATGAAGTATTGAAATCTAAAATCGGGAATGCAGTTGAAGTGAAATTTAATCCACGCATTAATCCAAGTATTATTAACCGAGCATCAACGTCAGCTTTTGTTTTATTTTAATGGTGTTTTGGTTTGAACTGCTCGCGTGTTTTTCGTTTCGTTCGCTCACGCACGCCCGATTTCGGCGTTACTGACACCCATTTGATATATGGGACGTTATTATAACGTAACGTAACTCCAAATAACTCGTGGATTAAATGTAACGTCCGGAAAATGACGTTATTCCTATTTCAATTACCGAATATTTGATATGTTTTTCTCGTGGATTTCTTTCTCGTGTTTACAGTTTTGAAAATGGTTGAAAAAATAATCGTCTCTATAATAAGAGTTGCATTTTGCGGCCTCTTAAAAATGACATAGAATAAAACATGAAAATGAATGAGAAATGTAAAGCAAAGTCGTGTTGAAAATTGGATAAACAGAATTTATCTTCTACATAAAAATTATCCCATTTTTACGTAATTGAATATTCATTGGTATGTAGATTGAATTTACTCTCGTTTTTTGTTTCACACTTTTTTAGAATGGGTTTTATTTATTTATTTAGTTTTATTTTTTGTGTCTGTCTATCTCTGTCTGTCTATCTGTCTCGCATTGGGATGTTTTGGTTATTTCAGTTTTATAGGTTTTCAAAAGTATGGGCTGGAAATAGATTTTACTAGCGTGATTTTTTTTTTTCGTCAGCGACCGTATGGCACTATAGTGCCTCGTGGCTTTCATTGTCGATTTAAATTGAGTCAGAATTAAGGTCATTTTTGACACTCCCATTCTGTGTCGCTTCAGTTAATAATTTACGGAATTTTCGACTTCTTTTCGGCTCTTATTCGTGATGTTAGGAAGAATTTGTTTGGAGAATCATCCGTTTGTCGAATTAGATTGGCACTGTTTTAGTTATTGCTTCGGTTTTAATGCAGTTTATTTCCTCTTTGATTCCATCATTCTCTTCGTTAAAGTCGGGGCGAACTTAGAATTTTTGGGAAACAGTTCAGGTCAAAATGGGTGTTAATGTCCTTATATATACACATACATATATATAGTATATATATGCACCTCGGTGGTGTAGTGGTCAGCGTCGCTGACTACGAATCCATCGGCCCCGGGTTCGAGACCCGACGGCAGCCGGCGCGCAGCAAAACCCAGCTGTTCATCCTTCCACACAATAAAAAAGAATGGTTGGTAGATAAATGGGTACCCTAAGTGGCCTAGTGGTTCGGATTCCACGTTAAACTGTAGGTCTAAGGTGGAGTGAAAAGCTTGACCTTCGTCAGAATGAACAATTCGGGCGGAAGCTAACCAAAGGTTAAAGGTTATAATAATTATATATAAGAAATGAAATTGGCCCTGCCCTTTTGAGTAGGAGTAATGAGCGCTACCATGCACTATGACGCGATAAAAGTTAACACAACTTTTCGTCTATTTAAACAAATGGGTAACGTTTACCGCTTTCGCATCCAGACAGGAGGGTTAACACACAAAATGCCTCTGCACGCGAAAGCGTTTTCCGTTTTCTCGGTGGTTTAAATATACGAAAGGTTGCGTTAACTCGGCCCCTCGCAGTGTGACGATAGCGCTCGCAACTCCTACTGAAGAGGTCCCGGGTTCGAATCCTGGCTGTAGCAAGTTTGTTTTATAAAAAATCCACGCGTGCTCATACGTGTCACACACACACACACACACACACACACACACACACACACACACACACAGGGTGTTTAAAAAGTCCGGCCTCATATGGATTTCAGATTATATATTACCCATTACTTACTACTATTTGTTACTTTTTTGTGTGGGGTTTTCAAAAGAGCGTTGTTTACAACACGTCCAAGGACGATAAATGATCTGAAGGACAACATAATAGTAGCGTGTGGTAGCATCTCTAAGGAACAGTTTTGTAATGTCCTTACGTTCGTACGCCACAGAATCTGCATGTTTAAATAGCTACATGGCACGCAGTTTAAACAACTCTTGTAATAAATAAATCTCAAATCCCTTTGAGGCCAGAGTTTTGGAACGATATATATATATATATATTATATATATATATATATTATATTATATATATATATATATATATATATATATATATATAAGGTCATCCCTTAAGTAATGTCGTGTTTTAGATCGGAATTTGAAGGTAAAAAAAACTCGACTGAAACTTTTTAATCTAGTATATATTTTCCATTGGAATCAGTGACACTCTGCCAACGTCCTACAAGCTTTTCAATGCCATGTTTATAAAATTCAGGCGGTTTTGAGGCAAAAAACGTACAAAGACTGGTGTGCAGGTCATCTAAAGAAGTATACTGTTTCTCGTCAAGATAGTTTTGCAGACTCCTGAAGAGATGATAATCTGAAGGCGCAAGGTCTGGAGAATATGGAGGATGTGGAAGTTTTTCCCACCCAAGCTCCTCAATTTTTGCAGAAGTGATCCGAGCGGTATGAGGACGTGCGTTGTCGTGGTGGAACACGATTCCTTTCCGATTAACCAAAGGAGGTCTCTTTTCTTTTAGTGCAGTGTTCAATCGATCCAGTTGTTGACAGTAGACTTGAGCGGTGATTGTTTGGTTGTGTGGTAAGGTTGGAAAGTGTATTACACCACCTTTATCCCACCAAACACTAAGCAACACCTTCCGAGGATGAAGATTTGGTTTTGGCTGTGGTGTCGCTGGTTCTCCGGCACAAACCCACTGTCGACGGCGCTTAACATTCTGGTACAGTATCCACTTTTCATCACGTCACTAAACGGTGCAAAAACGGATCTTGGAGTTCACGGGAATGAAGAGCTGTGCTAATGTTTACCCGCACCCTCAGATTGTCGACCGACAATTCATGTGGCACCCATTTTCCTAACTTAGGCACTTTCCCGAATTGTTGCAAATGTCGATGGATGGTGGACGGGGGTGAATTGAGTTTCTGGGCCAATTCTTCGACAGTTGTTGAACAGTCTTCTTCAAGTGCGGCTAACAGCGGGTCATCATCAAACGCAGCAGGGCGTCCAGAGCGTGCTGCATCTGTCAAACAGCAGTCACCATTCCTAAACTTTTGAAACCATCTTTGACATTTCATCACATGCAGAATATCGTTGTCATAAACGTCCTGAATGTTTCGCGTTGCTTCAGTAGCACTATTCTCGTTTTTGAACTCGTAAAGCATTATATGCCTGATATGCTCTTCTGATACCGCCATGTTTATGAGGGGTTCACATAAAGCAAAACACACGTTTATGGGATGACCTGATATGACATTATATATATATATAATGTGTGTGTGTGTGTTGTTTCAAACCAGCAAAGACCCTAGGGTCCACTCATGGCTAGTCAATCTTACCGTGTTCGTGTTTGTAATTGCATATTGCACATGTCCTCCAGGATGGCGGAGGGGACCTACAATTTTATGTGGGTTCCGAACCACAAAACCCTTAATTTTACTACCTTAAACTATACCCAGTCTATCAACATATGCATCTATTTGATTTTTAAACATGTTTATAGACGTGCTGCTATCACTTATACCTGCAAACTATTCCAGCTATTTACTATTCTATGCGTAAAGTTTTTGGCGACTGCCATCTCGAACCTTCTACTTATCAGCTTACAGCCGTTATTTCTACTTCTACTATACTGTGCTATTTCGAAAAAGCTATCTCTATTTACGTTATCACACCCATTCATAATTTTAAAAACCTAGATTAGATCACCCCTTAGCCTCCTAGTCTCGAGTGTTAATCAGTTTTAACTCTAAGCCTATCCTCGTACGACTTTGACCAAAGCGACAGAATCATCTTAGTTGCTCGTCTTTGAGCGGGCATGCGGCGTACAGTTCTCCTAGCTGCTCATTATTCCTTTGGTTTATATATATATATATATATATATATATATATATATATATATATATACAGCAGGACCACTGGTATAAACGTAATTTCCTTATAACTGGAAACATTTCAGATAATTCTCCTTCCGATCATCATTGGATGAAATAAGATGAATTTGAAGTTTATAAATAATGATTAAATTGCGGGTGAAGTTGTTTAAGAAATAAACTCAGATTTCGATATCTCCCCTAACCTCTCTCCCTGTGGAGTACTTGCATCCCCAAATCCCGTTTTCTGCGTTAATTTTTAGACCGACGAAGATAAAGACCTCCGAAGTTGGGGTCTTCGCTGAGGCTCTTGACATCCATTATCCGCCTTACTAATTCAGTCGCTCCGTTAAAATTTCTAATATTTTGTTGTATATTTATTAAGGAAATTTTAGTAGTTTAAAGGGGCTTCAGGACAGCCAAATACGTCTTCATTGTTTAAATCAGGCAATCTCGGAGCATTTGGTAAATCTAAGAACATAATTGAACATAAATATTATAATTTTATAGGCCTGGTCAATCAAGGATGGTCAAGATACATTTAAGAACGTGTCTTGATACGCAATATTCACGATACACGGTGCGAGATATTTTAAGGAAAGTACCAAGATACGAGGTAAACGATACCATTGTAAATTAGTCTGTATTTTGTTTGATGCTATAATACATACTAAAAGGCTACAAAATAGCTTATCTCGGTACAGATTTAATGTACGAGGATTTTTAGCTGTTATAACTGGTTTGGAGGGTTGATGCGAAAAATACCTTTGTTACGAGAGCAATGTGGAGTTAAAGCGTAGCTCTGAAACTCTATTACCGTGGCTATACATTTTGAGAGAACATATTTAAGGCTTAGCTATAAGCTTTGTCACTCTGCGAGCATATTGCGTAGATTTTGTTGAAAACAGTCAAATTAACGCTTCGAATAAATACTTAACAGTAGAATTAAAGATTTCTGAAGTGTAATAGATTATAAAGGCTTATAACTACGTACATTTTAAGCTGCCACAACATTTCTATTATGATTTCAAAGCTTAAGAACAGTCCATGCGCTGTTATTGTTTCCATTTTCACAACACCTGATTTACTAATATATATCGCCAGTATTGCGCATGCGCGATTGAGTTCCTTCGCTTTGCACAATATATTTTGAAATTTTGATTTAATGAAATTTTATCGGAGTAGAAAGATAAGCTAAAATAAAGACACGCATGCCCCTTCATCCTTTTTTCATACCCAAACAGATCATTGGTAAGAGTTAAAGGCCGAAAGGCCGAGTATTGCGAAGCGTTCTTAAGGAAATTAAAAATTGAATTATCGCATTATATTTAAAAGTAGTAAAGATCAGAACACTTCGTGCGGTAATTGTATTTGGAATAGCTTTAGTTAGAATGAAAAAAATAATGATGGGATGGGCGAACCCTGTTCCAACGGCCCCGTAACCTCATAAACATCGTACATGGGACTTATGAAAATTGCCCACACACACACACACACACACACACACACACACACACACATTTAAATTTGAGGCCTTGAAACCCCATTTACGACAAAAGTTTGAAACTTTTCACGATAATATTGTTCGTTAGGCGAAAATTATTCTTTGTTTTAATTTGAAAGAGTGACCCGGAAAAGGCCGAAGTTCATTTGAGGTTGGTAAACAGTTTGTGCGTTTTGTTTTATACGATTCTACTTCTTATAATCACAGGACGAAACGCGCAAAATGCTTACCACCACCACCACCCTGAAAATTACTTCTTTTTTTTTTTTTTTTGGAACATCTCTTTTATAGTTTGTTCCATACTTTTTTGTTCGTTTGTTTTGGCGGAAGGAAAAGTAATTCCAGAAGCCTATAAATGGATAATGTTCTTTCGTCTTAACCATAGAAAGTTGGCAACTACATTATGTCGTACAAAAATATATAGAAGAAATATAAAGAAATATATATATATATATATATATATATACACACACAAAATTCGCCTAATAACAGATCTAAAATATGCAAAATGGGAACTCGAAACCAGAAAAGAGACCTTATTTATGTTTGCAGATACGTTTCGCCTTATCTTGAACTGTGTAGTGGAAATACATATAACTCATTCCGGAGAATGTTATAATTATATGTACATGTAAAATGAGAATCAACGCCGCGTAATGTATTGAAAATTTTAAATATTAAATGTAGAAATATATTTTATACTGGATTTTTGTGCGTTAAAAACGTAATTTAAATTCATTCCCGCGTTATTAGTTGAGGGTTTTATAAGTTATAATTAGGGGTTCGTACTTTCCCCTGATGGTAAAAATGATTATAATTGCGTATCGATATATTTGGTTGAGAAAGTTTTTTTAAATTTGTATATCGTGCTCGTGATTGTTCAATGGGCGTTATAATGAACCCGGCAAAGAAGGGGTTAATTCGTACATTTAATTTTTTTTTTTTTCGAAGAAATTGCCTCCTCTTATCGAAACTTTCAGTATTTCCAGTAAATATATAAAAATAGAACTTGTAACCTCTATCGTCCGCCGCAGAGTTATAATTTTAAAGCCAAACTGTGCAAGAAAGCATACATGGATGGAATGCGGTTTAAATATTTAACTAATAATTGGGCTTGTCATTCGATTCTATTTTAAGGGGTTGTAATTTCTTCCTTCGAAATTAACAGTGACAGCTTGTTTTTAATAAGTTATAATGTAAGAAAGGGGAATTTGTTCGTATCATTCGTTGCTCGGAACCCCATCACGCGGGTTTTAATAATCTTTATATATATATATATTTTTTTTTTTTGGTCTGATTTGAATTCGTTCTTTTTTTGTTAACGTAGCATGAAATCAAAATTGTACAAGCTCCATTTTTTTTTCTCCGCCCAACGTTGTTGATTGAGCAGTTTTTTGTTCGGAGTTGAGAAGGTATTATTATTATTATTGTCTTTGAACAATTCTTGGCCTTTATATTCATTCTTGTCATTTGAATATCTATAAATGCAGCGCTTACTGTAATGCGAAATTAATCGCAAATATCTGAAGCGTTTTCATTGTGTTGCGTATAACTTCTTAAATTTTGTGTTCCGTAATTTGGGGCTTTGCGCTTCGAACATCCTCTTTTAATTCACTGAATGAATAATGAAACCTATAAATATTGTATTTTAATCGTGGTATAAACTGGGTATAAAATATATTGTTTCCTCATAATAGCTTACTTTTAATATATACAAGTTCCCATCTTGTAAATCTTTTAGAAAAAAAAAAAAAAATACATGAGAAAATACGTTGGAGGGAGAACAAGACAAGGTAATGTTGTAGTCTACTTTATAGGTGGAAATAAATTTGAAATCCACTTTGATCCTGCCAAGGAGAGAGGCCATAACAAAGCGGAGATGTTTGCATGTTAAATATTTATGTTTGAAGAGGAGATAAGTCACTTCTCTCCGTAATGAGTATCGTGACCCTCCGCAACGTAAAATGTCTCCCTATCAATCCTTATGAATTGTGACCTTACTCGCGTAGCTTTAAAATCGGCAGAAGGACATTAATAAAGCTCGCCTGTCGCTTTAATGAGACATAGAATTTATATTAAGATTCTATCTTCCGTTTAGACATAGCCACAAATTTGTTTACGGCTCGCTTTGACCCCCGTCCTCTCCCCGCCCCCCTCCGCCCCGTTTGCAAACTTTCAACAAGGGTTTTAACTCTATATAATTACGGCTTAAAAACAAGGGAGGTGGATGTGGGAGGTGCCTGCAATGCTTACAGCCTTACAAGGAGAGTAATGATGGGTCATAATCGTCCAATCTGTGTACCTTCAACCAACCTGCTTGAATACAGAATCATTATAGAAAGGAATGGCTGTGGGGCACTCATAAAATTCATGGTCACGCTTGTTGCCCACTTGCATGTCTCAGACTTCTGGAATCAAAGATAAAAACAAAATTTCATATTTATTTCATTGGCTTATATCTCGTTTTGGTTTGCCATGTAATGAAGAAAACGAAGCACACCTTTATATTTTACTCATTAAAAATTCCGACTCTTGTAACGACAGAAGAGTTTTACTTATGTAACTGCCAACTTCGAACGCAAAGTTGTGATTGGCCAGGATTGAATGGGCATGAGCCAATGGGATTTCTCCTCTCCATGAACGATGATGATAAAGTATACAGTCTACAGATGGCGTGCAAGAACAACTTCTCTCACAACTCTGATGAAGAATCCGAAGGAGCCAGTAGGATTGGACCCTCTTTCGTTTCCCATTAGGGGCTCGTCCGCCTTATTTACGAGTTTATTTACCAAACTAATATGATAAACTGCACAATTTTTCTTTCTCTCTTTCTCATCCAATGGGACTTCTTTAATAAGAGAGAGGTCGTAATAGCGAGTTAATAAATCTTAAACGTATTTACAAAACTCGATTCTGTATAAAGAGAGAGAGATTTAAAAGTTCGTCTCATCCGATCTCGGCTCGCTTTGCAAACGTTTTACTCTACGTTGTGGTACTAAATTAACGTCGATTTATTCCGTTGCAAATATTATTTTAAACGATTTTTTTTTCTTTTCTTCATTTTGCATCGATAGTTCGTTCATGTTCGAGTTTTGATCTTACAAAAACGAAGTACGAGAAAATCTAACGCTGTAATTCCCACCCTCGAATTTTATATTTATATCAAAAGTCATTGAAATCTCCTAAACGAGAATATATATTGGTAATTACTTACTTGTTTCTAGATAAGTTATTGACATTTGTAAGTAATTATTTTAGCTAATGACTTTCCAGTGAATTATTGGCAGAGTAAAAGAGAAAAAAATGAGGTGTATTATAAAAGCCATTACTTAACTAAAATAACCTTTTAGAAATAAAGGTAGAAAAAAAAAAAATCCTTCAAGTCCTTCGTCTGAGCACTTAAAAACTTATTTACAGAACGTAGCAAATGAATCTGAGTTTGGCTTCACATGTGAATTCCAGAAAAGAGGTAAAAGAGAAGCTCCACATAATTTTTTCGATTCGTTAGACTTCCATTTAGATCATTATTGGGTGTGGTCTCATTTAAGATATCTTTTGTATTTGTTTTGCCCCCGTTAAAAACTCATGTCCTACTATCATTAGTGAAATTAGTTCGTATACTGTGTTTTTTCTATGCAGGAAGGTGTGTGTGTGTGTGTGAGGCTGGGAAGGAAAGTGGAGGTTGGGGGCGGCGCTCTTAGGCCTAATTTGTTTGGTAGTGCAGTAGATTTCCATTTTGGAGTTGTCATTATAGTTTAGGCATGCATGAAAAGCCACGCTTCTGTCTACCTAATTTGACTCCGTGAATGAAGTGTCGTTGAGGTCCAAGTTACGCGAGGTTGGCACGCAACCAATTACCTTAAGTAATAACTATCTCTCTTTGAAGAAGTCGGATGGATACAAATGAGAAATCCACATCTGGATCATTAATTCGTGCTTGAATCCACTCTTAATCCGTATAAGCATTGATATCATCATTTTGCGTAATAGATAATTGTATGATTTTCATCTCTATTTTTTTCTTTGTAATTATGATTAAGATTCGAAATTAATGTTTATAGAAATGAGCAAATTCCTTTGGAGCTGAAATTGAACTAAACATTTTTCTCCGAGTCTGATTTTTCATTTTCGGATTGAAGATTTGATGAGTAAATAGCGACCTTTTACTCTTTTTGTCGACAAAGTTCTCGACACTTGTAGAAACGCGACACGTTCAAATATAGGTTAGGTTAAATTGTATTACATTTTCAAAGAATTTTCGAGAGCGTTTTGGTCCGCAAAATAGGAATATATATATATTATATATAATATATATATATATAATATATATATATATATATATATATGTATGTATTTGATGTATGTATATATATATATATATATATTATATATATATATATAATATATATATATATTATAATATATATATATATATATATATATATATATATACAGTATATATATATATATATCGTTAAACAAAGCTAAAATCGAAGCAAAATTTTATAAATAATAATACAGTAGATAATGATTTAACTTTAATTAACCAACCTAACCTAACCTACATGTTATATAACCAACCAACCAACCACCCGTGACCATCCTCCCGTATATATTTTGCAAACGCATTAGTTCCAAATAGTGAAGAAAGACTGAAATTTTAATAAAATAAACTCCTTTCTGTCGCTCTAACGGTTTTGGTATATTATATCCAGTTGTTTGGCATTAACGTTAATCCCATTGGTCAGAATGGAAAAGGCGTATCGTAACGATGAAAAAAATTCGTAAAAACAAACTCCGCTTTTCCTAAAACTGCGGATAATCGCGTTCAACAGTTTTTATGAAACGAGTTTAAGGTATGTTTAGAAAATTCCATTTTAATTTGAGGCAAACAGAGATGGAAAAAGAGGCTGGAACGATTCCCTTTACTCACAACATTAAAAAGAGAACATCATCTTTTCAGAGAAGAGCCGGTGACGCGATTTAACTAACGCAAAATAAATAGATGAGAGAAATAGAATCCTGAAAAGGATTTGGACGAAACAAAAACTCTTTTTAAAACAACCCCCTTTTCATTCCCGGAAAACAAAAGCGATAAAGCGCACGAAACTCGGAATATAAATTAAAAAACTACGATGCGTTTCACGGAAAGTTAGACCTTAAGAGGCTAAAGACTCGTGTATTATAGTCTCTTACGGGTTCTTACACAAGTGAACGAAGACTACACAAACACTGTAACAAGAAGGAAAAAAATCTTGTATATTTCGGACTGAATTTACCATGAATGTTAACTTGGTAGACGAAACGTTACTCGCCTTTACTCGCTACATCGTGACCACATCGTGGCACCGCTTCCCGTCGATCAGCGACGTAGTTAAATGGTGACCGTCCTCCGCGTCCAGATGATGTAGCGATCCGCGGTTCGGATCCCAATTAAAGCTGCAGTACATCCCCTCCGTCATAAGATCCTTCGTTGTTAAAAAGGAGGTTAAAAACCCCCCAAATTACACGCACGTTTGAGGCGAGAATCAACAAGGTTCAGTAAATATTTACTCCAGACTTCATAAACGAAGATAATTTGCGTATCTTTTTTCCTAACTTTATTCTTTAACAAATTCAAACAAATGCAAATACGTTGCGGATATTTGAGCACAAATATTGGACAATAATGACTAATAAGTTGTAAAAAGACCAATAAAACCTAATTGAAGACCAAATTAAATAGATACGAATATAAAATGAACGTTTGTACGCTGTACGTTAAAATAATGGTTATATTAATTTTTTAAGCCATAAAGAGGTATCTATCTGATGTATTTATTTATGGTATCTACTTATTTATGTATCTAATAACGAATGAGTGGTTTACAGACTGCGGAAAAAAATATATATATACACCATACCGCGTTCATTAATATTTATAAAGGCATTTATCATTTAAATTTAGATTTATTTCCTCGGAATTAACATTTTCGTTCGTTCTTTTAATTGAAAATTAATAAAAATAATTATTACGATTAAATACGTGAGTGATTCCTTTTGTCCAAATAATATCTATTCATTAACATAAAGTTTCACTCAAAAGAAAAAAAGAATCGAACGAGTTTTCTTATTGACGAGAATAAATAGTTCGTTCTCTGTAACAATAATAATAATAATAATAATAATAATATTAATAATAATATAATATACATTGTATTTAATTTTAGATTAAACTTTACGTTGAAAATATTAAAGGTTTCTCGCGCGCCAATATTGTAAAATATTGTATTACATAATCTCTTAATGAGGTACATTTTATGCGAAAGAATGAGTTCTCATCTTTGCATATAAATCGATAAACGAGGAAATAGGCTAAAAGTGTGTGTGTGTGTGTGTGTGTGTGTGTGTGTGTGTGTGTGTGTGTGTGTGTGTGTGTGTGTGTATAAAAGATGCTCAATAGGATTATATCTATGAATCTGTCAAAGCATGTATAGAATATTTTCTTTTGCTATTGTGAAATAGTTTTCACACTTTCAATTAAATTAGTTACTGCTTAAAGAAATATATTTAAAGCGTTATTTACAGATTTGTAGACAGCGTGTGTTTATATTTAAAGAGGTAAAAACGTGTTCTCAATAACTAATTCGGTAATATAAACATTTTGAAATGTATAGCACGCAAAGTTAAATACAGGGTGACAAAAAACTAATTTTCCGCGTTTGAAACTTGCTTCTTGTAATGGTATTACGACTATTTTTTTTTTGTCACACTGTATGGACGACATAACCTTTTTTTTTAAACCCTGAACGTTTATATGTACGTATTGTCATCATTTTATTAAAAATAAAATATAATTTAGAAATAAAACCAAAAATTTTAAATCTTTTAAAATTGAGCCAATTTTTGGAAACTGTTTTCACGGAGATGATGCAGTAAGTATGGGCATTGACATCTTATCGATTTGACGTTTAATCGACGAGTATATTGCGCGTTAGGTTAACTCTGGTTAGATTAAGTTGGGTTAGTTTGTTTTTCTAGAATGTCGATGTTATGGTTTTGTTGATGCGACGGGTATTGGTTGGTAAATATTACTGATTTTTGCAGGCAATGAATATGTGATTATGTACGAGATGACTTCAGTTTCTGTAGATGATTTATGCTGGGTATCGGGTACCATTTAACCAGCTTTAGAGGGTAAATTAGTGGGATTTACGCGAGATGTGTACGCCGGATGTTAAGTCTTGTCGTGTGTAATTTGAAAGACTTAAGTTCATTCTTGTTACGTTAATAATAATGTTGAGGTGGTTTAACTTCGTTCGTTACGAGAGAGGTCACGTGATTGAGGGAACCTGCAGCTTTAATGGGATCATTAGAGGGCGGTTACCCAGCCAAGAACTGGACAGACCTAACGTCGCTTAACCTCGCTAAGTTTGTTACAAAAATGCACTTTCCTTTCTCGCAATTCTTCTCTATCTGCCTTTTACGTCACATTTAGTGACTACACATTTTTACAAAATTTATTCTGAAAAAGGAGTTGTCAGAAAGTTTAATCTAGAAAGCAGACGCACCTCACTTCCACCATCTTTGCTGGGAAAATTCGAGGTTGAGCGTCGTTCGATCTGTTCAGCAGTTGGATGTGTGACTGTGTTGCGCGCTCAGATGATGTAAAGACCCGTGGCTCGGATTCCACCTAGGGCTCTAGGTACCCTGCGTCACATGATCTTTGCCATAGGAGATCCAACAATCACAAACGCTCGCTGGGCAAATTAAATTTAAAGTTTTACAGTGATGATGTAGGAGAGAATTGTGACGTGTTCAGTGAACATTATTTCATTTTTGTAGTTTAATGAAGGTTCGAATGAGACCACAGGACTTCAGTCCGGTTTGTTAAAGGTGCTGTACGCGAGAGGGAGGTAGGATTTAAACTAGGATTTTGTGTTTAATGAAATCATTGGTGATCTGGAGCTAATAAAGAAGCTGTCCAGCGGTTTCGGTAAAAGTTGACGAAGATCTCGTAAAAACGATTCGTGATGTTTCGTTGATCAGAATTACACGCAGGACAAAACGTTCAACCTCATGATTAGAAGGATAATTTTGTGTGTGTGTGTGTGTGTGTGTGTGTGTGTGTGTGGTTTAAAAGTTTACGAGGATAATTGTAAATATATGTGTGCATATACGTACAGCTTAAATGTTTATAGTCGGTGAAGAGAAAATGAAAAAATATGATAAATAAATGAATTTAACATCCAAAACAAGAAACCATTTAAAAACCGAGTTTTATCATTGATAAGCACTCGAGATAATGACTAAAAAAAAAAATTTGAGTTTTGCCTTTTGCTTACAGTTCGACAGTTCGAGAAGTGTGTGTGTGTGTGTGTGTGTGTGTGTGTGTGTGTGTGTGTGTCATGGACTTGGTGGTGGTTCCTTGCCCATCTGGGCATACATCTCACGTTAGGGCTATTAAGAAATAGCTCGGATTGCAGTCCGATAATTCTTATTAAACGTTCTATCCATCAACCCCGCGCGCGCTCTCGCGCTCTCTCTCAAAGTACAGCTAACAAATAATGTAAGGTTGCTGTAAATTATGTTTTGTATTGTGGCGGCGATTTTCACCGATTGCTCTCTAGTTATCAACCGGGGAATGAAATTGGCCTTCCTATTATTTCGACTGGTTTTGGAATCATTGCAGATATACGAGCCGGAGTTTGGAGAACGGCTCCCTGGGTCGTTTTCATCTTCTTTATCAGTGCTCTCGTAGGTCTTTCAAATAAATGGCATCGTTACGAGGAAGTGGTTCGAAGACCGCTCGCTTCTCATCCATAAGATAGCGAGTGTCGTAAAACAAAAATTCGTACGGATTTCTCGGTTGGATCATATTTATTGGCGTTCAACTGTAGTTTTTAATAGAGAAACAATGTTACTCTTAATTGGTTTCGTCCGAACCAGTGTTTATTTAGAGGCAAACTTTGCGGGTCTGACAGGATGCATTGGTCGTTTATCGATTTATTTGTGGTGTAGAAAAAGCTTTTAATTAATATTTTTAACGTAATTAAAATTAAAAATCATTTTTACGATTCCAGTCTACGTACGTGTAATTATTTTGGTCGTAAATCGTAATTACATTTAGTTTAAACTGAAATTAATATTCTAAAATATACTTACGAAATTTCTCGCGGTAAAATCCTCCATTTTAATATCTCGGCGATTCGAACCGTGGTATTGGCCCGTATTGTACTTCAAAAAAATACAAAAATACATAAATGATGAAGCACAGATGTTTTGATAAGGGAAAAGAACATCGAACAGTTGAATATTTTGTGGTTTCCTCTCGTATTCATATATAATCTTACGATTTCAAAAGTTAAACACATACAATGTATTTTTAATATTTACAACTTGAGATCTTAAAGATACATATATAGAAATTCCTGTGTTGCATGTAGAAGAAAATATATTCATTGTCTTGTCTCATACATTTCTGAGGAATCCATTTTGTTGGAATATATATATATATATATATATATATATATATATATATATATATGTATATATATATATATATATATATATATATATATATATATATATGTGTGTGTGTGTTATTTTACGTGAGTTTCAACGACGGTTCAGGATCGACCTGTGGTGAACCCCTGTGCAGCATCCCGCCTCATTTGTGGGATATATATTGTGTGTATGTTAAACTAGACATTTCGCGTAATGCCTGTGACCTCTAATCACTTTGTGAAGGTTGGGTTGGGTTGGGTTAGGATAGGTTAGTTTAGTAATGCCACTGGCAGTTCGTGAAATGATTGATTTCACACACACACACACACACACACACACACACACACATATATATATATATATAATTTTTTAAATAAAAGTGTAGTTTTGGGGAAAAAATAAGGAAAATTACGGAGATTCATTTCCTGGTCTCTTCCTGTTGCGTTTTTTGGCTAAAGGCGAGATTTTGGCTTCCAGAAGACGAGCGAGGAAGTGTTGGGGAAACGGAAATAAGAAAGAGGGGCTGAAGCGGAGGTAAACCCCACTGAGAAGAAAACCAGGGGGGAACAGGGACCCAGTACCGCAGTTGACTACAAAAATGTTCACTCGGTCTACGTGCTGGAAATGTAACGTAGACTTTAGATCTTTATTTACAAATAGGTGTCATCGTCGTCTTGGTTTTATATCGATAAGGATATTCCAATCCTTCATAATAACCACCACACCTTTTTTTCTTCGTTTTTTTAATTTTTTTTTCGTGTTGATACATAATTGTATCTAAACATTTTATCCACTTCTTTATCTTTCTCCGTAACAATTGTTTCATTCGTTCCGTAACCATTCCGTAACCGTTCCGCAAACGTTCCTCAGAATAGGCATTAGTTGTTTATCCTTGTGTAAAATCGTGACTCTCGCGCTTAAGAGGTTCCGGAGCAACACCTTCCGTATATTTACTACTGCCAATGAAAACATCACTTTCCATAACGAAAGGGATATGGATGCGTTGGGTGATTGGGGACACCGCTTGATG
Source organism: Bathynomus jamesi (assembly GCA_023014485.1). Taxonomy (NCBI): domain Eukaryota; kingdom Metazoa; phylum Arthropoda; class Malacostraca; order Isopoda; family Cirolanidae; genus Bathynomus; species Bathynomus jamesi. The sequence continues at coordinate 125,256 of JAJOZX010003316.1, read as the reverse complement.
GAGAGCTTCCCACTGTGTTCCCGGAAGAACACGGTGCCCTCTTCTGCAACAGATTATCCTATCGTCGAACACAGACTTTCGTAAAAGTGAGCTTAATGCCCGCCTCTGTATATCTCACTGATGGTATAATCCCTTTCACTACCGAGAATGTAGTGAATATATATATATATATATATATATATATATATATATATATATATATATTATACACGTACGTTCTCAGTTGTGAAAGGGTTAATAAAGGCAAAAGAGTTTCAAGCAAGTTTTAATTTTAACTATATTTCTTCAAAGTTGTCACTGTTTCATTGTTATTAATTCAGTTGTGTATTCGCGAACGGCATATACAAAGATTAAATATACAGTATAAAAAATATATTTAAGACACTTCATCACTCGTGTGTGTGTGTATATATATATATATATATATATATATATATATATATATATATAGGGTGTACACAAATTATCTTTACAACTTCTTTCTCAAATACAAATATTAGGAAACGAGGTACACATACCGTTTTTGCGCCATATGTGAGAGAAAGTAATAAAGTTTCACATAACTTCTTCAAACACATTCAACATGGGCACCATTTGTCACACGTAAGACGTCCAAATAGTATTCTATCTCCATCCATGTACGCTGCAACATTTCAACGTCAACTCTCGCAACAACAGCAGCAGCAGCAGCAGCAATTCTGGTCTTTAAATCGTCGATGTTGGCTACTGGAGTTGTTTGTGTACACGCAGTCTTTTACATAACCTCATTGAAAAAAGTCACAGGGTGTTATGTCTGGTGATCTGGCCTGCCAAGAGATGGCCCCCCCCCCCCCCCCCCCCCACGGCCAATCCACCGATTTGGGAAATGCATATTAAGGGAATTTCGTAATTTATGTACACAATGTACAATAATCTGACATCTGACGTGAAACTTTATTACTTTCTCTCTCAGATGGCGCTCAAACGGTATGTGTACCTCGTTTCCTAATATTTTTATTTGAGAGAGAAGTTTTAAAGATAATTTGTGTACACCCTGTATATATAAAATAGTAACGAGTAAGTCTCAATTAAAATAATATATACATTTTAAGCATACGATAAAATTAGATTATACACCACACGTTGAAAGCACCAATCGTTCTTGAACACAAATTAGTCTGTAGTAGTAGCAAAAGCCAGTATAAACAATGAGGGTCGTTGACTGTTGGCATCCATGCATTACAATAATAATTATTGTAATGCATGGATGCCATATGGCTCCCTGGGGGCCATGGCACATTTGAAGGGGGCCACAGGAAAATGTTATTTTGTAAAATAGAGTTAAATCTGCATATTACCTACTGAAAATAATGCTTATGGGGGCCACAGGAAAAAATAAGGTTCCTAAGGGGGCCATAAGCCAAAACCGGTTGGTAACCACTGCCGGATTACATAACCATAAGGAACAAGTAAATTTGAATAATAATGGTTGCCAATAAAACTGGAATATATCTAGTATTTTGCCGCCTCGATTTGCTTAGCTTTAGGAATTATACTACAGGGTGTTCAAAAAAACAAACGCCAGCGAATTACTGGCTTTATTATTACATTTATAATAGTAACTTACTGTATTATATATGTATGATAGGATAAATAGTATTGTAATGATGAAATTAACAAATATAAAAATTTTGAAAAAGCAAATTCTGAAAGAGTTGAAGCAATTATTAAAAACGTTTTCCACCTCTAAGAAGGGCTGGATAGCTCGGTCATGTGACCCGCGCGCTACAGCGCATCCGATTGCATCCACTTCTAGCCCCCTTTTTAATCCATCTGCAGTGGGAGCATTGTTAAGATATAAGGCGTTTTAAGTTCGTCCTAAAACCTCCATAGACTCGGAAGAAACTTTTTGAGGGAATATACGCGTAATAATATCAGTGACGAAGGTTAAGAACTGGCACAGCGCTTAAGCCAACTAATACGCCCCATTGCCCAAACTCTTGTAGTATTATTATTATTATTACCAGCATCATGGGATTCGAACACCCGCTTATAGGTGAAACGGTGTTACTCATTAAGTTACGGACGTTGGCCTACACGTAAATAATTGTTATCTTCAGTGCGGAATTTCTTCCCGAACATTGTATATTCCACGTATTTAACATTTCACTCTTATATAGTTTAATTTTATATTTTAGAGTTTTGTATTTGTTTAAAATGTATGATTTAATCAGTTGTGTAACGAATTTTACAATAACCCAAAAATGTATTTATTTTAATTAAGAATCATTGAGGATGGAGAGAGAGGGACTTTCCGAAACGTCTGCTACCTAATAATAATATAATAGCTTGGGGTTGTTTAACTCCGTAACATCCGTAAGATATGGCGGAAGAGACGGTGCTACTATAGCGTGATTCCTACCCGTGACTTCGATACTATAGGGTGATTCCTACCCGTTTTGGTTCGAAACTACAGTACTGTAGAGTGTGATTCCTATCCAAGGTATAAATGAAAATATAATAAATATAAAATGCTATTTATTATTCAATTTTATTTATTTAAAAAATAGTTTCGGTGCTACTATAGTATGTGGTCTACCTACGATTGGTTAGGTTTAGTCACGATATTTTCGTTAAAACTAACGAAAATATCATTACTAAACCTAACCAATCGTCAAGGGCGATGGACATTGGAATGTAAACAAGCAATTAGTAAACAAGGTAAGAAGCTATAATTAAAAGGTAGACCGCGGAATCGAGGTAGGAATCACGCTATAGTAGCACCGAAGAGACCTACAGCTTTACGGGGTATCCGAACCACTAACCCAACAAGGGAGACCCAGAGAAGACTTTAATCGCTGAAGACCGATCCGAAACTCGAGTCTAGGAACTTAGATTTACAGTCCGACACTTCACCACTAAACTAAACTAAGCTGATCTGAATGGAGTTCAGATCAGAAAACCTTAGCACTTGGACCCACCCAATCTCCCCCCGACTCTCCAAGTAAGCTTTGTTGACTATTTCAGTATTTTTGGACGTTGTCTTGCCTGAAGATGAATCGGTCTCCTCCCAGTTAAACGAATTCGTAACTGCTTATATATGAAATGCTTTCATATATTATAATAAGTAATCTGAGAGCCCAATAAAGCCTAAAGCTCAAGGGTCAAATTACTCAGGCTAAAAATAAATAAATAAACTCTTCTCAGGAGTCCGTTAAACCAAAATTCTGCGTTGGTTCGTCTTATTCATTTTCTTATCGATGTTTACAAAATCAGCTTTCAATCACTACCTTGTTTTACAGTTAAATTGAAACGTTTCACATCCGCATCGTCTCCCAAATCTACGTTTTTCATTTCCAGACTTTAGTTTCGGTATCTTTACTCCACAGAATCTTTTTCCATTTTTATGTTGCTTTGCAAATTGAAATTTTTTTTTTTCCTCATTCACTTTGTACTAACATATGGCCTTCTGACAGCAATTTTGCCCTGTAATCCGCGTTCTTGAATCCTTCTTTTCGCAGTGGATGTGTTACGGTAATTCCCTGGTCCCCTGAATAGCTGCGCATATTTCTGGAGCTGTCTTAAAGCTATTTGCTAAAGAGCCCTTGAATAATGTGATCTTGTCTTGCAGCAATTATTCTCGGCCAATCTTGTCCGCTACCAGTAACTTGACTGCCATTTTCTGACAGCTGCTGTATGGGGTTCTTATAAACTGTACCTTTGGATATTACGCAATTCTCCCTTGACTATTGCCTGTTTATAGAGAAAGGGTGTTTGGGCTCTTAATTCGCTTGTTTTTAACTCTGCTCAGTCCGTGAACCAGAGGATTTCAGACATTTTCCCACAATTCAGCAGACGATAACAGGACCATAAATCAATTTTATCTCTTATCGCATCTGGCCTCGTATAAGTACGAAAACACAGTAAGAGTAATAAATTCTACATGGCAAATCTAAGGGTCCTATTAAACTTGTACAAATGTTAAAACTATATATTGGCTGTGCAAGAGTCTCTTGACCAGGCTGCTCGTTTAGCTCGTTTATTGAAGGTAAAAATCACTCCCTACCTTTCTTCAGGTTCGTATACTGCAGTATGTAAGATACGAATTTTTGGTGGTTTCAAAGGCATGTACAGTATATGTACAAGTATTTATTCAGGACCTCCCGGAGTATACTCATTTTTCGCAAAGGAACACAAAGTTGGTATGTAGTTAAGTTATTAAATTCAAGTAATAGAAACGGTGAAAAGTCTCCAGGGTGTCCCGTAAGTCTGAAACCATAGGGCAAAATGATAAAAACCAATAAAAGCGCCGAAGAGACTTTTGGGGACTGTTTGTGAAATGAGCGAGGATGGTAGCGGCTGTGTCATCGTCGGTGGATGTCCTCGGAGGTCCACTTCGTGGTTTATCTCCTATGGATCCCGTTTCCCTGAACTTTGCTACAAGTTTGCCGACACAACTGTGTGTTATCGGCGCGCGGTCCGGATGCAATCTGTCAAATTCCTCAGCGACCTCCCTCTGATTCCGATTTCCTACGAGCAGAATTACCTGGATGCGTTCTTCCTTACTCAAAGACATCATGGGCACTTGCATAAACGGCAAAATATGAATTACTTATTTTACCCTATGGTTCCAGACTTATGTGACACCCTGTATATATAAATTACAGAATTTTTGCATCATGTTTATACGACACTCCTGGACCATAATGCTGTCACCTCCGCTATCTACAGTAGGGACGATACAGTTTGTATGATAGGTTTCCTGCATTCTTGCGTATACGGGACGGTTGGACTCGGACAAACGAGAGTTTTTCCCTGCTTTGCATCCTCTGAGTCTATTTTCTGCCAGACCTTTCTAACTGTTCTAGTTATTGTCTACATGTCGTGACGAAGTTCAGATGTTTTTCCGGTGTCTGAAGGAGAGGTGTTTTGAATGTCTGTCCTCAAGGGTACTGTCAACCTTTCCACCAATGCATGATTCGCTAGTTTGAGAAATTTGTTTCTGGGGGTGGGGGCAACCTTCTGATTCTAGAGCATTGAAATTTTTTGGCAATCACACATTGGGGAGGTCCGTGAGAGAAAAAGAAGCTTTATGGAGGCTCTTTCCTCTCTGGAGAAGTAAGTCCCACGTTTTCGGCATTGTTCGTGTGATCTCGAATTATAACTTTACCCACAATAAAAAGACTAATTTTAAATATCTTTAATAATTAATACACAACCTTGAAATTCAGTATCAATATCTTAATGTCTCAATGTCCTTTTCCAGAGATTATATTTCCACAATCTAAAAACTGTTTACTTTTTTAACCCAAATTGGCGTCATATAGGCTTCTCTCCATCCAGTAGTTAAGATAACTACGTTAGTTTGATAGGTTTGAAAATAAGGAACGTCATTTTTACTCATTCTTTTCAGAATTACCCGAGTGAAGTATCGTTTCCAAACCTTTCATGCTCAATTATAAATTAGGTTTTGCAAAGGCGGCGCAGAAAAGCTTCATAATTGTGGTTCCAAAAGGAGTAATATATATATTGTGTGTGTGTGTGTGTGTGTGTGTGTGTGTGTGTGTGTGTGTGTGTGTGTGTGAAGGAGGGAGTTTTTCCAACACGATTAAAATTAATATATGGTGCAAAAGAAATAAAATCTTTGCTACGTACGAATAAAGATCTTTGAATTTCTGAGTGTGATTTTTAATTCTGTGGAATTCCTCAGGTGAAAAGAGAGAGAGAGAGAAAGAGAGAGAGGAAGGTGGGGGGGGGGAGGTTGTACACGCATCACTTCCCCACTTTCGGTTGAAATAACATTCGTTATAATTTTATGGACTCTGAAAACGTGTTCGCCAGTTCTTAAAAATGATTTTCGTTTGATTTTTTTTTTTGCAGTCTCGTTTTGTGTGCGCGCGCGCGTGTGCGTGCGTGCGTGCGTGTGTGTGTGTGTGTTTTCTGTTTAATTAAATATCATCGCGTTTGTGTTATATTTCCGTTAGAATTCGTAACTGAATACTTTTGAATCATTTTAGAAGTGTTGATTTTGCGTATCACGTCCTTTCACAGTGATGAAAATTCAAAATGTATTTCATTTTGAATATATATATATATATATATACAGTATATATATATATATATATATATATATATATATATATATATATATATATATATATATATATATATATATATATATGAGAGAGAGAGAGTCCTGTTCCAAACGCTAATATAATGTTGTACATTATGGGGGGGCAGGACTTTTGGGACACCCTGTATATAAACATTAAAGGTGAAATGATTGATTCAGTAAACTGTGTTATTAACATTGCATGAAACACGTATTGTAGTTTGAATTGCGTGAATGTTCTTCCAATATGGGTATGAAATAGGGAGGGCATTATTTTGGGCGCCTCTCTACTGGGCATTAGAGCTTTTATGTCGTTATCGGCTTTGTTTATTTATTGGCCATTTCATTTTACAGAATGTGCAGTTTATTCCTGCCTGAACTATCGAGCCTCGTTGCAGCTGCTCTCTTCGCCGTTCATCCAATACACACCGAAGCGGTAAGTAATCTTCTTTCAATAAATCTTGACCGCTTCTCAATGAATTTTGTTTTTTCGAGACTGCGTTAGAAAATGGGGCCGGATTCGTTGGCCCGAACTTTTTTTTTTTTTTTTTTTTTTTTTTTTTTTGAGAAGGAGCGAGCACCTTCACAACTGCGATGTATTGCCATACAGTCAGTTCAGTCTATATTTCAATAAGATTATCTTTTGTTTGCATCATTGCAGCGGCACAAAATTCAGTGACATTGTATCCTCCTCCTACTACTACTACTAATAATAATAATACATAATAATAATAATAAAGCAATTAAGATGGGTATTATTATTAAATATGTATATATATTAATTGCTATAATAGTATAATGAGTGAGGAGGGCCAGAAACTGGCATAGCGCTTAAGCCAGACGAATGCGGCTCATTGCACTATCTCCCAGATTACTATTAACCAACACCATCGGAAGTCGAACCCCTGACCTCAGTGTCTTCATGCATTACATGCGTGTGTATGAAGGACACGAAGACATCTATTAAGTCGCACTTCATGTTCTATCCACTCCCATGCCGATGATTCCACTCCTCATTTCTCTATTCGCTTTACGAAGTGTCCCTCTCGACAGTCACTCCATGCTTCGCGTAGGACTGCTATGGTATACCCGACCTCTGATCTTTCTACCATCTGTGATTGGGGCAGAGAAAACCCTGTGACTTTCAATGCCTCAAAAACTCTGTTCCTTCATCTGTCTCCTCGTCACAATCTTCCACACGACTTTCCTTTTACCTTAAACAACACACAACTCGATCCTTCCTCGTCTCTTAACATTCTTGGCGTTTCCTTCTCTCGTGATCTTTCCTGGAAAGATCACATATATACTCTTTCCAAAACTGCCTCTAAGTGGTTAGATGTGTTGTATCAGCTCCGCAGTTTCTTTACCCTCACTCGGTTGCCGTCTCTGTACAGGGGCCTTGTCTTTTCGTCCAATCAATTCCTCTCCTCTTACTGACTGTCTTCAATCCCTCTCTCTTCGCCGCAATGTTACCTCACTCTCTCTTTACCAGTGGTTCTTAACCTTTTTACTACCATGCCCCCTCTAGGAATTGGTCCTTCCCTCCACGCCCCCCTTCAATCAAAATAACATTCTCAATAACTTCTCAATATTAGCCCATGCTCTCGTTAAGAGAATAACAAATACAATTAGAGAAATTCCTGTTTCTAGGGGGGCGCGCCCCCCAGGTTAAGAACCACTGCTCTTTACTATCGCTATTATAACGGACACTGCTCTTATGAATGCTGTAACTACATGCTTCTTCCTTTAAGGAGAGCACGCAGTACCCGACTTTCGACATATTATCCTTCCTTTTCTGTCCAACTCTTTAACGCAAGGGTCAATCGGTATTTTCAGCCTTTCATCTACTCAACCAGTGAACTCTGGAACAACCTTCCTCAATCCATCTTTACCCCTATCTGTGACCTCCAATCTTTCAAACGCAGAATGTCCAGGCATCTCTAAAACCCTGGACCTTGATTTTGGTTCTTTTCTTCCTCTATGGGGTGGGGGTGGGGGTGGGTGGGGGGTGTTTGCGGGCATTCGTTCTTGGCCCCCCCTCCTTCCTGCATAAAAAATAATAATAATATACGATAACTCGGACACGCTGCCATGATTCATTTCTCTTTCAATCGACGCATCCGGATGTCGGAGGTTTAAGAAGGGCTACTTCCTCCTCCCCACCCCCGCACACCTCTAAACCATCTCTCTCTCTCTCTCTCTCTCTCTCTCTCTCTCTCTCTCTCTCTCTCTCTCTCATACCTCCTCGGTATGGGCCGCAAGGCCTTTTGAGGTACTTCTTTTCCTTGTAACTCCTTGTAACTCTCTCTCTCTCTCATCGCGTGGAATCCTTTTTGAAATTCAAGTGGTGGCAGCGTACCCGCATAATTTATATTTCTTTTTAGATTCATTCTTCAAAACTGTTATTAAGAAAAAAGAATTTCTATCCGATATTTTTCTCATAAATTTCTTACATTTATGAATTATTTAAAAATTCGATCCTTTTCTCTTCGTCGTTCGTGAGAGATTTGGCATTTCACAGAAAGTCGGAGTTTGTTGATTCACGTGAAGAAGAAAAAAAAATTTGTTAACGAGAACACCTTTTTTTTTTTTTTTTTTTTTTTTTAAATATAATATTTTCTTTTTATTCAACAGATTATTTTTACTTTAATTCAACATAAATTAATTTATGTTGAAATTTTTTTTACAAATTATTAAATTTCAACATAAATTAATTTATGTTGAAATTTTTTTTACAAATTATTAAATTTCAACATAAATTAATTTATGTTGAAATTTTTTTTACAAATTATTAAATTTGGTGATTCTGATGCAACGCATTTTTTAAAAATTCTCATTTCTTCATTTTCAAAAATTTTGTTTTTAAGTTAAACGTTTTTAGTCGCGTTAGGAACTGAAGAGGAACGTTTTATTACGTATTTAATTAGTTTAATCTTCGGAAATTATAATTACTGAAAAGTTTTAGTTTAAACTTTTATGCGGCAAATTAAGCATTTAGAAAGTTTTTTTTTTTTAAATTTACACTTAAAAGGAAAGAAACGCGTCACCATCGACAAATAAACAGAGAGAAAACGTAAAATGCAAACGTATTTTAAGTTATACATTCACGAATTAATTAGGCCTGATTAGACGTCATTCTAACCTGATTAGAAATCCAGATTCGAGGATTAATTTAGTTCAAGTTTTAACGAGAAAATTAGACTTTAGTCTCAAGGGCGACGTTTGGTAAATAAATTTGAAGACTTGTTGGCTGTTTGTTCAGTTTAATTTCTTTCAGTCACGGCTCCTTTAGGAGTATGAGAATTTTTATTACACACACACACACACACACACACACACTCTTTTTGTTCAGTCACATTATATACTGTAATTTACGTTAAGGATAAATATAAGAAATAATATTTTTTCATCACAGCTTTCAACAAATTAATTTCTTGTCAAAATGATTCGTTATCTGAATTTTGTTCAGTCTGAATTTTTCGCACTTTGAACATAAAGAAAATTCTATGATTCAAATAAAAATTGCCTTTAACATAACAAATTCACTTGAAAATACTGGATTCAGTAAAATCTTGGTTGTCTGTGTTGTTGGACAGGAAAAAGATCATTACACTATGTTCCGTGGAAGCAAATTCGTTACAGTGTGTTAGCTTTGATCCATATTATACAAGGTGGGCCGTAAGTCGTTTTACCGAAGTGAGTTTCGTAATAATATTAAGGTAACGCGACTTTGGTCCACCCTGTATTTTATATACCGTACATTCATTTTCGATAGATAGGCTGTAACTGTGTTGTTTAATGCGAAGTTTTTGTTGTTTAAGAACCATCAAACTAGCCCCCAAGTCATAGAGATGATGATTTGTGGAATGACTTCCCATATGATCTGGTAAATAGCAGTTCTTTACATGTTTTTAAGGAACAATTCTTTGATTTTATGAATAGAAAAGATAGAATGTAAATTGTATAATAAACGTAGAGCGTTTTAAATTGCTTAAATAATACACATTTAACTGACACTTAAGTATACAGGAGCGTAACTACTACACTTAACTACAGATAATTTATTTGACTTGGCTAACCTCGATAGGCCCGAGTGGCTTCATGTTCTTCTCCAAATGTAATGTAACGTAATAGATAAGTATTTCGTTTGATTTCGCAAACAAAGGGTGTAAGAAGAGCTCAAACCAAAATGGAAGGTGAACCCCGACATCAAAACGATAATAGAGAGAAAGATGAAAGAGTGACTGGCACCTTTTATGCATTTATTTAAAGTTGATCTGATGTCATGCATTTGAGTATTCCTTTCGGAAAGATAATCGCGTAAGTGATCTTTCTTTATTCCTGCGTGTGGTAGAGATCACCTCTTGCAACTCGGTCTTTTCAGACCTTCGTCAGGAGTTGGCATTTGGACTGCGTTTTTTGTACGGTAAAACTCCTCCTTTCACGGTTCCATAAACTAATACGAGTCATGTACTTTCTTTGTCCTCTCGTTGTTATTATATATATATATATATATATGGGATAAATTTCACAATTAAACACGTGAAATGAATGAATGATGCAAACTCACAAGGAAAAAGAAAAATTATTTTTATTTTTCCTTGTAGGTTTGCATTATATATATATATATATATATATATATATATATATATATATATATATACACACTGTAAATATTGGGATAGAAAACTTGAGAATGTAAAAAGACAAGCAAGGTAAATACCCGAATAAAAGAGAGCTATTTGATATGTAAATATAAGGCGAGTCTCTCTCTCCTTTCAGATTTCTTTATACATTTATGTATATGGAATATGTGAATAATTCATTAGGTAACTGTTTTACTGTTAACTTATTCTATTTAGGTGATAGTTATGGGACCATTTTAAGGAATCAAAAGCATTGTTTTGAAGGTACGGCCTTTAATACCATCTATTATTTCGGTGATCCCTTCGCCAAAGCTAATTCTTGAGTGATGATTCCGTAGTAAAGCTTAAGAAATTTGAATAGTTCACACGGTAAATCATTTATAGAGGAACTTTACGTATGCCTGCTGCAGTAGATTTCATTTTTACTCCACCTGCGAAGGTACTTTACTCGTGTGACTCCCGTTAATTTTCCTTTTAAGTAAATACTCGATATATTTTCGTGTTTTTAAAGCGTGTTTCCCATTTATGTCGTGTTCTGGGGTTAAAGAAGCGAAGTAAAATTCATATTTAAACCGTGAAAGGGCATAGAATTTTATTGTTTTCCATTTTGTGTTTTATAGCTTCCAAATATATTGTGACTCGGTATGTTCTTGGTGAATAAATGTCGTGGGAATTCTGGTTTTTTTTACGTAACGATAAGCCGTTAAAAAACGTTAATAACGTAATCGTGTAGTTTAGGAGGCGTTCTGCGCTAGTGGTTAATCATAGGCTTCCGTACAACGATGTTACGCCATTGCGCGTCTAAATAATGGTTAATGGCTGCGAAATTTTTTAAGGATCTTTTGGATTAAACGGTCACTTTAAACATTAAAAGATTTTAATTATATATTATTATTATTATATATTAAAAATTAGCGAGTGACGTTAAGAAATTCTCAAAATTGTGTGCAGGTAAAAAGTTTGGGACAAACCTAACAAAAACTGGCCGTGCCATATCCGCTGGATACACCCCACCGTTGTTTGAGTGGTATCCAATTAAATAAAATCGCCTTTTTGACATTTGGTTTATCCATCAACACTAAAGCGCTAGGTTTACTCGCACATACAAGACAAAAGCCGAGAGAACCCTTTTCACAGCCACGAAAAACAAATTAGGTTTTGCGAAATCTCCCTCAAGGAAGGAATTAAGTTAATTATTTCATTTCGTTGTGTGGTTAATTAATTAAAGCGATCGTGAATGTCCTTTTGTTGGCTTCATACTCGTGTTTCAAACGTTTTTCCTTATTTTGTTAACCGTAACTCGTTCACGAGGAGTTACGGACTTTAATTACAAAATTTATTAATACGTTTGACACGCTTAAAACTAATTGCAAACCATTGCGCCTTTTGCCCGTTCGTCTTCTATACGATGGTGATCTAGATTCTGAAATATCCGCATATTTATTGCCCTTCTCGTATTGACAATAGTTCGTCTTCAGTTTGAATTTGGGTACATGACTTGGGTTCCTTTTTGTGCGAGTGCTTCGCAGTATTCTTCACTGTTTAAACAGTGGAGTCGATTGTGATGATGATGGAGGATGTTGCGTCCTGAATGTAAAACTAATGAATGTTCCTTTGACAAGGGCGTGATTCGGCCCTCTCGCAGGCACCTGCTTGACCTCCGACCCTTTCTGTTTGTCTGTGTGACTCGCCGCTTTGGAGGGCCATGGACGCGCTTCCAGGATCCACGAGGAACCTTTCGAACAAACAGACCGGAATGCCTCAAGGCCCTTGCTCCCGTGAACATATTTACTAAAAATAATTATAAAATACTTGCTCAATTTTTCTCTTTATATATATATATATATATATATATATATATATAAAATAATAGCATCTTAAAATTATTCCAACTGAAAAGGACGTATCGCTGGTTAAGTAAACTTTAGATGAAAAATAATCAATTACTGTTAAGAAATTACTGTTTGGTTATTTACAAATTGAAACGCAACAAAACGAAACTTTGTTTGCATTCCAGCGTTTTTTTGCCTTTCAACAGGAATATTATTATTTTTGTCCGATAGAATAAACTGGCGTTGCGCGCAAAGAAAAGGAATGATTGCTTTATCAATGTCTTAAAATGGAAATATAGCGAAGAAGGTAACACATCAGTATGGAGTATGACGGAGTGTTTGCTCGAATGACACGGAGTCTGTGAGTACCATCTCACGCAAGGATGTTCAGACGCCATCACGAAAAAAGGAACAAAAAAATTGAAAGAAAAAAGGTTGAAAAGAGAAATTTGAACTATAGATTCGCGTGCCTTAATCGACGTTATATGCATATGGTTATTGATTATTCCTCGTGAAGCTTAGTTTCTAATCTTTGATTGTTAGTTACTCGCGAACCGATATATGTTGAGTAAGCTCGGAGAATGATTGTAACGTTTTCTCAAATAATTAGTCAATTTTGTGTCTTGATATACCATGATTAAGGTCTTGCAGGAACACGCAAGAATGAAATGCTTTTAATTTACAACGAAAACAGTCCACATATGAAATGCGAAAGTAAAATGAAACAGGAAACTACGTCGATCGCAGCAGCAGCAGCATCATTCATTGGCTGTCTTCCTGTCTTTTCTGTTATTCCTGTAAATGTTGCGCATTACGTCACAGAAATATTCAGTCGGTGTTGGCGAGTGCTTCGTAAATGAAGGAAGATTTAACAGAGCTGAACTTGTAGGAATTGGATTGCTTTTGCGACTAAAATTGCTTTCGTGCCTTGCCTTAAAAAAAGACTATTATGGAGAGTCGGAAGCAACAGGTGGAGAGAGAGCGAAAGAGAATCTCTCTCTCTCTCTCTCTCTCTCTCTCTCTCTCTCTCTCTATATATATATATATATATATATATATATGTTTTAGGTGAGTTCGAACGACGGTTCAGGATCGACCTACGGTCGACCCCTCTGCAGCATCCCGCCTCATTTGTGGGATTTGGTGAAGGAGGGAATTGCTGTCTGATCTTCTCCTGCCCTCGTAGCCAGCCACGCATGGCTGGTCAGGGACTTTGCACAGGAATCTGTCCAGCTGGTTCCTGAAGATGTTCAGGTCGGTGTGCTGGAGATTCCTTACTTCTTTTGGTAGGATATTAAAAAGCTTTGGGCCTCCTATTGTGAGGGTATTTTCCATCCTCGTTTTCATGTCCCCCTTCCCACCGCAGCTGGAATCGTACAAAATCTGCCTCTTCTCTCATTCAAGTTTGTTTCTATTTTATTTCTAAGGTTAGGGACAGAGCCCTCAAGTATTTTCCATATGTATATTATTGTGTACCGCTTACGCCTTCTTTCGAGAGAGTAGAGTTTCAGTGATTGTATTCGAGACCAGTAGTCTTCACCTTCCGTTTCCTCTATCTTAGATGTAAAAGTTCTTTGTATAGTTTCAGTGTTCGCTATGTCTCGTTTTCTGTATAGGCTTGCGAGTACTGAGCAATACTCAATTATTGGTAGGATTAGCCTCTTCCATAATTTGAGCATGATGTTGCTTTTCTGCTGCGGAAGCTCCTGCAGATGATTCCCATTATTTTTCTAGCCGTTGTAATTTTGATGTTATAGTGCTCTCTGAATTCTGCATCCGGCGACATTATTACTCTAAGATCCATGACTTGTGGATTTGGTGTTATCTGTTTCGCTTGCGTAGTTTTGTACCCTTTTTTCTGTAGCTCCTTGTTATTACCATATCTTAGAAGTTGGAATTTTTCTTCGTTAAACTTCATATTGTTGTCTTCTGCCCACTGGAATAATGTTTCAATGTCGTTTTGTAATCTTTCTATGTCACCTTCGTTCAATATTTCCTTACATATCTTTGTGTCATCTGCGAAATATGATACAGTACTGTCATTGATATCTGCATCAATACCTGCAATCATTATTATGAACAGCAAGGGAGCTAGAACTGTCCCTTGTGGGACAGAGCTCTCTACTTCGAGACTTCCGATTTGACTCCATTTACCACCACTGTTTGTGTTTGCGTCAAGAAATTAAATATCCATCTTCCCAGCTTTCCAGTAATTCCTGTATTCTTAAGTTTATGTGCTATAAATCCATGGTCATATTTATCGAAGGCTTCAGCAAAATTAGTATAGATTACATCTATGTTTTGTCCTCGACACAGTGTTTCCAATATTTTCTCCTGGTGGTCTAATAGCTTTGATAGGCATGATCTTCCAGCCATGAAACCATGTTGATTTGGGTTGTACGAGTTCTTTTCTTGTAGATAGTAGGTAGTTTCGCTTCTAATTATACGTTCAAAGCACTTTATACAGTAAGGTGTGAGGTGAGAGCTACCTGCCGATAATTCTTGGGCATTGTTCTGTTACCACCTTCTAATAAAGGTGCAATGTTCGCGTTCTTTAATGGCGGTAGAATTTGTCCTGTGTCGAGTGATTTCCTCCATAGTAAGTATAGCGGTTTGGCAATACTCTCTTTACATTATCTTCAGAAATGTGGTACTCCATATGTCTGGCCCTGATGTCCGAATTGTCTCGCATCTGTGATAGAGCCTTAATTACATCTCCTTCCGAGAACTCTTAAGTCCATTAATAGGTTTGTGCCAGAATTTGTCCTTGGCTGATTTGTATCAATGTCGAAAAATTCGTCTGCGTTTCTACTTTCATCTCGGACTTAGGGGTGCTAAACACAGAGTTAAATTGTTCCTTAAGCAGTTCGCTCATTTTTTTGGGGTCATTTGTGTGTTTAGCCTCCCCGTCTATCAACGGACCAATACTCTCTTTGCACTGCATTTTCCTTTTCGCAAAAGCGTGGAAGTATTTTGGGTTATTTTTTATGTTTTCTGCTACCTTGTTTTCCTCCTCGTTTGCCTTATGTATGAATGTTTGCTTTAGGTCCAGTTCTGTTTCGCCTAGTTTCCTCTCTAGTTTGAGTCTCCTTGCATCAGTTTTGCATGTGGAAAAGTTTTACGGTTTGCTTGCGTTGTCTAAATAGTGTCCTGATTTTTCTCTTGAGCTTGCTACGTTTTCTTTTTTGTCTCTCTGGAACATGCTTCAGTAATATAGGTTTGGTTTCAGACTCCATTATACCAGTATTTGTTCTGGAGTCTTCTCGTGAAGTAGTAATTCCCAATTTACTTCCTTCAAATCTTTATTTACACTTTCTCAATCAACTTTCTTTGAATATATGTTTAAGCCTTCAAATATTCCTTCTACCTCTCTGGAATGCGTTTTCGGACCTCTGGGTGCTAACTTTAATTGTATATCAATTAGGTTTATGGTCGGAGAAATTTGTGTGCGTTACCTTTTATTTATTATTATATCATTATTATTTGTCAAAATTAAACCCAAAACGTTCTCTTTCCTAGTGGCTTCACAGATTTCGTGATTAAGGGTGTAATGTTCCATCATATTTAATAGCATTATTGCTGGGGTTCTATCATTTTTTGTAATGTTGCCATGAAACTTCTCAACATATATGACTTCGTCATTTTTCTTCCATGTTATGAATGGGAAATTAAAATCTCCGCAAATTAGAATATTTGTTGCTGAAGTTTCAAGTAATTGTAACATGTTTTGTATTTCATTAGTGGCAAATTGGAATTCACTTTTTGTGGTGTTTGGTGGTCTGTAGACGGCCTAATGGTTAGGTTCAGTTCTTTTACTTCTAATATAATAACTTGACTGTGCTGTTTGATTTGTTTACCTTCACCTCACGTGTGTGTGTGTTTTTGACGTAGATACAACACCCTCCCCCTCGTCTAGCCACTCTATCTGCTCTGTATATGTTGTAGTCCAGCAATGCTATTTCAGTATTCTCGATGCAGTTTTCACAGCCTTTTTCGCACTTGTGTAAGTGTGTTTTCGGTAGGCATATGATATCTATATTGGTTTCCGTAGCTAAATTTTGCAGGTATTGCAATTTGCAGTTTGCATGGTTCGTATAGAGGCCTCGTATATTTGTGTATAATATATTTACCGGGTTTCTAACCTTCGTGTTCGATTTTCCTAAATGATGATCGTTTCCTGGTCGATGTCGGTTCCTGTTTAATGTTATTGGTTGGGCCGCTGCATTTGGGAGTATTGGCGTTGCGGCCCGTGATACCACTGTGGTTTTATTATTCGTGGGTGGTGTTCGTAATGTTGTGGTGCATATATTTGCGGCATTCTGTCTTTCCTTGTTAGAAGGGCAAGCTATGCTTTTATATCCTCATTTCTCTAAAAAAATTTTCATTACTCTTGTTATTACTTCTATGTTGATATGATCTTTCTTTCCGTTTCTCTTCTTGCGTACCCTTTATGTGAAATACGGGCACTCTATGTTCAGGCCATTTTTTCTCCGTAATTGACTGTCTGCACATACGAGGGTGAAAAAGTTGGTTTGGTCCGTTACCTGCATTTTCCATTCTCATCATTAGGGCGTCAAAAGTCATAAAGTCAAATTGTTTTCCTATGGGGCACTTTTCGCTGAAACGACTGAAAATGCAATAAAAACACCTGTAGGGGTATATTACCAAAGTTAATAGGTCAACCAAAAGTCACTTTTACCTGTTTAGGTCAAAAAATAGCAATGAGGTAAATAAAGTCAATTTTTTTGGAATAAATAATTAAAATACTAAAAATTGGCATCTTTTTGGTTAACTGGCAACTTCGCTGCTCGTATTTGTCTTATTCAGTTATGTCCGTTCTGGTTTTGGATGTTGTTGTGTGTGTATGTATTGTGTTACTGGTTACCATTTTTGATTTGTGATTTTTTCTGATTTGTGATTTCACTGATTTCGATTTCTTTTGATTTCAGATATTTAAAATGCCAAAAGTTGCAGTTAGTTCTATTGCTAAGTGCGCGCTATAATTGCAAAATATCCTAATGAATTCATTTGTTCAGGAAAAAATGAGCTATACTGTCAGATTTGTTGTGTGTGGTCAAGCATGACAATCCTTTTTGTGGATAAACATCGCTCTACCAAAAGCACCAGTGTGGTATAGACCAAAATGTGGGAAATGAAAAGACGCAAACCCTTTAAGTAAAGTCTTCAGATTTTTCGGAAAAAAACTTGTGACTACATTTCTGTCAGCCAACATACCTCTTCATAAGTTGAGCAACCCTCATGTGAAACAATTGTTCTCTGAATTAGGTGTAGCAGTGCCTTGCGTGTCAACTTGCAGATCAATAGCAATGAAACAGGCAGAAGCGAGTTAAGTAGAATAAAACATTTGCTAGAGGGTAAATTAGTTTTCCTAATTGTTGATGAAAGTGAAGTAAGGGCTCAAATATTTGAACATACTTGCTGGATCTGCTGATGTTCCAAGAAAACATATTTAATCAGGTGCGATGTTCTTCTTGGAAATGTTAATGCACGAACTGTCATACACAAGATTGACGATACTGTAAAAAGAATTCGAGATACCAAGAGAAAATTTCTGTTACTTCTGTCTGATGCAGCTCGTTACATGGTGTCAGCTGGAGCGACACTCAAGCAACTTTTTCCAAGACTTTTCCATGTAACGTGTCTTGCGCATCTGTTACATAATTGTGCGATGCAAATAAGAGCATTTTATAGTGATGTTGACACTTTAATTGCATGTGTCAAGGCTTCTACTCTTAAAAACAAAAGAAGGAAGAATTGTTTGCTGAAATAGGAACTCCTCCAGAACCGATTGTAACACGTTGGGCAAGCTGGCTGAACGCTGCTTTTTATTATGCAGACAATTTTCCAAATGTGAAGACAATGTGGAAAATTTTGAAAGATGAAGGAATCATTGTCAGAAGGCTAAAGAGAGTGTGCTAATGAAAAAACTGCCAAAGCAACTAATGTCAATCAAAATGAATTATAGTTTGATTGCTAGCTTAGTGACTAGGATGGAAGCATCTGATTGCACCATTAGAGAGGCATATGAAACCATTTTTCTATCAACCTTGGCGAAGATATGTGTTCAGTCAAACAATACATTGAAACAAGACTCAAGACAAATGGTATTTGTGAAATAATTAACCTCAGTAGACCTGAAATCTCACCAACAGTATATGGTCAGCTTTTGCAATGTCAACCAACAACTGCCGCTGTAGAGAGATCTTTCTCCATGCTTAATAAATTATTAAGTAAGGATCGCAATTTTTTGCCAGAAAATGTCGGCAAATACTTCATAATTTACCACAATCGGTCAACTGATGTAGAAGAGCAAGAATAAGTAATTAAAGTATCGATTTTATTATTGAAAGTAAAGGCAACTTTATAAGTCAATTTTTTCAATTCGTAAGGTCAACTTTCTTAATTTTTTCGGTCAACTTTTGACTGCCCTAAGTCATCATATACTGTAGAAGCATTTTAGGGGGTGTTTGTATATGCAGTTTGAGCCATATTTGGACGAACCTGTTTTACAATATTCGCATATGGCCCGTCGTTTAAATTCCCTACGAGTCTTATGTGATTCAATTTCCTTCTGCTCTGCCCCCGTTTCTTCCCTACTCAGTGGTTTTTTTTACTTCGGCGTGTATTTCGTATCTCTCTCTTTTGCCGTGGGTATTTCTTTATCTGAGGCTGCTTTCGCCTCTCCCTGTAGTATGTTGTCCATCTCATTTTCGTTTTCGGTTATGCCGGCGTTTTCTGTTTCCTGGTTTTCTGTCGGCAAAACTGCTGTACTTGATTCTTCTATTTCAACATTTTGTATTCTCCTTTGTACTAATTTCCTATTGTTTTCAATGCATTTGACGCACAAGAAACCATAAAGGCCTATGATTTTGTTATTTATTCTATTCATCATTTTCTTCTTTTCTAAGTTCATGCATTCGTAGTGTTTAAAGGTATTGCACAGAATACATTTTAAGCCCGAGGTCTGGTCTGCTTCATTTTTGCAATCACAGAGCTGATATGCAGCGCATTCCATTAAACATAATCCAGCTCTATTCATTTTTCTGGATTTACCACAATTTATACATTTCGTATTTTTTTGCCATTCTTTCCTTTATTTTCCTCTTCTCTTCTCGCTTCTCATATTTCTCTCGATAACTCGACCTTCGTTTTATGGCTTTTTCAAATTGTGTCTGACTTTTTTCCCCTCTATAGGCCTAATGTACAAATCTCAGCTGTTTTTCCGTTCGAAGTGTTTTCAATTTATGTTTCAATTGATGTTTTTTCTTTGTGCAAGCTATATACCACCGGCTTTCACTTAATAAATTATTATCGCGAATTCACTGGTATTTAATGCACCCACTGGTATAAGATAGAATTTACCGTTGAACTTATAAACACTAGTTATTTCGATATTACACAGAGCGGAAACAAAACGTCCGTACACCACGAGGTAGAAACCACTACACAAATGTTATTATATATATATATATATATATATATAATATATATATATGCACTAAAATCACAGAACAAACACCCACAGGGAAAAGGAAAAAGAAACACGAAATCCGAGCGCTTTCGTGATATATTCACATCTTCAGGGAAAAAACAAGAAATATTCTTGTTTTTTCCGTGAAGATGTGAATATCACGAAAGCGCTCGGATTTCGTTTCTTTTTCTTTTTCCCTGTGGTTGTTTGTTTATATATATATATATATATCAGTGGCATGCAGTTAGGGTAAGCGGGGCATGCGCTGCCTACCCAGTTAAAATTCAAATTACAAAAAGTCAGTATATTACGACAGTAATCGAAAACTAATATAAAGTTGATACTTGTATAATATATATATATATATATATGTGTGTGTGTGTGTGTGTGTGTATGTGTGTGTGTGGTGGACCGGATATCCACATCATTTTTAACATCCGCACTTCTGACTGCGAATGTTATGCGGATATTACCTCTAATAAATTATGCAATTTACAATTAAATTAGCTTATAAAGTAGCTTATAAGGCCCAGTCATGCACATTTCATGTGAAGTATTAATTATTAATGAACAAACAAATATATAAATCTGAAAATATAAATACGTGGTAACACAGAAAATTGAATGAAACTTGTTTCATTGAATTTTCTGTGGCTGAAACTCTTGAGAAAGTTATTTTTATCATAATGAAAATATTAATTTTAATTCTTATGCACTGCTTGCCATAATAGTAATACCGTCATAATTCTATATTATATTGATAGATTAACTCAATATCCGCATCCGCGGATATTGAAATTAAAGATTCGCATCCGCAGATGTTGAAAAACTGACATCCGGTCCACCACTAAATGATATATATATATACAGGCCCGGATTTAGCTATAGGCGAACTAGGCGATCGCCTAGGGCCTCGCGCCAAAGGGGGCCTCGCTCAAGCCGTTTTGCGCGTTCTGTTCAAGTGATATAATGATTTAGAACTCTATGAAGAACTTAAAGTACTTTGCAGGTTTATACCTGAGAAAACAGATCTCGGAAATGCCCTTGTTTATATAGTGCAAAAAACAACGAAGTGAGATTTATCCTAATGTTTATGTTGCACTTCGAATAGTATTAACCATCCCAGTTACTGTTGCTTCGGCTGAAAGAAGTTTCTCGCGTCTCAAACTTATTAAAACATATTCGCTTTCCACCATGTCTCAAGCGAGATTGCAATCATTAGCTATGTTATCAATAGAAAACGATATAACAAATTCATTAGATTATTCTCAATTAATTGAAGAGTTTAGCTCGAAGAAAAGTAGAAGAGCATTGCTGTAATATTGAAGGAGCATCTGAACCAAATATTAAAGCATTAATATTTAGCCTGAGAAGTCGATCGCTCACTATTATAAAAAATGAAATGTCAACATCTCTTATACATCACATATGAAAAACGTTTGTATACAGGGTGTCCGAGAATTATCTGTACAAGTTTTGGCTGTTATTAAAAGTCAACCATGAAGTGTAGAAATTCCAGTGTTGTCCCATTTTACAGAGAATCTCATTAAGTTTTTTCTGATACCAAGTTTTGACAAGTTTTTTAGAAATTCCAGTGTGTCCGAAAATTATCTGTACAATTTCATCTTTTAATAAAATCCTTGATAACACACGTAAAATTCTTAAACAAGATTATTTAGAATCTGTATTTTCAAAAGTTTCTTTTATTAAAGTAACGTTGTTACAAACATTCGATATCTGCACCATCAGTGATTCGCAAAACATCCAATCGATAATCCAAATGTTGCCATGTACGCTGCAGCATATCCACATCAATTCGCTCAATAGCAGCTGTGATTCTTGCTTTTAAATCATTAATGTCTGTCACCCGCGGACAAAAAAGAAAAAACTTGTCAAAACTTGTTATCAGAAAAAACCTAATAAGTTTCTCTGTAAAATGGGATAACACTGGAATTTCTACACTTCATGGTTGACTTTTAATAACAGCCAAAAATTGTACAGATAATTCTCGGACACCCGGTACTATGGAAAGTCATTACCTATAATATTATATAAATCTTAGAAATCATTGTCTTATATTTTCGATACAAATCTTGATTCATATTATAATTTATACTTATTTGTATGGTTTATTTATATTCTTATACAATTTCCATGCGTGATTATTTTGGTTTGGTTTAATTTTTAAGTGCTGGCATAGTTCTGTCTATGCGGGATTCTAATATTGCTGGTATAGTACCGATAATTAAGTCCATATTTCATATATATAGGCCTAGGGCCTCGCAACTTCTAGATCCGGCCCTACTATAATATATATATATATTATATATCTATATATATATATATATAATATATATATATATATATATATATATGGTGTCCCACAAGTCCGGCATCATAGGAAAAATAATAAAAAAAGGCAAAACAAAAGCTTTTATTTACAGAACGTGCTCAATATGTCTACCATTGTTTTCAATACACAAATTCAGACGTGATACCCAGTCAGCAAGCACACGGTGAATGATGTCAGGTGTTACATGCCCCAATAATGCGCTGCCGAAAATGTTCAACCCTCCTAATTTTCTCTGCGTATATCAGCGCTTTCAAGCGGCCCCAGAGATAAAATTCTAGTGGCGTGAGATCCGGGCTTCTAGCTGGCCATTCCACAGGCCCTCGACGTCCTATCCAATGACCAGGGAATTGTTGGTACAGGTATTCCCTTACTTGGGTGCTGTAATGTGCAGGAGTGCCGTCTTGCTGGAACCATGTTGGGAAATTTTCTTCTTCGTTCAAGACACTGGGAAATGCTTCTTCCTTGAGCATACGTAGGTAGGTGCCTCCAGTGACATGTTCATCGAAAAAGAGGGGGCCTATGATGCGATCCTTCCAAATACCACACCATACTATCACTCGAGATGCACCCTCTTCCTTTGAAGAGGTATACCAGTGAGGGTTGTTTTGAGACCAGTAGCGGGTGTTCTGTCGATTTACCTCACCATTTCCATAAAAAACAGCCTCGTCACTGAACAGATTGGTGGACGGGAAATTGGCATCCCGAACATAAGAAAAATATGAGTTATGGTTTGTAGAAATAGAAAAATATGAATTTCTCCTATGATGCCGGACTTATGATACACCCTGTATACAGGGTGGGCGGAAAGTAGCTCCCTATTTTGGATTGGTAAAAAAATACGTATATTATCCATTTATTTCAGAAGAAATAATATGAAAAGGTAGGCATACATGGTAGGTTTTCTCTAAAATTCAATGTGGGCTCCAACTCTTTCCACCAGCTTCTGGAGCCGCCCAGGAATGGCGTCCACTGACTTTAGCAGGAACTCCGGCGGGATGGAGGACATGACTTCCCGAATTCGGTCCTCCAGTTCTTCCAATGTCCTCGGTTTGGTGCGGTAGACTTCTCCTTTACCCACCCCCAAAGAAAGAAGTCGCACGGTGTCAAGTCGGGGCTCCTGGCTGGCCATTGATGTGGACCACGACGACCCATCCAACGCCCAGGGAAGTGGGCATCCAGCCACTCACGGACAACAAGAGCGAAGTGCGGAGGGGCGCCATCTTGCATAAATATCAGATCGTCGATGTTCTCCCATGTGCTGACAACCGGCCAGACCTCGTTTCGCAACATAGCAAGGTACCGCTCAGCATTCATGGTGTTGCGCAGAAGGAACGGGCCCACAACCTGATCTGAGGTCATACCACACCACACCGTTACACTGAACCGATTCTGCCGTTTTTCAGCGGTAACCGTGCGACTTCTTTCTTTGGGGGTGGGTAAAGGAAGAAGTCTACCGCACCAAACCGAGGACATTGGAAGAACTGGAGGACCGAATTCGGGAAGTCATGTCCTCCATCCCGCCGGAGTTCCTGCTAAAGTCAGTGGACGCCATTCCTGGGCGCGCTTTTTCACTACATATAATGATTATTTTTTTTCTAATTTCATTAGCGTTAGGATTTTAATTAAAAAACTGGAAATCAAATTACTAGGGACCGACCGAAGTTTGGTTTCGGACCCGAAACCGAAACTAAACTTCACCGAACTGCCCTTCGGGTTCAGTGGAATCGGAGCGACTCTTTTCTACTGCGGGTAATGTCATCAACACCAAACGGGCGAATTTGACCCCAGTAAACGCTGAAGATGTCATCCTCCTTTCAGTTTTGGAATGTTTTTTGAGTTTTCTTTAATTATGTGCTATGTTTGGCGTGAAAAAGACTAATAAAGCGATTGAATTAAGTTACTTATAAAGTATTAGTATTCCATATTATATTACAATACTTTCATATAAAGTAACAGTACTTATAAAGTATTAGTATTCCATATTATATTACAATACTTTCATATAAAGTACTCTACTTTCAGTTTCGGCCGAAAGTCGAGCCAACTTTAGGTTTCGGTTCCCAAAGTGCCGAAATACTTTCGGTCGGTCCCTACAAATTACAACTACTATTATTACATGCTACCTCAAGATTTTACACAGCCAGTTTTTATTTTAGGTTAACTTAACCTAACTTAACCTAACCTAACCTAACCTAACCTAAATTGAACCCCACAAAAAGTCTTACAACAAATTAGTAGCTATTTTCCGTGTAGGAGGAAAGTGACACAAAAGATAGCACCGAACGTAACATTCAGCGATATATATATATATATATATATATATATATATTAAATCCTCAAGTAGCACCAATAGGAAGCCACTCCTGTACCCATTAACTCGTGTTCTGGAAATCAGTCGAACCTTCTTAGGAGATAGTTTTCGAGGTTAAGATCGGTTAACCTAACCTGAAACAAATAATTGGGTATGTAAAAGCCAAGGTAGCATGAAATAGGAGTAATTGATTTAGAGTTTTTTAATTAAAATCCAAACGCGAGTGAAATTCGAAAAAATAATCATTATATATGGTAAAAAAGCGTTTCCTCTAAAATTTATAATTGATCCCCCTTTCCTCTAAAATTTATAATGGATCCCCCTTTCCTCTAACTTGAGCGCAAGCGTAAGTGATTAAAATTTTGAAAAAATGACAAATATGACCTGTAGAAGATACTGAGTAAAAAATGAAGACGGATGAAAATTAATGCAAAAGTTGGAGCGAAATGGGTATTGATGAACACACACACACACACACACACTTACCAGTAGCGACGGTGGGCGCTTCGTCATTCTTCAAACACTCTGTTGCACTCCTCGCCTTCCTCTCTGTTCTTTGTAGAGTTGGATCCACTCCTCCCTCAGTCCACACTTCTCTCACGGACTGACCTCTAAACAAGGACCACGGACCAAAACGGACGACTATGTTAACAGACGCAACGCGCATTGCTGTTGTAAATTTTTTTTTTTTTTTTTTTTAGGAAAATTTTGGTTTTGAGGGTGGTGAATAGACCCCTCGAAATAGCAGTTAATTTCCATTTCATTCTAAGTATTTTTATGTCCTTTTGATTATTTTGTGACAGATGTTGAAAGCGAAAAATGATACTAAAATTTCTGTTATTTGTGTACCGAATATTTTGCCGTTTAAAAAGATGCCGAATGTACGACTCTTGAATGCCGAATTTACGACTCTTGAATAAATAAAAGCTCAGACTCGCGACTTAATTCATTGTTTACTTCCACATCGTATATTATGTAATAATTTTGTGTCGTTTCGGCAAAAAATTCGCCTCGAAACAGTCTCTAAACAGTATAAGAAAATACTTATTGGCAATGATATGGTTTTATGTTTTTGCAATTTTATTACTGTGACCAAAATGAGTAAAATACCAAAAGAAAAACGGAGTACGACCAATTAGTAAGTTATTATGCTTTTTAGAAACTTCTTGAACATTTTTCCGAAACTGCAGCTTACGATTTACAATAATTTTGTAAGAGACGTTTCAAAAATAGTATATACATACGAGTGCTCCGATGTAATAAATGTTGGCGTCTGTTTACAGAAATGAAATTTAAAATATTCTTCGAATCAAGAACTGTTTAATGCCTTCGTACTTCAGCCTTCATCGAGGTTCCTCGAGTGCTTCTTCAAATAGACTTCGGCTCCGAGCTACACCCGCTCTCAGCACGCATACGCATTATTAATGAAATTTTTTCTTTCTCAAAGTCTTCGTTCGGCAAATCCGTTTTCATTTTTGTTGTTCATTTTTAACGCGTTACGCTCCCTTCTCCCTTCTCCCTTATTGCGAACGCACTTCCCTATGCTAACGTTAATGAGTGAATTTAGTTTCGAATCCGTGGTCTTCCATTGTCTCCAACGAACAATATGAAATAAATTCACACCTCAGACTGAAATCGATCGTTCAGAACGATTCAGCACACACACACACACACACACCACACACACACACACACACAAAGGCGAATGCCTTTTCCTGACGAGTGTAACTCACTTCCATATTAGCTATTGCGTGTTATTCTACCTGCAACAAAAAAAAGGCTCAAAACAAGACCTCAATTTCAACACTTGTTTCAGTTCTAATGTATTAATTTTGTAAATTTAACAAGCAGAGCCTTCGGCTCCCTGCCCTACTGGTGGGGCTTGTGCTTCGCAAGCTCGCCTACGGCGAGGGCACGATAGGGTTACCCCTTTCAGGGGAGGTCATTCTCCCTCCGCCTCAAAACCCCCTCTCCCCCTTTATGCAACTTGGGGGGCTAACCCCCCACCCCCTTGTTGCATTACCCCCTATCCATTCCCCCCCTTTTGTTTTGTCAGAAAAAATATATACACATACACAGGGTGATCCGTTTGGGTATGGATAAAATAAAAACGCTGTGAGAATCTACCGAGAAGTGATACAGCGCTCATCTGTTGCACGTGTGGTCATAAAATGTGGGAGTTTGTAATAGGCTATGCCATCCGCTGCCAGACGTACGAGCGCCATCTGCTGTCAGACTTATGAGACATATGCCAGTTTCGAAGATGGCAGCGAATGCACAACAACGTGCAAAGTGTGTCATTTGGTTTGCTAAGTTTGAGAGTGTGACAGCGGTACAGCGTGAGTTTCGCCATGTGTGTGGTGTTCGAAAAGCTCCTAAATACGACTCCATAGTGCAGTGGTACCGCACATTTGAAGGAACGGGGTCTATCACTTAACCACATGCAGGTAGTCGTAAGAATTAGCCTCTCGTTATGACCCCTATCGTGTCCTTAAGGGGGGGTCATGTTGAAGACTAATTAGGTTTGTCACAATCTACCATCTTTGTGGGCATTATTTGGCAAATATTAAACTATACAATGTTACTGTTTCCATTTCGCATCAATTATATTTTATCCATACCCAAACGGATCACCCTGTATTATTGCTTTATAAAAACGCATTTCCTCAAACTATTTTTGGAGCAATCCAAGAATAAGCACCCCAAATCAATTTAGGGTGCTTTTTCTTGGATTGTGATCGAACGAGGATGCTTATTCTTGGATTGCTTTAAAATGGAGTTAATTGCTCTAAAATGGTTAATTGATTGCCCGGTTAGGTTAATTATATGCCCTTGACGATTGGTTAGGTTAAGTTGTGATATTTTCGTTAGTTTTAACGAAAATATTACGACTTAACCTAACCAATCGTCAAGGGCGTACAGTTAACTTAACCGGGCATTCAATTAACCTAACCGGGCATTCTTTAATTTTACCGTAGGTTTCGATATATATATATATATATATATATATATATATATTATATATATATATAGATTCAATGGTCATTTCTATTGCAGAAGAATGCTGAAATCGGATATGTAGCGTAACCTTTATTTGTTTATAATATATATTTAAATGTAGTTTGGTATCATATTACGATTTTAGAACAGGTTTTCGTGATCCTTAACCCCTTAGTTGGTATTGCAGTAGGCTCCAAAGTATTCAATTCGACTTTTATAGTAGATAGGCCCTACCTAAATATCAGATTTCATTTGAAACTCTTCTTGATATGCCTATAGACAATTTTTAACGTGACTTTAATTTTGTGAAATGCCTTTTATTATTATTAAATTGATTGCTTTGTGGATCTCGGACAAAAGACGAATTATATATGTGATGTAGAACTCGGATACTTTTTTCCTTGTCTAGCCCGGTGAGGGCAGCCGGCGCGCAGTTCACTCAGCTGTTCATCCTTCTGTTGGTTGGGAGATGAATGGGTACCATCAAAAAACACCAAAATGAGGCGGGATGCGGCATAGGGATCGAACACAGGTCGATCCTGAACATGTAAAAAAAAATTTGCTAGTGTTGCAATGCGTACACAACTAAAATTCTCACACTCTAATTCTCACATTTTTGTACGTAAGAAGGCAGGAAGTACCGTCCGTATATACAATTTTTTTTGTCCGTTTACCTGTCCACGAGTATCGAGGAGAAGCGTTGATCCGTTATAACGAACGTTATTATCCAGGTACGCCTCTCGACAGCGGTTCTGAGAGAAGATTATTTGACAGCGTTTGTGACCAGATCTGAATCGAAAAACCGCCGAAAGAGGTCGTACCTTCGTTTATTTAATCTGTCACTTTTGGGAGAGACGTTTGCGCATTTCACTTTATCTCAAAATGAATCAATACAAATTCACTGAAAATGGAATATATATATATATATATATATATATATATATATATATATATATATACACACACACATTCAACTGCAAAGAACACGCAGTATAAATAACGTAAAGAACGACGCTTGTATAGGAGGTGGTTACCTCATTTTTTCATTTGTTCCGTTCTCTCTCTCTCGTCTTGCGCGGAATATCTCCTATACAAGCGTCGTTCTTTACGTTATATATATATATATATATATATATATATATATATATATATATATATATATAAAAGATTAGATATAGAGAAAATTGATGACAATTTAGTTTGAAATGTGGACTTGGTAATCCTTTGTACTTTCTTTTATTTTGGTCGAGGTATGAATTTTAATAATTGAGGGACAATTTGTGAATACAACCATTTCTGCGGTGTTGTTCTTAGCGGTGAGCAGGATTTACCAGAGAAATCTCTTAAGCCTCGTGATACGCGGCGGCGTTTCGAGCTAAACAAAGAATAAATTAGGTTGAAAAGGAATTTAAATAAAGTGTTTTCTTTCCTTAATATAAAGTAGAACGTCGGTTTTTTTTTGTTTTCTTTTCAAATTTGTGCAATGGTTCGTTCTTTCTTTGTTGGGCAATAAGCTTTCTTATGGCGTTGCAAAAACTGTTTTTCCCCCATGGCTGTTTTCTTTTGTGTGGCACGTACAGTTAAAATTCAGAGACGCTATCTTCCCATACGCCAATTTCAAATTCAAAGCGTGGCCATTAGCTCTGACAGTTGTAGTCCTCCTTGCTTGATAGTCAAGCCGCAGATGGAACCCTAAGTGCAACTATGGCTTGTCATTGATCGAAAGGCTTAATTTTATATATATATATATGGCTTGCTGTATGTGGAGGTTTCTCGCTGACACTTAATATAGATACTTATTGGGTGTGGGAGCTTTCACTGTCGGATGATGGATGTTTGACAGGCTTTAAACGGCCCCAGACCCCCTGGCGTATCTCCGAAATGGAAAGCAGAACCCGACAAAAGTCGTCTAAGGCGAGCGCCGCGGCCTATCACAGGACCCATCCGTACCCTGTCGGATTAGTGGGGATTAAGTAGCCGGATTAGGGGCCAAAAATGCTTCGAAGGAAAACTTGAAGACTTTGCATTGAACCTACAGTTAGATTAATATGCGCGAATTATACTCTATATTTAAGAATACTTTTTTCGTGTATATATTATATATATATAATATATATATATATATATATATATATATATATATATATATATATAGGGTATATAAAATGTAAACCCACAAGGAAAAAGAAAAATGATTCCAAGGTCTTTCTTGTATTGAGAAGTACACCTCGTCAGGGAATATATATCCACGCTGTTTGGAACCAAATTTTTGTTGTGAAAATGATGTCCTTACGTGAATATTTTTTAAATCGTTATGTCATTACTTTGACGTATTCAAGGAATGTTCTCCAAAGCAATTAGTTTGCACTTCCAAATTCCAATTAAAATTAAATAGTTTGCTGTGTAGAGTGGTGGTTGTTGTTGTTGTTGTTGTTGTTGTTTGTTTTTGAGTAAAATATTACTTTTCGTCTTTCATTTTTTTGTTTTTTTTAGTTTTTCGAATCCGTTAAATTATTTTGAAGTTGAACAGAAATTGTAAGAAGAGATCGACTTTAAGTCTCGATTCTTTGAGTGGTGGACAAGTCTTTTATTTATTTCAATATGGTATAGTGAAATATGGGATCGTACGTAAGATTACAAGCTGTATAAGCTCTTTAAAGCTGTACGCGTTCTCGTACTTGAAGTGACTCGACATTGCTTAGACGCCTATATTTGAATATCGTTCTTTGGCGAGAATTAGGACGGAGTTTGGAGGAAGATTTTCAATGGAAGAGTGGTCCTTGCGAGTGGATTTGTTGAATCTCATTCGGTTGATGGAACAGCTTTTGTGACGAGCAAAGTTTCTGTGGATGCGATGGCGCCTACAAACGCCTACCCCGTTCCTGGATCTCGCCACCTCCCTTCTCATCTTGATCATTCGTCCTGGCTCTTCCTCTTCTATTGGATTTTTTGAGATTTAGACTGTCAGGGCGAAGATTTGATTTGGGTTTCAGACAGCTGTTCATGCGAGATGGAATCATTTTCCGCACTCCGCATTTATCTTCTATCTTTACATTCGATTTCTCGTGGGTTCCCTCTTTATTATTCAGCATTCACGCGGTCTTTTGAAGCGAATTGTAGCGATTCTTTTCGAGGATAAACCTTGGGCTTCTTTTTTTTTTTTAATGAAAATATATTCTTACGTAATGGAATAGCTTTATTTCGTCTTTTATTGTAACAGTAAAGTTATCTTACTGAAAACTGTCGCTGAATTCTTCAGCTGAACTATTTTTTTTTAGTAGGAAATTGCTTCCTACCCATTTTCTAGTAATTGATTAGTGATGCAGTCCGTTTTCGGAGAATTTAAGTTGGGTATTTTTAATGAGGTATCAAAACTAAAATAGAATAAGGGGAAGAAAGTTTGGAGCTATTTGAAGAATAGGGACCCCAGCCTTCTTTAGTTAGCTTTATAAGGCTAACTAACGAAAATAATATGACCTAACCTAACCAATCGTCAAGGGCGTACAGTTAACCTAACGATTGGTTAGGTCAGGTCGTGATATTTTCGTTAGTTAGCCTTATAAGCCTAACTAAAGAAGGCTGGGGTCCCTATTATTCAATAGCTCCGAAAGTTTCCATCGCGATACCTGTTGGTAACACACTTTGCATTGACAAGTGCCTTAATCTTGTGTGTCCTACGTCGTATCAATACGTAGAAATAAGGGCTTCCCGTTAAGCGATGTTGCCGTTGTTCAGTATTTGAATAAGCGACTATCTTCTGCGTTTGGATGATGTAGCGACCAGTGGTTCGGATCCCACCATATCCAGTAAAGCTGTAGCTATGGTTACGCTTTTCCAGTCAGAGAAGCTTAGTGCCCTATCTTCGCTTCCATTGTGTAGTAATAACACTCGTGTGACAGAGGCTTCATCTTTTGAGAAAATATTATGGTCAAAGTTAGATACCTTTTTGGTATAGTGACCATAGATTGTTCCCAAAGATTTCTGCGTACCTGTTGGAAGTTAAATGTCTCCTCTACTAACGCCAAATCTATTTTACCGTCATATCAAATTGCCGCCCGCACCATCACACACATTCTACCATATTTTACGGTGGACTGAAGACACCGAAGATGGAATAAGGCTTCAGATGGACTTCTCTTCGACCTGCAGATGTGAACTGATGGAATATGGATTCAGCGAAGGGCACCACGCGCCTCGAAAAATATATATTCAACTGCGTTTCTACGCGCTCACGTTTTCTGTAACTGAGACTGTGAACGTGTCAGTGACTGTACTCTGAGACACTTCAACCCCATAAGCGATGACAACAACAGAAATTACGTACGATAAACATCGATTTTGAACCTTTTTTGTAAGCTAAGCTTCTTAAATATTCCATCAGTTTGAAATTTGAAGAGAAGAAGCGGCCAAGTTACTTCGGTCTGGCAGTAGAGACCGACTTGTCTCGCTTTTGAACGATACTAACGCAGTATGTAGAGATGCGTATCAGAACTTACATTATCAGAAACGGGGTATGCGACTGGTCTTAGAATTTAAAAAAAAAATAAAGTTGCTTCTTTAAGGAATTTAGTGCTGTAGGCAAAGCCTGTATATGCTGGTTGTGCTTATCACGTGTCAATTAGAATTTATGTGCATTATTATATATTATATATATATATATATATATATATATATAATAGAAATAATAGGTAATAGAGGAAAGAATGAGTAGAAATACATACATTTATTTAATGCTGGAATTTCTGTAGTAAAATTATTAGTTACCGAAGTTTTGCAGATCCCTATCGATCTGTTTCGTATTTTTCCATTAACAGTGGTGCAAATTATTAATGAATGTCCATCGACCCATATGATGTTCAAACATACTAATGTTATACGCGAGTCAAAGTAATATATATATATATATACACAAAAGGAATACATAGGATATCAAATAGCAACAGACCGACTGGTCCCAAAGAGGCTGTCTGTTTGAGGAGGAAGGTTAAAATATTGAAGAAAATTTAAAGAAATTGAAAATTTTAGAGCAAAACAAAGAAAAGAGATTGGAAGAAATGAAGGAAGTTTAAAGATAAGTGAAAATTTTATGTCAGCGGCGGGGGAGCGAACCAGAACCTCACCGCTGAGAGCCCGCCACCGTAACTACCACCGAGTTACCAGGAGCTCGCATCTTAAAAAGTAAATTTTTATTATATGCACCGTATACGCGATTAATGTACGCGATATGCGACTTTATCATACGCGACAAGAGGAATAAAATGTAATGACACATTTTTAAAATTATTAATTACCATTATCATCGCTTCAGGAAGATTCCCAAGTTTCGATGCTGATATTTGGTGCGTGGCTTTGGCATCGGTTTAATTATGTGGATTCATTGATGCTTTAAAACTCATTATTCCCATATTATTCATGAGGTATTCATGGAATAGGAATAGGGAAAGCATTTTGCATCTCACACTATTCGATTACATAGAAATGGAAATGTATTCCACCACGAATACTAAATACGAATATATATATATATATATATATATATATATATATATATATATATATATATATATATATATATATATACAGGGTGGGCCGTAAGTTTCCATACATAGGAAAAATAAACATTTTTTTATGGACAACCATTTTTATTTATATAATATGCTGTACATGGTTGCCATTGTTTTGAAAACACATTTCAATACGTGTTCCCCACTGTTGATGAACACGCATTAGCACAGTTGACGTTATGCTTGTAATGGCGTTGGTGATACGTTCCTTTAGATGATTTATGTCTCGTATCTTTTCCTGATACACCATGGCCTTCAAGTGCCCCCAAAGATAGAAATCAAGGGGCGTGAGATCTGGGGATCTGGGAGGCCACTCCACAGGACCACGCCGACCAATCCAAGCATCCGGAAACTGCTGCTGATCCAAATACCGACGCACGTGAAGACCATAATGAGGTGGAGCTCCATCTTGCTGGAAGTAAACTGGGAAGTTACCTTCCTCGTTTAGCAGGGATGGGAAAATCTCTTCTTGCAACATGTTAAGATACCTTTCGGCATTAAGATTTCCACTGACAAAAATTGGTCCAATAATTCTGTCACCCCATATCCCGGCCCACACCATCACTTTACCGGCACCTTGCATCTTCGTCGGACTCAGCCAGTTAGGGTTAGCATTACTCCAATAACGTATGTTTTGCCGATTAACCTCTCCATTGACGTAAAAATTTGCTTCATCAGTAAACAAGATCTTACAAACGCATATTCTTAGGGTATCTGAAACATAAAAACAAACGTTTAAATTTTCCTATGTATGGAAACTTACGGCCCACCTGTATATATATATATATATATATATATATATATATATAATATAAATAAAGTTTTGTGCGCGCGCGCGCGTGTGCGGAGGCAACTGTGTGTGAGGGAGGTCGAGTGTGTGATAATTTGCTGATGTAGCTAGTGGGGTAATTTTTGGTGTTACTATAGCGTGCGGTCTACAAAGATATTTACACTCTAGCGTGCGGTCTACAACATATTTACAAATTCAATTACATTAAAACAAAAATTTAAAGGACAAATAAAACAAAAATCCATTTTATGGGATATAATGCCCGGCTAGGTTAATTGAATGGCCGGTTAGGTCAACTGTATGCCCTTGACGATTGGTTAGGTTAAGTTGTGATTTTTCGTTAAAACTAACGGAAATACCACAACTTAACCTAACCAATTGTCAAGGGCATACAGTTGACCTAGCCGGGCATTATATCCCATAGAATGAATTGCTTGTTTTATTTGTCCTTTAAATTTTTTGTTTTAATGTAATTGAACTAATATTTGTCTTCATGATTCCCCCTTTTATAGTCCGCCTTGACCTCACATTCGTCCCCAAAGATAAAGTCAAATCATTTCAGGTCAGGTCAGCACAAATTCTTTTGTAGACTAAAGATATCTTTGTAGACCGCACGCTATAGTAGCACCGTATTTCTTTTGTAACACTTTTGGTATCGCGGAATTTCAAGGAATTTATATATATAAAAAACAGAAATCTTAGAAGCATTGTTGTCGGAAAAAATTATGTTGGTTTTGGTTAGGTTAGGTTAGGTTAGGTTAGGTTAGGGTTTGTCAGATTAGAGGCTAAATTAGCGAGTACCTCGCTATTTAATGACTTAACTGAAAACACCCTTCGAGCCCTCAATTACGCCCGAAACTCTGATCACGCCCTCAGGTTAGGTTAGGTTAAATAAGGTTTGGTTAATTAGGTTCTTAAATATATAGACTTTAAAAAAGTTGGTACTCGCTTATGGTGTGTGTGTGTGTGTGTGTGTGTGTGTGTGTGTGTATTTTTTAGGTTAAATTTGAGTTGTAATACATTTCAATTCTTCTTCGTCAGGTGACAGGCGTCGTGGGACGCGCAGAGACACTCTCATCGCTTTTCTTCCTGCTATCGCTGTTGGCGTATTGCGGAGCTACCAGGCACCAGACGAGGGGGCCCAAAGGTACTCGAATAGCTACGGAATGGCGCCTCCTCTTCCTGGCTATGGCCCTCGCAACGACGGCAATGCTATGCAAAGAGCAAGGCATTACGGTGATAGCTGTTTGCGCCGTGTACGAATTGTTCGTCGTCCAGAAGGTGAGTCCTTTCTGATTATTGGACGCGGTTCGAGACCCGTTTCGGTTGAAGGAACTGCTTTCCAGTCTGTCCTCCGTGCCTTTGGTGCGTTAGCAATCGCTCGCTTAATTTTTTTTAAATTTTAGTTATTTTTGGGCGATCTACTCATTCCACCCATTACATATTTCAGTGTAGTTTTCTCCCCTGCGTAGGCCTTCAACCCAATAGGGTGGTTTAGTGGTAAAGCCTCTGGCTCTTAATCTGAAGGTCGTAAGTTCGTGTCTTCACGGACTAGTGATTTTAACGATTGGGGAGGGTTCGGATCTTCCTTGAATGTAGTGGTTCGAACCCCACGGAGGAGATTACCACCCCCCAAAAAACATTATCCTTATCACAGGCCTTCATATGACCCATATTTTCGCGAATTGTTCGTTATTAATATTTAATATAAGGAATTTTTTTACATTATTACTACTATTATTATCACGGTAATAATTTTTGGCGTTAACAATGGATTTTTAGCACGAACAATCGGGGCCACATTATATTTAACATTCTCATTCGAGTGTGTTTCATTGCTATGAGATGTTTGGTTACCAAACACTGAAGGAAATGTGATTATTAACTAGGTACATATATGACCCCTTGTGTGTTCCGTAATGCGAGACTCGCTTGTGAGCTTCATTATCAGATGTCAGTTAGTTATACTCGCCTTTCCATATACAAAACTATATATATACGTATATATACAGGGTTGCTCAAAAGTCGCGCATCATAGGAATTTTCAGTGTTGATTATAATATGAATCGGTACAGAATTTAAATTCTGTACCGATTCATCGATATGTTGTACCTGGTATTCCATACATTAAAACCAAGCTCACCCTCTCGTCTATTGTTAATTTCGCAGCCATCCCCTACCTAAAAGAAAAAATATATAATCAACACTGAAAATTCCTATGATGCGCGACTTTTGTGCCACTATATATATATATATATATATATAAATATATATATATATATATATATATATATAATATATATATATATATCATATATATAATATTATATATATATATATATAATATATATTATATAATATATATGTATATATATATCTTGTATATATATATATCTTGTATATATATCGTATATATATATATATATATTATATATATATATATATATATATATACTTATATATATATATATATATATATATATCATATATATATATATATATATATATATATATATATATAATATATATATATATATATATATATATATATCTTATATATATATCATATATATATCTATCATATATATATATATATATATATATATATATATCTTGTATATATATATATCTGTATATATATATATCTTGTATATATATATATCTTATATATATATATATTGAAGATTTCTTTTTTCCATGTTGAAGTTTCATTAGTGTGTATCTTTGCCCGAACTTGTAATAATTATTATTATTATTATTATCGAAAGGAATCTTTATATCAGTCTTTCGCTCGCTACGCTCTGTGAGGATGAAATGTATCACCCTGGGAATCTTTTTCTCGTTCAGGCGACACTTTTCATTTCAAAAATAGTTCGGGTTCGGAGTGTAAATATTGAAAGGTAAATATTGATTGAAATAATAATAACGAGATCAGCGTCTAATTTTACATAATGTTTTATGCCCTTTTCCATATTTGTAAAATTCTTTCAAGGTTTTTTTAAAAAGATTCTCGAATAAAACAAAAATTGCTTTTATTATATTCAATAATAATAATAATTAATATTAATTATTATTATCAATAATAATATTAATAATATTGCAAGTGTATTGACGAAACATCAGATTAAATATAAGAAAAGCGATTTTTCCCGTTTTATTTGATGTTTTGACAATGGTTTCTTTACTTGAAAGAATTCAGAAATTTTGTAAAAAGAAAAAAAAATTATGTAATAATAATAGTCTAATAATTGTGATAATTATAATGCGGCTCGGTGGTGTAGTGGTTAGCATCACTGACTACGTATCCGGGTTCGATTTACGGTAGTAGTATGGACGAGTGCAGAGATGTTGCAGAGATAATGGTCAATGTTGCAAAGGGGGGAGGGGGTATGCAGTGAAGGGGGGTGGGGGAATGCTGCAGGTGCAACAAGGGGTCTTGAAACTTGGAGGCGGCGTTATCCCCCCAAGAGAAAGACAGGAGAAGGAGAGGAAGAGATGTTCACCTGGCAGGAGTCAAGTGCATATTAACACTTCAGCAGACCCGCCGTCCTCTTATAGGCCCCTAATCAGCCAGTTGGCTTAGAAAAAAAATACAAAACGTATAGCCATCAATATAGCACACACACACAACACACACACACAACACACACTTATGTTAAATAAATACATACACTTTATCTTCTACCGCACAAAATAAAAATAAATACAAAACGTATAGCCATCAATATAGCAGAAATATATATACACACACAATTATGTTTAAATAAATAAATACATACACTTTATCTTCTACCGCACAAAATAAAAATAAGAAAGCGTATAACCATCAATATAGCAGATATATATATATATATATATATACACAATTATGTTAAATATATAAATACATTTCACTTTTTTCAAAACACTAAACTCCCACTTAATCGAGTCTACAATTACATCGTTATTGCTCTGCATTACGCAGTATACGCGGTTTAATAATATTTCACCGCTTAAGGTATAGGGATACCTATACTCTATATAAAGGGCCTTCATATCGTTCAGTACTATTTTTGTGCCCACTTTACAACCGGTTGGTAAGTTATCTTTAAATACGTCTAGAATACAATCAAAAGCACGCACAAAGAGTTCATCGTTAGCCACAGCGTCAAATACAAGTTTATAAACACGCCTTTCCAATCGAGGGTTTATTTCTACCGCCCCTAGCTTTTCAATCGTGAACTCTTCTTCACACTGCATAGCGACAGTTGAAATAATCTAAGTTGTTACGACAGCTGCCTGTTATATAAAGAAATAGTTCTTCAGGGTGAACGGTATAGGTGAGCTCAGCCCTGTACCGATCAAGTGCTTTGTACCAAAGTTCATGATATTTCAAAGAGTAAACTTTTTAAGTAAACGTCCCGCTCTAGACCATTCTCACCTTGTTCAACCCTACACTCGGTAAACCCATCGAGAAGAGCGGTGTATGCGTATTCAAGAACCGTATCAAAATAAAGCATATCCGTGACACGCGCGTCTAATATAGGCTTCAGCTTGCGGAATCCGACTATTTCAAACATTCTGTCGAGGATGAAACGGTTTCGCGTAGGGACAAGAGCGTTATTATCGGAAGCATTCTTCCACATCAACCGTATATCAGTGCATGGCCGATCGTTATTTATACACAACGTACACATAACGGCGTATGAGGGGGTGTCACTAATCTGCTCTCTTCTTGTACCTACACCTGTAGGAGTTTTATAACGATCTTCACTCCACTTCTCAACTATCACGAAGATTCTATTCATCTCCTCGACACAACATTCCGTTTGTTTGCTTGTCTACAATCCGTTTCCAGTATATAGTTAACGATACCGGATTTACGCCTGAGCACGCGCAACGACTTCGTCACGGAGACATCGTACACGGCGTTGAGAATGCTGCTCAAAGGAAGTTCCATCGTATTCGAGGAGCGCACGTCCACTCAGCTCAAGCTCTGAGATAACTATGAGGCACATGCAACGCGACGGTTCGACGGGAGGAGTGAGTCGTACCATAATCTAATGAAACGTGTACGGCGCTGATCCAACATGAATCGTTGTATCCCATTATATTGGGCAGGTGTTTTGAGAAATTTTCCGATACAAGAATTAATTTCGGTTTTAATGTTTTATCACTCCCACTTCCCCGAATACGCACCGGGCATTTCCCTTCAGGGTAATTTTCACGAGCTAAACACATTTTATAACGGTTTTAATGTTTTACCACTAGCCATTTCCACAAACTAAACATCTTCACATTCCGGCGCACTATTTGAGAAGAACATATGCCCATATTTTTCCTTTTTGTTTAACAAGCGATACTCATCTCTAAAGTTTGTTAAGAACTCACACAGGGCATTAGCCACAACCTCACTACAAACTTCTTCATGATATATTAATATAGTGATAAAAATACTTAAGATTCTCCATGATGACGAGATTTACATTTTCAGTCGCAGGGTACGAGTACTCGGTATGATGCAACATGACATAATAACGCTTGTGATACCACTCATCAACAAGACTCACTATCCATAACCGTTGTTTCTCTTCTGCAGGTGTTGTTTCTTTTACTTCACGGTATATGTGAGCCTTTATAAAGCTTAGGTCTATAACATACTTCAACACATCACTTGTCCCACGAAATCCTACAACGCTCTCACCAGAATAGCCGTAGAGTATTTGTACATCTTGCTCCTTCGCACGATTCAATGTAATCTTAAAAGAGGCAGAGGGGGGAATAGGGGAGTTTTTCAGTATCCACTACATCTTGACACTTTGCAGAATACCATTTCATAAACGTTGAACAAGCAATATTAAAGGTAGCCATTACTATTTTCTGTCTACGCGGGAGAATACACATCTGATGTCCAGGGCTTACTGCAATCAACTGAGCACGCAGGGAAGCCCAGGTAATAACACGTTGCTGGTCTTACAGTGGGCGGAGCTTAGAACTTTCTCCTGTCTACACACACACACACACACACACACACACACACACACACACACACACAAAGGAGAAATTGAAACACTATTTAATAAACGAAATATTCAAGATGTGTATATATATTTACAAATACGTGTAATAAGTTAATAAACACATCAAAGATTATATTCAAGGTGTGTATATATATTTACAAATACGTGTAATAAGTTAACAATAGACACATCAAAGATTATGTTGTACCTCATCGTCATTCACGGTTCTGTGGGAGAAGCGAAAAGCAAGACTAGAATGTAAGGGTCGTCACTTAAATATTTATTATATTTTGTAAATAACCCACTTAGGAGTGTGACGTGTTAGAAATGGCTTCTATAGAAAAATTCAGGTTCACGAGCCCATCCACATGTATTATATCTGGACCTACAGGATGTGGTAAAACTGTGTTTATGCTTAAAATTATTAAAGAAAAGGAAGAGATTTTCTCAAAATTTGTGCATAAAGTTATATGGTGTTATTCGACGTATCAATCGGTGTTCAACGAGTACCAAGATGATATTTTGTTCCACAAAGGTGTATATGATGTTAATTCGTTAAAGGGAAATGAACATAGTCATTGTAATTGATGATCTCATGTTGGAGATGGATAAGACGTTTGCTGAGGCATTTACAGTATTCTCCCACCATCTTAACAAGCGTGTTCTTCATCAATCAGAATCTATTTTTCAAAAATAGATACATACGCGATGTGTCGTTAAATACACAATATCTAGTCTTATTCGCGCAACGTAGAGATGTATCACAAATTGGGGTATTAGCCAATCAAATGTTCCCGAATCAGCGTAAGGAGTTTTTGGAAGTTTATAAAGAAGCTACAAGCACACGCTACGGATATTTGCTTTGCGACCTTCATCCGCGAAACACGTTTAGGGTGCTTCTAAGAACGAATATATTTCCAAACGAGCCTGAAACAGTGTATATTCCAGAATGACAGAGGCTAAAGAAATAGTGAATTAATAAAAATCTATCATTGACAGCCCCGGGCAGTGCAACAGATGTTTATTAAAAATATCGACTTTGACTTTTTAAAATGCATCTGTGAAATTTGCCTTAACGTTATAAACTGCAATGTATCAATCACCTCAGAAGGAAGGCTCGCCCACGCCGTTACAAGAACATAATACGTGCACTCGCTCGTAAAAGTCAAACTGTAGGGAAGAAAAAACGAATTATTGTACGAAAAGGAGCGTCATTCCTCCCCATCTTATTTTCAGTTTTGGGTCCTTTACTGACTAGATAGTGAGTCCACACGAGATGTACGCCTCACTGCAAAGGAATCCAGACACGGATCTAGATCCCGTAAAAGCAGACTTAAAAGAATGGAAAGCGAATTGCTAGCCCTATTAAACAGTGAAAAAACACCTGATGAGAAAAGAATCTTATACCAAGAAGCTCTGCAGAAATTTCTTCACGAGTACGAAAATTATAAGAACCCGACAGAGATTCCCGTGGTTATTAGGCACAGCACAGGGAACGATGGACATGGTGACATAGGACCTGTACCCGACGATACAGCTGACCAACCAAAGATTAAGGGGTCAGCCACACAGAACATCGAGCATGTATTAAAAAGCACCCTCCCACATACATTGAGGAATAAAGGTTTAAGTCTTTATAATCTATTGAATGAGGACCCAGCCATACAATGGACCGATACAGGCGAGATCATTGTGGAAGGATCAAAGGTACAGGGATCGAATATCGTAGACATTGTCCATGATCTGGTGAGAAAGTGGGATAGGCCCTCACCATCAGGATGGAAGCATATTAAAGCAAGACTACAACAAATAAATGTCCCCAAAACATTGATAGGAAATCTGAACAGGATAAAAGACTTGGAACATGCGACGCACGTGACACAGTTGAAGACGCCATCACCCGGCGGTAACATCTTTGAAGAGGAGAAAGAAGAGATTAAACAACGGTCAACCCTACCCACGTGCCTCTAAAATGCGCAAATGGCTAACATATTAAGACGACGCTATTATGAAATTTCTAACCCAGCCTCCTACGGAGGCGTAGATAGACTGTACAGAAGTGTTTACGGAGTAGGAAAAAAGGTTGAGAGATTTTTGCGGGAGCAGGACGCTTATACACTTTATAAGCCTGTGAGAAAAAGGTTTAAAACAGCCAAGACAACAGCTGCTTCGATTGACTATTTGGCAAGCAGATTAAACAGACATGCAAAGATATTCTGTGTATAACGATGGTTACCGCTACATTCTGTTCATAATAGATGTATTCTCTAAATATCTGTGGCTAATTCCTCTGGAAAATAAATCACCCGAAACAGTTGCTAAAGCCACCAAAACACTGATGTTAAAAGAAAACAGGGTTCCTGGCTATTTTTGTACGGATATGGGGAAGGAATTTATAGGCCGTGCTTTTCAGAACATGTTGATAGTTTAATATCAGCTATTACACTACCAATTCTATACATAAGGCTTCTTTAGCTGAAAGAGTTCAACGTACCATAAAGGAACGCATGCACCGCTATTTTACACACAAAAACACAGATTTCTAGACATTCTGGAATCATTGGCCTCATCCTACAACCGCTCACACCATCGCACGATTGGGGCAACACCTAACGAAGTTTTAGAAAGGTACGCGCCCAGAGGTGAGAAGAGATGGAACACCACCACCACCACTCTGCGCGTTTCAAAATCAATGATTATGTAAGGCTGTCGCGTTCGGGAAATAAATTCGCAAAGGGTTTTGAGCGAGAATGGACATGTGAGATTTTTAAAGTTAGGGCTATGAGACCTAAAGGTGAGATAATGATGTATTACGTTGAAGATTTGAATGGGGAAGAAATCTCAAGAGGCTTTTACCGCGAGGAGTTGCAGAAAGTGGCATTTAATTTAGGAAAAAATGTGTTTAAAATTGAGAAAATTTTAGGAAGCAAAGGTTCAGGAAAGAGAAAAATGTACCTGGTGAAATGGCTAGGGTGCCCAGAAAGCTTCAACACCTATATAAAAGGTGATGCAATAATGAAGCTTAAATAGTATGCAACATGGCTCCTAACCATTCCTACGTCACTCCCGTCCTCCTCGTCCCTGTCTGTACACCCTAACAACACATTAGCCACCTTTGTAACAGATCTCCACGGACCCATTGAATTGGGTCGTGATTCGTATGAAGTGGGGGTATGTGAAATTCAGCTGGACACCCTCTTTTTAAATATTGATTATAAAGATGCCGTTTTTACGATTCTTAAAATGCTGTAATGAGTGTGCAAAAGCCGGGTTAACTCGGGATGAAACTATATGTATCGCCCGGACTAAGGTTGTACGGTTTTACAGTACAAAAGTAACACTAGTGCCGGGCCGTTATGGTTCGGCTGAGGATGTTGTGAGAGACTTAAACGTAAGTTTAAAAAACAAATCTTACGAATGATTTATTATACGAAATCGTAAACAAAGGAAACCCCGCACATACTCTAATCCTAAAATCAAAGGTTAACACAAATATTAAAGACGGAAGTGTGTTCAAAATTATAACCGAGGGGCGATATCGATCAGCCTTCCAAAGAGATACCTTTCACGAGGCATTGCATGACTTGTCCAGGTTAATGTATCAATTGAAGATGGAGAAATTGGATGAAACCTCTCAGCCCCCAGACATGTGCTATATTTACAGCAATATAGTGGAGCACCAGTTTGTTGGGTTTACCCAGGCACGCTGCTGCGCATAACTCGCATTCCCAACCATAGAGGAAGGAGTTTGAGTATTACATATGACATACCCCATTATGTGAATGTCGCAACTAATCTAATAACCAATATCTCAATATATTAAGAACGATTGAGGGTAAAAGTTTTTCATTCGGTGACGGGAGCATAACAGTGAAGCTGCACTTTCGACGCACTGAGTTATAATTGACAGAAAGCCTTTCACCGTCTATCGAGGGGTGAGATACCAGCGTGGTAGTGGACTTGGGTTCATTTTTTCAACCATACTAAGTACGGCTGTTCCTTTGCTGAAGAGGGGTGCCAGATACCTCGGAAGGAAAGCGCTACAATCAGGTCTTAACACTGCAGAAGACATATTTGCTGGGGCTAAATCTAAAGAAGCTCTAAAAAAAACATTTAAAACGTACAAGGGACGAA
The DNA here is from genome assembly GCA_023014485.1 of Bathynomus jamesi. NCBI lineage: Eukaryota > Metazoa > Arthropoda > Malacostraca > Isopoda > Cirolanidae > Bathynomus > Bathynomus jamesi. The sequence continues at coordinate 81,044 of JAJOZX010003316.1, read as the reverse complement.
ATCATCAAAGATGCAAAGAGAAAAATGCGTGGTGGTGGGAAGAAGAGGGCTGACCGGAAGAAGGGATTACCACCACCACGTGGCATTAAACGTAAAAGGATATCAAAAAAGAAGTGTTCTAAGCGAATGAAACCTATGGTTGACCATTTTTTTTAACTAATATAAGCTAAGGACATTGGTCTCAAGAATCAGTTTGTTTACTACTTGTCGAGAGAGGAGGCACTATTTCTAACTCGTCATGGCACGCTTCATCCATCCGTGTAGTTCACAATGCTGTAAATCGAAGCTATCCCTCTTTGAGCTGCCCCCAACTCAAGTTTCTATTGAACACAGTGACTTTATTACAATTAACCCTTTAAATACAATTAGTTCCCCTAGTGCTCCTATAGAATTCGTGATACCCAGCTCAGGCCATTACTTTTTTGATCCATGCTGTGTGCACATGTACGCTAAGCTACGTATAGCCCATTCTGATGGAACGGACTGCGATGACAAATATGCTGTATACCCTGAAACAAACTTTCTGCACTCCATATTCAACCAATGTGACGTATATTTAAAACAGATCAACAGATCAACAGATCAACATATCGGCAGGCACGGGGTACTATCACCTACGAGCCTATCTGGAAAAAGTCCTCAACTTTTCCAAAGAAGCGAAGGCTACCTTTTTAAGTGCCGAGGGATATTATCAAACTAAAAACGAAAGTAGTATAAAGGACAAATTTAAAAATTCTAAAAAGAAGATGTGTGTTTTGGTCGTCTGCATACAGATTTTACATTCCAGGAGGAGTTGCTTGTGAATGGGGTGGATATGAAAATAAAGCTCACCCGCACGAGTCCTGAGATCTGCTTAGCTTAAATCTGAATGCTGATCAAGAAGAGGGAGCAAAACCCGTTGTGCTTCACATTATGGAGACATACCTCCGCGTACGGCGAGTGAAATTAAGTTCACCAAAACAACTAGAAATTGAGAACAATTTACTAAACGCTACAGTGAAATACCCTATTAACAGAGTACAAATGAAACTGTATACAGTGCCTGCAGGGTTGGCATCGAAACAGAAAACATCGCCCTGGGAAATCTTCCTAAAAGGATATCAATCGGAATGCAGAACCATGCTTCGGTGAATGGAAAATATAAAAAGAGTGCCTTTAAATTCGAGAATTTCGGACTTAAAAATATAACTATATGTTAATGGCATTGCGTTGGGCGGAACATTGGATACAGACTATTCATCAGACGCTGTGTTACCTCTTTGCGCGAGAGCCTATAGTAATCTGGCCCATATTGCAGGTGATTGTGATGAGCTCGGTAATGGGGTAACGCAGAAAGATTCATTGATCAACTTAACCTTTATCCGTTTGACATTACACCTGACTTATCTGCGAGCGTAAATATGCATTTAAGTCCACAACAGAGCGGAAACATCTCAGTGAGGTTGGAATTCACCAAGCCTATAGACGCGCCTATTAGTGTACTAATATACCTCGAGTTGCAAGCCCTAATAGAAGTAGACAGATTTAGGAGCGTTATCACTGACTTAAAATGGATGTGAATACACTTCAGAAAGTAATGAATAGTGAACGAATCACACGTTCCAAATTTATCGGGGTGTTTGCGAAGAATGAAACATTGAATTTGCAACTACGCGAGAATGCGGTAGTCTTATTGTGAACACAGATGTCATTGGTAATGAAGGGATTCATTGGTTTGCAATCTATTTTAAAAATAGGCACCGCCTGTACTATTTTGATTCACTCGGTACTCAACCCTGGAGTGACCCTGTTGTTGTAAAATTTCTCGATCAGTTACATATCACCGAAGTTGTATGGAACCCATTCCGATTACAAGGATATGTTAGTAATACTTGTGGAATGTACTGCATTTCATTTCTCATGCATATGTCACGTGGTAAAGTTTATAAATTTTTAAAAATTATTCGACCCGTGTCACACTCAACGAAACGATGAAATGGTATGCAGACAGATGAAAAACCGTTTTCCAATTGTGCGTAGTCGTTGTATAGTATGATGTTTTGTTCGTGTATCTAATATACTATTTCAGAAATGAAGCTTATATATATATATATATATATATATATATATATATATGTTTTTTGCGCACACCTACAGGTCGCTACAATTGGTGTAGAACAATGCGGTTTTCACCATTCGATGCGTCTTTTTATTGTGCAGTGCCCATGCTAAAAAAAAATTCCCTAACATAATTCCTTCCCCACTTTTAGGGGTACAGTTCTTCCCATGCCTGTACACGCATTTTTTTAATTTTTCATTTTTAATCATAATTTTGGCACAAATAAGTCAATATTTACTAAACATTTAATATCATTTGATTCACAAAAGATTTATTTATCGATTCAATTTAAAAAAGTATATATTTTTAAAATTCATAAAGAACTTTTTGCAAAAAACTAAAAACAAACATGCATTTTTGATATTTGTTATAATTTTAACATTTTTCGATTCACAAAAGATTTCTTTATCGATTCAATACAAAAAATTACATAATTAAAATGGGCAATTTAAATAAACACGTTTAAAGTTAAACGAGCCACACGAAATTATTTACCGTGACTTTTGTGCGTTTTATTACTGTGGCTTTTGTACAAATAATTTTACGTATACACAAACAATTTGATAGGATATTGATTTATCATTCTATTTTTTAGTTGTCAGAAATACGTTAATTAAGTTATCTGATTAGATGCGCTTTTATAGTTGAAGATAATTTTTAGAAAATTATTTATTTTCCCCAGTTTAAAATATTACAAAATTTCTATTAGGTATAGAAAATCTTTTTCATAATTAAAAATGATCAAATTTTTGCTGATCAATGATTTTCTCCCCATTTCGCTATTTCTTCCGCATTAATACAGCCTTGATGTGATATATATATATATATATATATATATATATATATATATTATAAAATCAAATTAAAATAATTAAATGATAAATTTAATTATACAGGGTGTTTCAAAAGTCCCTCATTATTTTTAAAATTTTATTAAAATAGCAATTACAAGAGGAACCAAATGACAATTTGGTTGCTGAGTCTACGATTCATGAGAATTTTGGTAGCATCAAACTTGGCTTCATAAGTCTACTGGAAAATCACTGGTACACCTCAACGTGGGCACCGTCTTTTTCGAAACAAGCGAGCCACCGTTTTACGCATTCTTGGCCGACATTGGACAACATTTCGGGAGTAACAGAAGCACACGCATTCCTGATCCGTTCTTCTAGTGTGGGGAGGACTCGCGGCTTGGTGGCGTACACTTTGCTCTTAATGTAGCCCCACAAAAAGAAGTCGCATGGGGTAAGATCAGGCGAGCGAGCAGCCCATTCGATGGGACCACGGCGACCAATCCACCGATCCGGGAACTGCTTATTCAGAAATGAGCGAACCTCACGCGAGTAATGAGCAGGGGCACCGTCTTGCTGGAAAATGACTTCTTGCATGTCAGCTACAGCTGACAGTTGGGGGATGCAGAACTCCTGAAGCATATGAAGGTAATTGTCTCCGTTGACGTTCACGGAATTTCCATCTTGATCCCGGAAGAAGAACGGACCAATCAGCCCAGCTGAGGAGATGGCACACCAGACGACCAATTTCGGCGTGTCCCTTTCATGTTCACGGATCTCCGCAGGATTGTGAGTTCCCCAGATGCGGGTGTTGTGCCGATTGACGCGACCAGAAAGGTGGAAGAGAGCTTCGTCGCTGAACCACATGTGCTCCAGGATCGATGGGTCTCTTTCGTAGTGATGCAGCAGTGTCTCACACATCTCCACCCGGCAATCGTAGTCTTGAGGTTCCAGCTTCTGAACCACCTGGATCTTGTACGGATACAGCTTGAGACCACGCCGCAAAATCCGTTGGATAGATGTCGCGCTGATGTTCAGTTCCGCAGCAGCTCGCCGAATGGACTTTCCTTGACTCACGGACAGTTTCGATATTCTCCTCACTCCGCCCACTTCGAGGTCTTCCTGATCGTGGTTTGTCCTTTACGGATCCGGTCTCCATAAACTTCCGGTTGGTGGCGACGATGGTGTTCCTATCCGGTGCATAATGCTGTCCGTAGACTGCCCGGAATCGTCGCTGCACTTCGACCACAGATTGAAAAACCTCCTGCCATGCAGCGATTTTACACCTCAGCATGGTAGCAGAAGAAAACGGAGCAAAACTTCAAATGTAGACTCAAAAACATTCTCAACTACTGAGTAAGAGTTTACCACAAGATGAACGTCGTTGGTCGATTAGCTGCAAAGAAAATTGAAAATCAAATTAGTGAGGGACTTTTGAAACACCCGGTATTTATTATATAAGTGCATATATTTATTATAATTAATGATTATTTATGATTATTAGACTTAGTTCCACAACACCATTGAGGTCAAATCACCGCGTTTTTGAGTGGTTTCCACAGTAGGCCTATCCACTATAGCAGGACCGTGGTGAGGGCCCACCAAACTCCCCAATTGACAAAGGTCTACCAATTACAGAGGCCTATTTGCAATAAAAAATATATCGCATATAGGTCCTATATTTTATGGGTTATATTTGATTTTGTAAGGCCTCCGACCAGCTAACTACGGTCATGCACCATATCAAATATAAAAAATGAATAAACTTCATAACAAACTTATTGTAAAAACTAAAAACAAACATGCCTTTTTAATATGTGGTAATTTTTTATATAAAATATTTTGATATGTTAAAATTATCTTTTTGTTTTTGTAAAAAAAATATTTCTATTCACAAAGGATTTTTTGATAGATTTAATGAAAAAAATTATATAATTTAACTATAACAGAATTCTTACAAAAATAAAACTAGCAAAAACTATCAAACGCACCATCTCAATAAATGCGAATCTGTATAAGAGCGTGTTAATTGCTTTATAATATCGATCGATAATAAATCAACTGCGCGCGTACATTCATGGACGAGTCCATTTATGTTAGTGGGGAATTCCTTTATAATACCAATCTACAGTACATTAAAAAATATTCAGTGTTGCCATGTTTTTACTTAGTGTTCGCGTCACTCTGTGCAATTTTTTCTTCTTGAAATCGTTGTAATATCCTCATTATTCTGACCAGCTGATTGTTAGGTGGTCGTAACATCTACTAAAGGTATTTTTATAATATTTAGTTTTTTATTATACATTTATTTTAGCATTATTAATATCACATATATAGTATTCATTTTTAAATTTAACTTTAAAACAAAATTAAAACGCTTTTAAATAAAAATTTCTAGCTCAGAAATGCTTTCATCTTTGAGGCAAAGACGAAGAAATCGACAAATTCGTCACCTAAACAGGCAATCGACTTGCGAAGTAGATCAAACACGTCGAAGAGATCGGTATCGAGAACGGTTGGAATATATTCGGAATCAAAATGCTGAAAGACGAAACAATGAAACGCAAATTCAAAGAGAAGCAAGACTCGCCAGATTGCGTGCAAGACAATCAGAACGTAATCAAAATGAAGATGAAGCAAACAGGCAGGCTAGATTATTGCGCCTGAGAGAAAATCAAATGGAGCGTCTAGAAAATGAAGATGAAGAAAGCAGTCAGGCTAGATTATTGCATCTGAGAAACAATCGAATGGAACGTTTAGAAAATGAAGACGAAACAAACAGGCAGGCTAGATTATTGGTTCTTAGAGAAAACCAAATAGAACGCCTAGAAAATGAAGATGAAACAAGCAGGCAGACCTGATTATTGCACCTGAGAGAAAATCAAATGGAGCGTCTAGAAAATGAAGGCGAAACAAACAGGCAGGCTAGATTATTGATTCTAAGGGAAAACCAAATGGAACGTCTAGAAAATGAAGATGAGACAAGTCGACTAAACAGATTAAGTAATATTCGTACAAGAGTGGCTAATTTCACCGAGCAACAAATTTGTGAATATCGAAGACGAAGTGAATTACAAGCTATACGGCGTGAAAATATTCGCCAACAACATCCAAGACAACTAGCAAGATTATATAATGCCAATGAAGTTGTAATTGTGACACATATTAGTGAAAAAAAATATTGAATGCCAACACTGTCACGCACATAAATGGAAAAATGACTCGCCTGGAATATGCTGTCAAAATGGTAAAGTAAAAGTGCCTCCATATCCTGATCCGCCAACAATTTTGAAGGATTTTCTATCAGCTGATAATACCGAATCGCGACATTGTAGAACGCATATACGACAATATAATTGTGCATTTCAGATGGCAAGCATGAGGTGCAACGAAGTACGGAGAGATGGCTGGAATCCTGTGTTTACCATTCAAGACAATATTTGTCATTTCATTGGAAATTTGTTGCCTAGCGAAAACGAAAATCATCAATTTCTCCAAATTTATTTTCTTGATGACAAATTGACGCTCGCTTTGGTCTTTTTAACATACTAAAACGCAATATTATTGAAAAACTGCAAACAATGCTGCATGCATGCAACATGTATGTTGCATCCTTACATAGCACAATGAATTTAATTTGTAATAATTCCATAATTACCAAATTTTGATATCTGCCAAAAAGCGACCATTATCTGAGCATGAACGTAGATATAATCTACCAGAAAGTCGAGAAATTTCTGTAATTTTACCTAATGAAACAATTAATAAGAGAGATATCATTAGTCTGAAAAACGGAAGCATATCTAGAATCGACGAATTTCACCGATCCTATGATCCATTGCACTGTGTGTTTTTATTCCCTTACGGAAGTGACGGATTTTCCTTAGAGATGAAACAAACGCACAAAATCACAGGCAGACAATATTTTGCATACCTGATGCAATTTCGAGGAGACAACTTCAACTTGATTCCAAAATCTGGCCGTCTTTTCCAACAATTTATTGTTGATGGGCAAATTCGTGTTGAGTCCGATCGTCTCAACTACATTCGACATCAAGATGGTCCAAATGGCTTCCGATCTGCTACAATACGTGGAATTATGGATGCTATCAATCACGACAATGACGCAAACAATATAGGACGAATCATTCGCTTGCCAGCAAGTTTTACGGGCGGAAAGCGTTATATGATGAAGAATTTGAATGATGTCTTGACGTACGTCAGAATCTACGGATCGGCTGATTTATTCATAACGTTTACGTGCAACCCCAAATGGGACGAAATCAGCACTACGATTCGGCAAAAATATCCAAATCAAAACGGTAACAACCATCCGGAAATTGTCTCTGAAGTTTTTTCAATAAAATTAAATATATTAATTAGCATGATAAAGAAGCAGAAAATTTTTGGTGAAACGTGTGCCATCGTCTATACAGTAGAATGGCAGAAACGTGGTCTTCCACACGCGCATATCGTTATTTGGCTGACAGCAGAGCAAGAACCACAACGAGAATATATCGACGACTATGTCACAGCAGAAATACCGGACCCAACTGCCGATCCGGTACTACACAACATAGTGAAGACCTGTATGATACATGGACCGTGCGGCACACTGAACCAGAATTCGCCATGCATGCGACAACGTGAGGATGTAAGAAGCAGTAGCTGCTCTAAGAACTATCCAAAAACATTTCAAGCGGAAACAATCATTCCAGACAGAGGCTATCCGATATACAGACGGCTAAGTCCACAAGATGGTGGCTTTACTACTATTGTGCGAGTGAGCAATGCAGATATTGAAATCGACAATCGCTGGATAGTACCATATAACTCGTACCTGTCCCGCAACTTCAATGCGCATATCAATGTAGAAATTATCACATATTCTATTTCGTGCATCAAATATGTCAAAATATATTACAAAAGGCAACGATCAGGTGATGTATGCCGTATCAAATAATTCAATCGACGAAATTTCGTCGTATAAAAATTACCGATATTTAGGATCAATGGAAGCGGCATGGAGATTGTTGGACAAACCAATACATCATCATTATCCAGCAGTTGAAGCGCTGGATGTCCACCTAGGTGACGAACGAAGAATAATTTTTTCAAGCGATAGCAATATTCAACAAATTTTGGCCGATCAGAGATCATCTAAACTAATATAATTTTTTGAATTAAATAGTGTCAACGAGTTTTCCAAAACTTTGCTATACTCTGAAATTCCGCAATATTATACTTGGAATAAACAAGCAAAAAAATGGTTAAGACGAAAAAATGGCCGACCAATTGATTCAAATCCAGAAATTAGGCAGGCAGATACTCTTGGACGGTTATATACTGTCAGTCCGAAAGGTGGTGATTTGTACTATCTAAGGATATTGTTGTTAAATGTTCGCGGTTCAACATCGTACAATAGTTTAAGAACGGTCGACGGCATAACATACGAGTCGTATAAAGATGCTTGCATTGCTCTCGGATTATTAGACGATGGCCAACACTGGAAATATGCTCTTGAAGCTTCACAGTGCAGTATGCCAGCACAACTCCAGTATGCCAGCACAACTCAGAGCATTATTTATAATTATTATTACCGAAGGAGAGTCAGAATGTAACTTATTACAATTATGGAACGAGTATAAAGGTGTATTGTCAGATGATTTTAAGCGTTTTTGCGAAACTCGCCAAATGAATATTCAAGATGAGGTAATTTACCAGCACGCACTAAATGAAATCGGAAACAAAGTACAAAGAATAAGTGGACGCAATTTAGAGAGTTATGGTTTACCTGCACAAATTGAAACGACATAGATTTTTTCAAATACTTGCCCACTACAAAATCAAATATCGAGCTACAACATTGATGAAGATTCATTAAATAATGAACAAAGAGAAATTTATGATCAAATTTTGGATGCAACAAACAGCAACGTTACGAACAATAGAAAAGCTTTTTTCATACAAGCACCTGGTGGCACAGGTAAAACTTGTATTGAAAATTTAATAATAATGAAATTAAAAATGCAGAACAAAATTACAATTGCAGTAGCTTCTTCTAGCATTGCAGCATCGCTTCTAATTGGAGGCACAACAGCTCATTATAGGTTCAAAATACCGATTCAACTAGACAACTTCTGTTTGCGCTATTGACAAGGAAACCGAGTCGGCTAAATATATATCTTCCGCTGCATTAATTATTTGGGATGAAATCACAATGATTCATCGACACGCAATTGAAGCAGTCGACCGTCTATTAAGAGATATCTGCAACTGCAATACACTTTTTGGAGGCAAAACGAGTTTTTGCTGGTGACTGGCAACAAACCTTACCAATAGTTTCATCCGGTCGAAAAGAAGATATATTAGATGCATGCTTATTTTCTTCCTCTCTGTGGACAAATATAAAAATCGTTGAACTGCGTACAAATATGAGAGCTTTATTAAACGGTGACAATGAAGCCGAATAATTTTCTGCATTCTTAAAATCAGTTGGATCTGGACAAATTCCTCACATCGAGCAAATTGGACAAGATTATATCGATATTCCAGACATTATTAAAAGTCAAGCGCAAAATTTGGATGAACTTATGAATATTTATCCGAATATACATTTAAACTGCACAGATTCGAAATGGTTTGAAGAAAGAGTAATTATCACGCCATTCATCAAAGAAGTGAACAAAATCAACGAAAAAATTCTGCAACATTTACCTGGTGAAATGAAAATATATAAAAGTATTAACACTAGGGTTATGACTTTTTAATTTTTTGTCATAAATATTGTTTCCTGTATCATCAATCGATGAACGTTTGCTTGAAAACAATAAAAAAGGGCCTAATTCTTCAGAATTAAAAAAAAATGTCACCCCGAAAGCAAATATAGTATATTAGTATATTCGAGACAGCTGCATTGCACCATTCTAGATTGGTTACCTGATGATTATCATAAATTGTCCAATATCTTGCAACAATACCGAAAAGCACTAAATACTCTGGAAAATCACTGGAACAGAGACCCATCTGCAATAGCTATATCAAGGAGCAACCAATATTTATTATTTTATTAATTTTTTATTTTTTATTTTGGGGTGAAGTTTTTTCAAAATATATCGAAACTGTTATTTTCATTGTCAGGGGGCAAAAGTTCATCGATTTATGATACAGGAACATGAGGTTATAAAAATGTCATAACCCTAATTAACACATTATTGGACGAAGAATGAATGGATATACAGCCTGAAATCATGGAAAAAATTGAAATGTCTGGAATGCCAGCACACATTTTGAAATTAGTTAAATATGCCTGTTTGCATTATGTGTAATTTGGACGCGCCAAAAATCGTCAACGGCACAATTTGTACAATAAATAAATTGATGAATAATGTTATTGAGGTGAAAATTTTAACCGGACCAGCGAAAAGTGAAGCTGCATTTATTCCACGAATACCGGCAATTATTAATGCAGAATCAGGTACCGGATTTACATTCAAAAGATTACAATTCCCAATTATCGCTGCTGGAGGAATGACTATTAACAGATGTCAAGGTAAAACCAAGCAAAAGGTTGGTATATATGTACCAAATCCTGTATTCAGTCATGGACAGTTATATGTTGCGCTTTCAAGATCAACCGGATTTGCCGCCACAGAAATTTTAACAAGGTTCTTCACATACTAAAAATGTTGTCTATCAAGAAGTGATTCAACAACATTTCTGCTAATAATAATACTAAGACTTTTTCATAATAATATAAAACTATAATATTAAATATTATGTTATCATTGTAATGTTAAAAAGTAAGGTGCTTTATTGTAGGTTATACATGTATGTATATTATTAAAGAAAGATATTCTCAGACTGGATTTAGAAAAAGAAGGTTGTATTCATCACCAACAGTGATGTGCTGTCGATTGCCTGTTTAAATAACCATTCCAACTCGCTATTTATATATACATTTTTTATGTTGGTTATTATATATGTTACGTTCAAATTATACGTATTAAAAAATTTAAAAATAATGCAAAAAATATATACACTATATATATATATATATTTGATGATTGGTTATTATATGTTCAAATTATATATATATATATATACGGTATATATATATATATATATATATATATATATATATATATATATATATGTCACTGTAAAAGCCCGACGAGTGGTAAATCTTGACATTTACCATGTACATCTGGTGAAAGTCCGAAAAACAAGTGAAATTTTACTTATTTCGGACTTTTACCAAATCTACATGGTAAATGTCAAGATTTACCATCAGAAGTTGTAAAAGCCAGGATTGAAGAGAAATTACTAAAACGGAAAAAAAACATTTATTTAAATATACTAGCAACTTAAAAACGCGAAAAATTCTTAAAAATAAAATTATAGACACTTACATTTCTATGGTAGTCCCTTGCGTCGGATCGTAAGGAGCGTCGTTGCAAATATCATCAACGGTTTGCGTTGGAAATAATTCCCGGTCAATCGCGTTAAAAAGATTAATTGTAGACAATGCTACAATGTCACCATCTTGGTATAAGTCCGGAAAGCTATAAATTTCTTGATTCATGGAGGAGGGAATGTTTATTCACTGGTGAAAATAACTCCTGTTACTCCCAGCTGGAAATATTTCCTTTTATATGCACGATCACTAAGCTCCGCCCCAAAAGATTAAGAGTCGGTTCGTAATGATTGGTTGTTACTGTAACGGCGTGGCTAATTTGTGTTGTACCAATCGTAACACCGATATAATGGGTCCAGGCTTTGGACGACTAACGGTGTCTTTATATTCTCTCTGTAGATTTAATGCTCGTATTACCCCTTGCTGTCTCTACCACGGCAATATTTGCATCCATACTTGGTTTTCCCCAACCCTCCCCTTTATGCAATAACCCTCACAACAATATTTTATTATTTTGCGACCCTACTAATTGAGTCAATTTTTCGGACGTAAGTTGTTATAGGAATATATTCATTGCGGCCATACTAAATTGAGCCTCATTTTTTCGGTTGCAGTTCGTTATAGGAATATATTCATCAGTGGCACAGCTCAGTACCGCAGGAAACAAAATTAGCGCCGTTACTCTGACATTAACAGCACACTAATATCCTATGACATAAACATCAAATCTAGAAGATTATTGTGCATTACTATGTTTTGCACCCATACTAAACTCAACTTTCCCAAGATTCCTGACTTGTGGATTTTTACTTCTCGCGTAGATGTGTGAATAAATAACTCATGAAAATGAATGTCTGCTTGGGTTGGTTGATAAATGGGTACCCTAGGTATCGTAGTGGATTAGCCGGCGGGTGCTGTTGAGAGATCGGGGCGAAGACATTTCACCCCGCCCGGATTAATGTATTCAGTTTCCACGTTAAACTGTAGGTCTAAGGCGGAGTGAAAAGCTTTACCATTGTTAGAATGAACAATTCGGTGAAAACCGAATTAGCTATTATTGTTATTACTAATTTGTACCACCCTATATATATATATATATATATATATTTCTCAAATCGAAAGATGAAATAAAATGAACGAAAAAAATTGTAGACATCATATATATATAAAGGAATGACAAAATTAATAGACTATACATTCTAAGGTTTTAATGAAGGAAAACTGAATATTAATCTTAGAAAATATGTTAATGGAACGATTTATTTTGCTAAGCCCATTGTCTAGTGAATTCTTATAGTTAATATTGGTTTTAATAATTAATTCTCTTTAAGGAGAAAGTTCGTTTGCTTAAATTTTAAGAACATTATTTGACTACTGTAGAAGATAGTGTGTGTGTGTGTGTTTAAACTCTGTTTATTTTGGTTTAAATGTATTTCTTTTATTGTTAATATTGTTTTTATTTCTCTTAAAGGAGAAAGTTAGTTTGCTTTGGTAACGAATTAAAATAAATGGTAGTATCTAACAACTCACCCTAATAATGTATACCTGAACATTTAAAATTAAAAATGGTATCTGGCAACTCACCCTTCCTCTATATAAGACCTGCTCGGCTTCGGGAGCCTCATAATGATGCGAACTTCGTTGGAGTAAAGAACTATCCTTCCTTCTTAGGTTAAGTTTCCCTTTGGGGGGGGTGAGGACATCCCAACTTCTCCCCCAAAGTCCTCCTCTCCTTTCTCTTCCTCTCTTAGGTTAAGGCAACCCCTTTTGGGGGGAGGTCATCCTCCCTTCTCCCCCGAAGCTCCGTCCCCTCTCCCCCCTTCATTGCATACCCCCCTTTGCAACGTTGATCATTATCTCTGCAACATCTCTGCACTCGTCCATTTTGCGTCCATACTACTCCCGGTGACAGCAGTCGGCGCGCAGCATATCCAGCCGTTCATACAATAAAAATTGGTTGATAGATAAATGGGCTGGGCTGCTGATCGGGAGGTCGTGAGATCGAGTCCGAGTGAGGACTTTGTAATTTCTGACCACCCGTGATGGGTCGTGGTTCGGATTCCACGGTAAACTGTAGATTTAAGGTGGAGCAACCTTCGTCAGAATGAAAATTTCGGGCGCAAGCAAAACAAGTTAACCAAAGTAATATTTTGGGGTCCTTCCCTCCTTCGTAATGGCAAAAATTCTTTGACGAAGGGGACCTACAGTTTTACGTGCGACCCAAACCATCTACTGTCAGACATGGGGTAATAGTAATAGACTATTACAGGATTTTTCAAGTAATAGTAATAGATCAATTTTTTGGCTGTAATAGTAATAGTAATAATAGATAATAGTCTATTACTTTTCCATTACAGTGGCAATGGACATATTGTGTGAACAAAGAACTGAAAAAATGAACTAAATCTACTTTAAACTAAAATAAACATGTATGTGAACTAATATTGTGGCAATATTTTCCTTCAATAAAGTAAAATTGTAATAATTTGGTTGAAACAAATATTTGTTAAAAGACTGCTTTTAATTGCATTTAAATACATATAAAGATCCTTTTCAAATGAGTGAAGTACCCCACATACAAAAGTAATGGTAATAGATGAAAAAAAAAGTAATAGTAACAGAAGAAATCAAAAGTAACAGTAATAGAAACGCAGTAATAGACCCCATGTCTCTCTCTATACATCATCCGAAGACGGAGGAAGGTCACCCGTCCAACTACTAAACCGACCTAACGTCGCGAAGCGGTGTTGCGACGTGGCCACGATGCAGCCTTTGCGAATTAACTTTGCGACGTTACACGCTAGAAAATGTTCGTAACTTTCGTCTCTTTAAGACACGATAATTTTTCGTCATTTTTAGTCTTTTTTTTTCTTTTTTCTTTTTTAAAAGAATTTTACAACAATTTCTATGAATTCATTTAGGCATTTTTTATACTTATTTTGAATACATATTACCTTTGAGAGGGAGTATGGCGAAAGTTTTCATTTATTAAAGATAAAAATCAGAACTTCACCTAAAAATGTTTATTTTATTTTATGAACTTGGTGAGACGTGTCTCTCTATTTATTTTCTTATTCATTCATTTATATTTAAAGCAGAATTTTCGCTTTCCATTCTACGCATTGGTGACACGCGAGTTTGCGAATGGCGTTCTTATTTCGCTCGACGTAAAACGAGGTTGTTTTATAATATTTGGGGTGGGGGTGGGGGGGGGGGGGGGGGGGTAAGTTCAATATTGGAATAATTTTCCCCGAAAAGTACCAGATTCAGATCGTTTTCTTCCGTGTGATTTCAATCTCGTAAATATACGACGTTTTGGAATTTAGTGGAGTGCCACCGAACGGGAAGTATTGTAAGCGAAAAGCGAGAATAACTCGTATCGGGAACATCCCCGTTTTACACCCCAGTTTTTACCCCGCTTTTAGCTCCGTGTTCACCCCCCCCCCCCCCTCCGAATGTTTGCGCACCGCATTAAATAAAAAATGAAAGTAAAAGGCAAACTGATGATCGGATGTCGGTTGAAGATCGTTGCCAAATAGTTTTGGGAGACGCTGCAATAGACTCGGGGTCTCGTCCGTGGCCGTAAATAAGGGCACGAACGGTGGAGCCGTCGCAGCCAGGGAAGGCCAGAATGGGCCCAGTATCGGAAATCGGTCAGAAATATCCATGGAGACGGAGAGAGGCCGAATCGTCATTGCGGAAGATAAGATTTTTATTTATCTACTTTTCGCCCCTTGATGGCGTCGCTTTCTACGCCGAAAGAGAGAGAGGGAGAGCTCTATTCCCCGAGAAGAACTCTTTAAAAGTTTAATATCAACCAAACTTCTTCCGCGATAGGACGTTTGTCTCGTTTTTAGCGCCCTTGCTTGGCCAGACGTGGTCCTTTTATCACGAAATAATAGTCACACTCGGCCTCGCTATTCCCGTGAATTATTATTTAGTATTGTTTTTTTTTTATTGTTGTTTTAAAGCTGTTGTGGTTTCAGTTTTTTTTTTTTTAATTTGTTAAAGGGCGTTTCTGATAAAGAAAAAACGAAGTAATATTTATTGTAAAGTGTGCCATAAACCATAAACGCTTATCTTTCGCGACACGCATACCAATTCCTCCGAATAAAAACCGATTTTTTTTTTTTTTTTAACTTTTTGGTTTCATTTATTTATATATATATATATATATATATATATATAAAATATTTATCACGTATTTATATATATTTCTATTTATTTAGTTTGTTGGTTGGTTGGTTGGTTATGTTTGTGAAGTTTATGGAGGCACATTATGAGACGGGTTTTCGATTTGGACTCTATATAAGAGTCTGACCGGCAATTAAATCCGTCCCTCTCTCTCTCTTCCTCCCGCTGATATTATCTTATCTGTGGACAAAAAGACCATTTGCTACTCTGATGCCATAAACGGCCGTAAAATTTAATGATACTTCAACCAACAGTATTTAGTCAAGGAGGAATTTTTAAATTTAGTTCCACGTTTTGTATAAAGCCTCTTGATACAGATGTACAGTATATATATATATATATATATATATATATATACATATATATATATATATATATATATATATATATATATATGTGTGTACATGGAGAAAAAGTGAAAAACCTTGACCAGGTTTATTTGTTTATCGTTGAAGTAACGATGTTTGCTTAAACGTCGTACTACGTCGTGTCCAGGTCGCAAAACCACTTCCATTTAGATCAGAGAGATGTTAAGCGACGTCGGGTCTGTTTACTAGTTGGATAGGTGATCGTCCTCTTCGTTCGCGTGATTGTATCGACCCTTAGATGGTTCGGATTCCACGTAAAGCCGTAGGTCCCCCGCGTAACCCCGGCACCCCCACATACCCTTTACTGTTAGGAAGGAGATCAAAGAACCGTAAATATTATTATCAATAAAAGTTTCTCTTTTCGGTTTGCACAAATGACAACGTTTGTAAAGTCTTCTCTAAACTATTCTTTTATACTTTAATTGTAGACTCGGACCGTTTCAATTGTTACGTTTCTCCTTTTCGTGTCAAAGGTTCGTAATTTTTGGGGAATGTAAAGTATTTTCTAATGAAATTTTATCGTTAAGAAGGAACGAAATTAAAAGCATTGACCCGTTACAACCTAACAGTCATTTCGAGCCTCACTTTATAAATTGAATTACTTTATTGTCTTCTCTTAATTCCATTTTATTGCGGGGTCGCCTTTTCCCAAAACGAAAAGCGACTTAATACTCTCTCGAAAGTACGAGTTAAAGTCAAAGGCGATTTTCGAAAAGATGGTGCGATATTGGCGAGAAAGTTTGGGTTCGCAGCCATGCCGATAATTGGCCCGCGAGAGTGGAAGGGCGGAGGAGAGGAATGAGTGCGGGAAACGCGCGCGGCGTCCAAATAGGACACGAATCGAGGGCGCACGAACGATAAAAGACGAATGAAGAGGACGATAGAAAATGAATGAATAAAAAAAAGGTCGCGGGCATCAAAGGGCTTTGCAGTTATTCGCGTTCAATTAAAACTTGGTAAGGCAATGAAGCGCCTCTTCAACTCGTCCCTCCACTTCCTGCTTGCCTTTTCCTCTTTCACAACTTTTGCAACAATTTCCACCCAACAACTAAATGTCGTATAAAGTATTAAAAGGAAGTTTATTCCTTCGCATTCGAAAGGTAATTTCGTCTCATTATGAAGACATAAATAAAGGGAGGATGTATTTTACTGGATATTGATTGGTTTTGCTCGTTTTAATTTCTTTCGTTTTGAGTGAATAAGACGCTTTTTTATTCATTTTTGTACGGGTTATTTTAAGACTATAATAATTTACCTCTAGTTAGTTTTTTCGCATATTGGACGTAGTGTCAACACGTTAAGATCTGCGTAGAGAAAGGTCCCCCCCCCCCCCCCCCCAATCATCATGTACTAAGAGGCTCGCGTTTTTGATTGATTTCAATCTGTCTTTATCCCTTTAATGCCGGGAGTGTTTGTGGCGTTAAGTCTGAATGCGGGTATTTGAAACGGCACGTAATCGACCCAGATGTTGATAGAGCGTTAATTGTAAAGAACAACATCCTCGCTGTCGATCTGATCGTGGAAATATGTATTCGAGACCTTTTTCTAAAATGACACTCGATCATTAGACTAATTCGGGGTTTCGCTAACGAGGTCTCGACTACAAGAGTCCACATAATGTGGTAGTGCGTGGTTTTTCGCCCTTCTTTTACTTAATTAGGGGAAACTGTGTAAATACGTGACACTTATTTACTCGATCAAGGGAAACTGATCGCCGATTTATGGGTTTGCTTTTATAAGCTGTCGAACTGGAAAGGCCGCGGGTATTGACTACATTTTCTTTAAGTGCTTCGAAGTACTTTTATCTGATAATCTGTAGAAGCAAAAGGTTCACCTTTACGCGGTCATAAAAGTTTTAAGTAGCCCAAATGATACGCGGAAGGTTTTTCCTAATGTAAACTATTTCATTTTACCAAAATCTCAAAACTTATTTTTTATGATTTGTTTAAAAAAGGATTCAAATGTTCCCGATATGCATTAACTTTCAATTATATATATATATAATATTAATATATATATATATATATATATATATATATATATATATATATATAATATATACTACAACTCAGAATGGTCCCCTGAGAAACTTGTGTTACACACAGACCATGCATGGAACAAGGAACTCTTCTAGGAAAATTAAATCCACTATAGTCTGAATAAGTAATGGTAAATAATGTGTGATATTATATATAATATATAATTATATAGTATAATGTGTGTGTAAGAGAGAGGCGCACACACAATAAACGCGGGGACTTGGACAATGTTTTGGAACTGCAGGCAACCATATAAGAAGTGTGTTCTCGCTTGGCACACGAAAAATGAAAGTTTTCCTTATCCTCACCACTCTGCAAGAGGGTTGCTTGTTTCTGCAGGAGTCGCTTCTGGCGACTCGAGCGACTTCTATAGAAACGAGTACCCCTCTTGCAGAGTGCTGATCTAAATACCTCGTCCTTAAGGTACCCCCATAGAAAACGATCTAGGGGTGAGAGATCTGGGGATCTTGGTGGCCGTGGAAAGTGTGATCGATGCGAGATCAAAGGACCGGGAAAGTGTTCTCGCAACCAGTCCATAGCAGTTGTCGCAGTATGGGTCGTGGCCCTATCTTGTTTGAAAACTACCGCGTCATTTATGCGTCGGGGGCGTAATTCTAGCCACAAAAATGTTCGGGTATTGATCGCTAGTTAACCCATTAGTGCCCATTGGTAGAATTTCCTACCAACAAAATTGTTTGTCATTACATCAACTCGTATTCACGTGATGTTCGGTATGAGTCATTGATATGACGCAATCTAAAAGATTGCGTCATATCAATGACTCATACCGAACATCACTCGAATACGAGAGTGACGCAATAATGACGGACAATTTTTCCAGTAGAAAATTCTACCGATGGGCACTATGGGTTAATATAACGGCATTGCCTTCCTTATCTTCAAAGAAGTAAGGGCCGATAATGCAACCTCGACTCATAGCACATAATAGTTACCTTGGTACTGTGAAGTGGTTTCTCAAAATGCAAATGTGTATCGTGAGTTCCTCAAAATCTGAAGTGAACAAATCTTTTAACATCAATGTGACATTCATCGCTGAACAAAATGTTTTCGACACTCGAATCATTAATCATTGCGAAATTTTATTTTAAATTGTGCCAAACGTATTCGTAAATGTCCTCATTGCGGAGTTCATTTTGAATGCGTGATTCATAAATTACTCCGTTGAGTTTTTATTGAGATAAAACTCGGATTCATTTTAAAGAAATATATTGTAACTTTCATGTAATTCTAAAAAAAAAAGTCTTTAAAATGATAGTTTATTTTCGGAATACCCTGTAATAAAATAATTAAAAAAACTACGCGTGGTCACGCATTTTTCATATATATATATATATTTTTTTTTAACTGCAAACAACACTATAATTAATGTAAAGAACGACGCTTGTGTAGAAGAGCGTTCCGCACAAGATTTTTCATTTGTTCGTTCTCCCTCCTCATCTTGTGCGGAACGCTCTTCTACACAAGAAGTTTGTATTTTTTTTTTAACTGAAATAAAAGTATGAAATTTTTACTGTACCTTCGTTCCACACGGGGAATTAGTCGCCTAATGCTGCAAAAACATGCTCTGTGATGTTCTCTCAGCTCACAATACTTACACGATACTTTCGAGGAAGAGTCCTGGCCAACAGATTTCCTGTGGTTTATGATAAAACAATATCATGGCCACCAACATCACCAGATGTGACTTTTATCTGTGGTGTTATTTAAAGGTAGTGCGTTTAAACGGAATCCACACGCAGTAGAAGAATTGAAAGCGTGCATTGAACGAGAAAGTTCTCGGATTTCAACAGATACTCTGTCCAGAGTACTGCAAAATTGTGTCGTTCGTGCGCAGAGAGTTAATGAGCATCACAAAGAACATGTTTTGCACTGAAGGACTAATTCGCCATGTGTATAGAAGGTACAGTAAAAATTTCATGCTTTTATTTCGGTCAATAAAAAAATAGGAACCTTTTAAATCACCTGATATGTTGTTTAAGGTGCGTGCCACATAAAAGAGCCGAGGCATTATGGTTGTGTGTGTGTGTGTGTGTGTGTTTTAAGTTCCTACTCGAAGACTTTAAATGCGGTTAATTTTTAATGGAAGATGAAGTCGGATTGAAACTGAATGAGAGAAAAACCGCTCGTTCATCTTTTCCAATAATATATAAACGAGGTAACTTAAGTGTTCATTGTTGAATCAAAGAGAACATTTTGTTATTTCGTTCGTTCTCTTTCTTGCAGGTGAGAGGATGGGAACTGTTGCACTTCATGGAAGGGATTGTCTCCGGAAAAGCCTCAGTGCCACTTTGGCTCTCAGACATGGCACCCCGGCTCCTCTTTCTCGCCGCTACCACCTTCGGGCTCATGCTCGCCAGAGTCCATGTGATGGGGGCTCAACTGCCCGTCTTCACCAGGTGCGGTCTTTTATTTCTTTTCTTTTTAAGCATGACATCTTTAGGAAACTGTTTTGAACACGACGACGTTCGTATCTTACCCGCTTTTCTTGTTGCGCTTACACGATGCTAATATCCGTCATCATTTGGTTGAAAAGATTTTTAATGGACGACTCGCTGTAAGGAGCTCGCGAGTAATTTAAAAAAAAGTTAATAATAGGCAAAATATACGAGTAAGGGCTTATATTCATAAAATAAAACAATAATAATTTTGAAACCTGTTCCAGTTTGTCGTAACCTTTAAACTGAAAATGAAAAATGTTCAACCTTTCTTAGTAAAAGGATCGTTATCAGTTCATTTTGGAGTAAATGCGTAATTATCACTTAATCAGGCAAACTGCGGTTGCAACGCAGCCGCGGATCTAATTATAAACTTGTTAATTTTTGTATGGTTTTTGATACCGTGTAAAGAGATCCAGAAATCGAGTTGGGTGTCTGGCGCTAATTTGCTCATTTGGCGTCGCTGGAACGATGTTCGGAAACCAATTACGAATCCATTAATTAATGGGGTTTCTTCAATTAAGTCGCATAAAAGAGGGACCCTTCAAAATGGTGGCCATTAAGAGCGGTTTAAAAAGGACCATTTCATTACCTTTGCCTTCATTTACAAATTTATTGTAACACTATAATAGGATGGTTATGTAACCTTTTTAATATATATATATATATTGTGTGTGTGTGTGTGTGTGTGTGTGTGTGTGTGTGTGTGTGTTGTGTGTGTGTTTGTTTTTTTTTGTTTGTGTTTTTTGTTGTTTGTTTGTTTTCCAGAAAGATGTATGCATACTTTTGTTTGCTCTCATAAAGGTATGTTCTCTATCAGTGTTTAGATATTTTTTTTTTTTAAATCCCGCAAATGGCGGTATTTGCCACTCAACAGTATACCGCTGTCGCCGCGTTTCTTCATTGTGGCCAAAATGGTGAGAAAGTGGTTGTTTTCTGATCATTGCAAGCTGATACCGAAGTGGTATTGAAAATTTGTGACCTGCCTGACAAGTCGACCACATGACGGGTCTCGTGAATCTAGGACAAGTAAGTGTCCAGTGAATCCTGAGATTGGTTTTCGAACAGAGCATATCAGATTTCGAAATCTCACACATGAAGACATTTTCCCGTGTGTTGTGTTCAAAGACGGTGTAGGCCCACGCCACAAAATCCGCGGGCCCCGACCATCCAGGATCTCTAATTGTTGGCGCTTATCGTGGAAATTTGTGTTGCTCTGTTGTCAGACGCTTCAATGTCTGCATGGATGCCAATAATGAACATTATTCAAACCTGCTGCAGTGTGTCACGTGGTGTTAGCGGTATGCTATTGCGTTGTATGGTACCGGCAATCAGCTAGCTTTTCAATGAAATACATTTTAAGCAGTGAAACAACATGCCTTCCAACATATATACAGCTGAGAGTTACGTTCGCTCCTATTCGATGGTTTTTTGTATTACTTTCCTCCTACACGCAAAATAGATGTTACTTTGTTGTAGATGTTTTTTGGGGTTTAGGTTACCTAACCTAACCTAAAAAAAAAAATTAAAGGAATGGGTGTGTAAAATCTTGAGGTAGTTTGAAGTAGTAGTAATTTGATTTTGAGTTTTTTAATTCAAATCCTAACGCGAGGGAAATTCCAAAAAATAATCGTTTTATACGATAAAGATTAAAGGGGCGCATGGTTTTGCTGCGCGCCGGCTGCCGCCAGCGGGTCTGGATCCCGGGGCCGATGGACTCTTAGTCAGCGACGCTAACCACCACACCACTGAAGCGGTTTTTATATATATATATATATATATATATATATATACGGAGACTTTTGTGTGTGGGGGGGGTCGATTTTGAAAATTAACCCTTTAAAAATCTTTTCTTTAACGTTGCCTAAAATTAGAGTTATTAATCAAATAATCCCCCCCCAAAAAAAACCCTTTGCCCTACTTTAGGATCATATTAACTTTCACTGTTGAATGTTGCGAGTAATTTACTGTGATTATTTTTCAATATATATTATCAAGACCTTTAAAATTACATTCAAATGTAATTTAATTAAGTGACTAATAAAATAATAACCTGAATGGGATAAAATAATGCAGCAAACCTTCTTTGGCCAATCCTAGAACCAGTATTAACTAGAGATGATGACGATTAATACTAATTTATTGCTTTAATTTGTAACTAGCGATGTACCGATTCCAAAAATTAGCCGATTCCATGAAAAACTGCCGATACCGATGCCGATTCCTTGCCTAAATTTTAAAAAATCAATTCCCTTCATAAATTTTACTGATGTAATATGAAAATGTTAAGTTTCATATTTTTAAATTTCAAATTTGTTTAAATGTTTTTCCTTAGCTCACACTCCACACAATATACGGTACCAGAATTTGTTACTTGTATACCATAGCTATAATGGTGGTAAATAGTTTTATTACTCAGTAAAATGATAAAATAATTTTATTTTAGTTTCAGAAATTGAATACCAATATTTAAAGTAATTGGTTCTCCTTATGTTGAACGTATTTTCTTTCGTCAACAATGTCAACAACAACAAAATTCTTCATTAAAATTTTAAGTCCCTGGTGGCCAGTTTGAATAAAAGAATGGATATATAATTTGAGTTATAAAAATATTAAAATACTTAAAATAAAGTCAACATAATAAGATAGTTTAATACAAAATTATAAAGTACAACTTAATATAGAATTATCAATATAGAGTAGGCGATTACAGTAGTTTATAATATTTAGAGATTAGTTAGTGAGAGAAAATGTAAATTTGTGGGTAACTTAACTTATTAAGCTTTGCATTTTTCGTGAATGTAAAATATTTTTATACGAGGGTCGGGACGAAAGTAATGCCTCCTATTTTATTTTGCAATAAATATAATTCCAGTTACAATGAAAATTACAGGGAATATGCATACATACGAGACAAGTATAAAGTAAATATATTAACTAAATAAATAAATATATAAATAAATAAAGTAAATATAAACTGAGAAATAAGAGGCATTACTTTCGTACCGACCCTCGTAGAATTATACTTTGAAGCTAGTATAAATTATCATAGGTGTTTTTTGTATGTTCAATTTTCTATAAACAGATTTTCTTTTGTAATGAAAATTTTAAAATTTCAAAGAATCGGTAAGAGAATTGGCTAAATTTGGCCGATTCTGCCGATGCCGATTAATCGGTACACCAATATTTATAACATTAATTTACATAACATTTTTTGTAATACATGGAATGGTTGAGATTTGGAATGTGACCTACTTTCCTGTCCCCTGATCGTTCCTCACTCTTAAAAAAGTAGAACAGCGTTGAAAATATGACATTTCTCTCCACTGCTAAAATTGTCTAGTGAATTTTAACTACTTAAAATGAATCAAGCCTTTATATATATTCAATAAATTTCTATATGATTATTAACAGGATTAAACTCTCTTGTTAACAGAATGTAGATTTTAACATAAAAAAGAAATACTTTCTTCTATTGAAAACCTTGGAGAAGAATATTTTGTACAAGATAACGTTAATTTGGGTCTTCTCAATTTCATTCACTGCTGATTTTTAATAAAAAGATATATTTTCTTGTTTTGGGTAATTTTATACGCAGGATTCAATGTTGCCCTTTCTTAAATGCGGAAATTAACCAAACCTAAGATATATAAACCTTAACCCAACTAAAATATAAACTAAATTATACCCACCTATAGCTCAAATGAACGCAATATCTTCCAAAAAAATCATACGAGATCTTGTTTCGAAAGTTTACAATACCGTGAAAGGATGCATATTATAAGTTAGGTTAGGTTAGATTAATTTAGGTTAGGTTAAGATAGGGCAACTCGCCTGTCTTAAATAGTAGTTATAGTTTATTACTGCGTCGGTTTTAAATTCCAAAAAGGGTATTGTATACTTTCGAAACAAGATGTTATTTGTGGAAGATATTGCGTTCATTTTGGCTATAAGTAGGTATAATTTACTTTCTATTTTAGTTAGGTTAAGGTTTATATATCCTATTTTTGGTTAATTTCCGCATTTAAGAAAGGCCAACATTGAATTCTGCGTATAAAATTACTTAAAAAAAACCATCCTTTTATTAAAAAGTGAATGAAACGGAGAAGATCCGTTAATTTCATTAAAGAAAAGTATGAAAGAGCGCGTGCCCAAGAATAAAATTGCACTGCGAATTGAAAATGGTTCACAGTCCTAAACATTTAATTAAAACCTTTCAATTTTAATACTAAATATAACGAATTAAGTTACAGTGAGTCAAATTTACTAATAATTTTTACTTCATAATTATTACGTTATAACTAAAACAAAATTACCACTTCACTCATTTGAACATAGATCGCAATATGTACTGTTAAAATGAATATACTTTTTAGTACTGTAAAGTGTAAACTATTACAAATTTACGGTGCAGGGCACGGGTCACCAATAAATAGATCGGCCCGCCGACGGATTTTATACAGTCCGCCGGGAATAAAACCATTACTCTAATTAAGGCCTATAGGATTTGTTTTAAAATATAGGCAAAGTTTGACGTTTCGAAAGAATTAAAATCAAACTTTCTGGGTTTTTTTTTTTCAAACTTTAAATTTAGTTTTCATTCAGGAGATTAAAAATGGTGATTTTAAGCTGATTTCGATGAAATAACGTTGGTCTCCCCTCCCCTGAAGAAGCAAAAACGTTTTTCTTAAAAAAAAAAAACAACGCGCGCGCTTGTGTGTGTGTGTGTGTGTGAGAGAGATGTTGTATTTAGCAGAGAGAGAATGTGAGGCGTGTGTACCTGTGCCTCTATACCCGTTTTGGGGTATAATGTACTGTAGGTACTGTTTATTGTGTTGACGAATTTCGTTTCTTCCTCTAAGGTTTGACAACCCTGCGAGCGTGGCTACGACACCAACGAGGCAACTCACCTACAATTACTTGCTGTCGATGAATACCTGGCTGCTGCTGTTCCCTTCTCCCCTCTGCTGCGATTGGACCATGGGGACAATTTCGCTCGTGGAGTCCTTTTTAGATCCTAGGTAGGATATATCTTACCTTCGTTACAAGTTTAGTGTAATGTAACACGTCATTCGGGATCTTATGGTAATGAAAAAGGTTTTCGATTGGCACTCGGTAGTGCCAAAACCGGAATACAGCGATTCATTACAGTATTGAATAAGAGTGATTCCTTTAAGTGCCATTTCTGTAAAAAAAAAAAAAAAAAAGATGCAAAGGAAGTTGTTTCAAGATTCCATCCAAATTTTCTATTTAACTTCGATCTGTTAGTGTTGGAGGTCGTCAAACATTATATATATATATATATATATATATATTCAAATTATGAATATATATTTTTGCGCAGTGTGGACTTTCCTTATCACGATGAGATCGTAAAAGAGAAAAACACATTAATGTTGACGATATATAAGGATTAAACACAATTGGTTCTACCTGGTTCCTGAATGCGTTTCATGTTTAAGTCCCAAATAAGCCAAGTTCCTCGTATAATCTTTGATATATCAAAAATTGAAAGCCTTCACAAACAGGCTACGGAGAAAGACCTAACGAATAAGTTCTTGTAACAGGGCACTTCGAACATTTTTATAGGCATACGTTTTATATATATATATATAATATATATATATATATATATATATATATATATATATATAATGTGGTTACCACAAATCAGTGTAGATTTTTATTTAATTCTGTACTGAATTAAGGGACACCATATATATATATATATATACAGGGTGGTGCAAAAGTCTGGACCCATAGGCAGTTTATATGGAAAAAAAAGTGTGGCCTGCAGGAAGTTTATTATGAAATGAAATTTAATTAACCATACACCAGTGACTAAATTATGTTAAATTTAACGTTCTAGTTCAGAATTTACAATAAGTGTTCGAATTGATGTCCATCTTCTTCCAAACACTTTTCTACTCGGTTGACACAAGACCTTTGCACATTTGTAAGCATAGTAATATTCGTTCTTATGGCTTCAATTTCTGTTGTGATGTTATCCTTTAGCGCTTGTATTGTTCTTGGTTTGTTAACGTAAACCACTGATTTAAGGTGTCCCCATAAGAAGTAATCCAAAGGAGTCAAGTCTGGAGATGAGTGGCCATTCAATTGGCCCACGTCGTCCAATCCATTTCCCTGGAAATGTTTCATCTAAAAATTTGCGAACGACCTTCGCGAAATGTAGCGGAGCCCCATCCTGCTGAAACCACATAACTCTCCGATTTTGTAATGGTATTTCGTATAATCGAGGCATAAGGAAATTTGTTAACAAGTTAAGGTATGATTCACCCGTTACAGTGTCTGGGAAGAAATATATTATAAAAACTATTATAAAAATCGAAAGATATTTTTTATATAGTAAATTGCCTATGGGTCCAGACTTTTGCACCACCCTGTATATTGTGTGTGTGTGATTAAGTAGGCCTATTGCGCTAACTCTTGTATTATGACCAGTATCATCGGGAGTTAAACCCCCGACCTCAATGTCTTGGCTTACAGAGAAACGGTGTTACCTACGGATGCTGACAATCGACATAAGATACATTGAAAAATAAGCGTTTAAAACAAGTTTTGTGAATTAAGAAATCGTAGATATATTCCACGCGAACTAATTGTTTCCATTTGGACTTAAAAAAAAAAAGTAGTTCTTTGTCGTTTACTTGTGGGGTTTTCTTTCTTCCCCTTCGGTGTTTGTTCGTTTGTCAGGAGCAGTGTCTGAATGAGGGTTGCAACATTTGAATTCGAAATAATGATAGTAATTATTTTAGGTTGAATGCTCGCGTATTTCCAGACTGTGTCTACCTTATTGCCGTTAGTCCCAATTCCCCCCCGTTTTGAATTTATTTAAGGATCCAGATTTCTACCTCATATCTGAGTATTCCCATTTAACAAAGCGCCTTACGTGTGTATATATATATCTATATGTATATATAAATATTCAACGTAGATTCATTGAGTCAAAGTAGTAAAGTGTTGTTACTTTAATGTCGAAATCTGTTTAGTTTTCTTATCATAAATTAACGATTTGATTATCTTTTATTTCGTTAATATTTGGTTAGTATGAAAAATTGGGCGTGTAAAATGTTTACCTGCCTTTGGTGGGCCTCACCGCACGCAGTCCAACTTGAATTGCCGTGATCAGTATGTGTAATGCTTTCTGGTGAACCCCATTGCGTGAAATAGGTTCACCCCTAAATACAAAAAAGGTGAAACGGAGATATACGGTGAAACTTCGGACAATTTGATTGTATATTTTTCGTATGAGGTTTTAAACCCGTGTTGTATCTTATACGAAAGTCCTTCTGAAGTTTGTAATTAATTTTTACCCTTTGCCTCATTTAAAAAATCGCTTAAGTGTTTTATAACTTCGAATGAATATCCATTCCGTAAAATTTAATTTCGAAACTGATGTGAAATATTTTGAAGCTAGTAAAAATATACCTTTGATACTTTTGTTCCGCAGCGTAGCTCAAAGAAATGAGACTCGAATCCTCGAACAGCACCACCACCACCACCACTACCACCACCACCACTACTACCACCACCACCACTACCACTACCACCACTACCACTACCACTACCACCACCACGAGTCTATAACGAATGAAGAAAATATTCCTTAATAATATTATGACTCGTGTTAAAGGCTAATCCACGGGTTCATGTGTAGCTAAATTTTAGATTAGCCTTCAAGAAGTGAACATCAATTCTCCTTGAGCGAAAAGATCTGATTTATAATGAAATTATCATACAAATAGGAAAGGAGATTTGTTAAGGAGGAGAAACCAAATAAATCTGGCCGGTCGCTGTTACTGCCAGTAATTTATGGCACCTTGGGACGCGAAGTTGTAAATCTACGGATTAGGCTCCTAAGACGAAGCCCTCCTTAAGCTAGTACTCCATCGAAGGATTACGTCACGCGGTGACGTCACTCTGTTCTGTTTCCTCGTCAGTCGTCGATGGGAGCTCTTTATTAAGGTCGTATTCGCGGCGAATTAACGAGTTTTTTAGTGTTGTGTCTCCCTCTTACCACCCGCGACTATTTTTGTTCAATTACAATCGAGTATGAAGTATAAATTCGGCGGGAGACGCTCGTTTCAGGAGGTTAGGGAATCGTATTTGTCGTTAGCCCTTTAATGAGCAGAAGGATGACAGGTTTTAAAAGCTCGCAAAGTTTATGGGGTTTGCGAAAGTTTTTGAATTTTTATTTATGTATTTAATTATTTATGGTGTAACTACTTGATTATATTTTATTTATTACAGTTATA
Source organism: Bathynomus jamesi (assembly GCA_023014485.1). Classification (NCBI taxonomy): domain Eukaryota; kingdom Metazoa; phylum Arthropoda; class Malacostraca; order Isopoda; family Cirolanidae; genus Bathynomus; species Bathynomus jamesi. The sequence goes on along the minus strand of JAJOZX010003316.1, from coordinate 52,406 downwards.
ATCTCTTTTCGTATTATGGGAAATGATGAAATAAAGGAATATATTAATAATAGTGTTCGTGAGATGAATAAAATTAGCGAAATGAGTTTGTATATTAGGTGTAGTTGAAAGGGTTGGTTTGAGATTCACGGACGTAGAGAGACAATAAACTCTTAAATTTATTTTCAATGCTTGGGACCTCACGATTCTCAACTTTATTCCATACGATCTGCGGCCACATAAAGGCCTATTAGTTCAAAATGGGATGCTTCATGTATTTAGAAAAACTTTTATCGCCCGATGTGTTTCTCTCAGTGCGGCGCCATGAAACGTTTCAACTGCTACGCGAGACAGATTCCAAAATGTTAGGTACCTATCATCATGATAATACTAACTAATAATAATATAAATGTCTGGGATTACTTAACCTCCTTCGTAACGTGTAAGGTCAGATGACAGAGGGAACCTACTGATTTTCGTGGGATTCGAACCATTGCCCCACCAAAGGAAACCCAGTGAAGCGCTTAAGTTACTGAAATTTGAGGTCCGACCCGAAACTCTAACCTAGGACCTACAGAATAACAAGAGGCCCTACTGTGCTATTATAGTCTCCACCGTGGCGGATAAATATTGGAAGACGGATGGATTATAACAATATAGGAGTGTGTAGTCCAACAAAGATATTTACGAGTCGTATTAGGTATCTTGAAACGAAAAGGCTTTCCCCAACTCCTGTTTTAAAGGTTACCTCTTTCCCATTCTTCATTATTTGGGGACAGAATAATTCATTGTGATGTTATTTGGGGACAGAATAATTCATTGTGATGTTAACTTCTCTTGGTTTTCCTTCCTAATGTTTTTTTTATTGTAATGCACTTCGGGAAGGCATAACAGCGCTTCCCGTTGATTAGCGAATTAAGCGACATTTGGTCTGTGTAATTGTTGGATGGGGAACCATCCTTCGCGTCCAGATTATGTAATAGACCCGTGGTTCGAATTCTACGTAAAGCTGTAGGTTCTCTCTGTCGTATGACCTTTGCTGTTGTGGAAGAGGTTAAACTATCCCATGATTACATTTTTGCACTTTGAGAATGTATGGAGAGGAATGATACATTTTTAGTTTCACGATGTTGGTTTTCGGGGAAGTTAATAATAATAATAATAATAATAATAAGCACTCGGAAAGTAAGAGTTAATAATTATATTTTGTTTCAAAAGTGGAAGCTGAACTGATACTTGGTCGTGAAGAGGAAGTAAAGATTTCTCTACTTACTTAATTCCGCTTTGCTAAGAATACTTTAGAATATTAATTGATTTTTACATTAAAGTCGAAGACTGTCTTCAGGATTTTTTTTATACCTGCTATATACAGTCATTACAAAAAGTTTGGTCCAGTGGTCCCTTTTTAAAAGGTCTTTTTAAAATGTGATTTGTCAACCATAATCAGTCCTTGTGTGGAATTATAAGAAGTTACTCGCAGTATATATTTAAGATTTTATGGTATAATTAGCTTAACTTATAACCTTTTATTACGGTATAATGATTGCCAAGCGTTTTTGTATCATATAATAATAATAATAATTGAACAATAACGGTTATTTTTTTCGCCCAAACCCTGATTATTTATGCTTGATTGGTCATATTTAAAAAATGGTGCAGGACAAAATTTTTTGAATGGCTGTGCATAGTACTTATAGAACAAATTTTTGTCAGTGTCCCATTAAGTAAACCCTCGTTTGAAGACAGTAAATGTAAGGATAAATTTGTAGCTGGTATTAATGTATTTTTATTTTTCAGAAACTTAGGTACTTTGGCGCTCTACTTCAGTCTGATAAAGATCAGTTACCACGCGCTCTTCGTTGCTCCACGAGTTCATGCTCAGGCCATTATTATGGTAAGTTTGTTCGCTTATCATGTCCTTTTCAGCTTTCTTTCTCAACCCCTATCCCCCACACCCTCCCTAAATGTTACTTTTCGCCGCATGTAGAATTAGTCTCAGATTTTCGAGAAACATTTTGTGTGGAGTGGCAGAATGTACAATTTTTAAGACCAAAATTATTAAGATAATGCTCTTTCCTTCTTGACAATTCTCTTCCTGTAGAAAAACAGTCCAGTCTGTTTGACACACTTGCAAAGTCCATTACTGAGAATTAGTAATTTATCGTTCTGAGAACATTGCGGAAGATTTTCGCTTTTATTTAGGCGTAACTTAGCTCCTGCATCCGGTATACGATTTTGGACACTGTTCAGAAGTGACTGACGCCTATTTTAAATTTTATTCCTTTATTCCCCTGTAAAGTTCATTTGAAACCTGTAATCGCGAGGTTGTACTGAAATTTTGTTTATGACTGCATTTTAACCTTAAATATAGTTTTACTCTTGTACAGTTGCCCTAAATTTAACATCACAATTATGTAATTTATTAATTAAAATTATTTTCTATAGTGACTGCTATATACGGCGCATTATCAAACGCAAATCGCTAGTTTTACTCGCAATGTACACTCTTTATTTGGGTACGTATTAGATATTCAAATCACGGAATAGTTTGGCGTCAAAGTGACTGAGGGGGAATTCGAAAAATGGTTTCAAGCATATATGGAGGCTTTATTTCGCGTTTGTGAAAATTGTTTTGAGACAATTTCCTTGCTCTTTCATTACTCTGTATAGCTTAATGAGGTCCTTTTTTACAGCTTTATAACCCATTGTAATAACCTTTGTTCTAGCCTGTAATCTTTTTATGGCCTATATTGTAAGGTTTACGCTTCGTTTCCGTAATTTTAATGCCAAAATATTCGTCGGACAACGAAATAAAAAGGGAATCCATCCAAGTAGATAGAATTTTATACGTTTCTTTATCAAAACTAATTTGGCTTTTATAGAGACTTAATTTAAAAGTTATACGACGTCTTCAAAGTCTCATTTGTATCGTCGCTAGAACTTTAGGAATGTTATTTTAACATTATTCTGTTTACAGTTATTACACAAAGTGCTTATAAGATAGGGCCTATTTTCGTGTAGACCCATTCTCAAATGATGCCTTTCATAGCTATTCATTGTCGTCAGTAAATGAAAATTAATGAGTATTTGACGTTTGCGAGTAATGTTGACGTAGGCGAACTGTATGAGGTTTTACAATTACTGTTCGTGCTGCTTTCATCGAATTAAATTACGCGACTAAACTTACGAATCTATAACTTAGCCTCATACTCGTAGAAGCAGACGTTGAGAATTTTTTAAAACTGATTATTAAGTCGGAGTGAGATATAACAGCGTGCCATTATAATTCTTCACATTCTTTGTAATCTTATAATTATTAGCAAGCACACCAAGCACACTAAGCGCAGCAATCGTGTGCTCGCAGATAAATATTGGAAGTGTAGGAGAATCTTCATTATCGACCGCACAAAGCTTTTACTTAGTAACAAAGTCATTATATTTCAGACGTTATTGCGAGATGTCTCTTAACTTTCGGAAGATTTTCCACATAGAGTTAATTTATGTAAAAATGAAATTCGCCTCAAAATAGTGGTAACCTTATTATTTTGTTTAATTAGAGATTTCTCTTTTTTACGAAATGAACTTCAGTTTTTTTTTTATTTTTCTTTATTTATGACCTAATTTGTTTGTATTATTTATAAAACTTCGGTGGAATTAATTCTGAAAGGTTTTGTAGGGGACGGGAGAGGGAGAGAATGGATTTTGTGTAAGGCGCACTCGTTCGAGAACATTGTTCGTAGTCTAATTCACTTTGATTGTATGTCCCTCATCATATTATTTGCATTTGTACTGTAATTGAGTGAGCTTTTCATCAGTGGTTTGGTCACGGTTAATTTATTTACACACACACACACACACACACACACACACACACACACACACACACACACACACACACACACACTCTTTAATGCATTATAATTGTAAAATATGGTTTTGTACAATGGATTTGAATCCTTTTTGAATTAGGGTAAGGATGTAATCATTTACACTCTAAATCCCGCCTGTTCTCTCTGCTTTAAAATTGAAAGTATAAATGAGCTAAAATGTACTGGGCAAATAACATATCTACTGTTGGTGGTAGATCAAAAATAGACGAAACACGCTCTTGACAAGAAAGGTCCTCTGAAATTCAGAAAGGAACGCAGAATGTACACTTTTAGAGAGATCTTTTCACATTACATTCCCTATACCCTCAACGACCTAAATGTACTATTTAATTACTTTACATTCAGAGTACATTTAGACTCACTCATAGTCTCATTTTGGTGGACTATGAGTAGTGTATCGCTGGTTCGTCCCCGGCCGCTGGCATCGGGTGGAGTTGAGTTGGCCGTTCTCTCTGTTTCTACTCGGGCTCTAGTGATCCTTGGGGCGCACCCTCCGCCACGTAGTTGGGAAATTACCCTCTTGGATGTTACCCTTTTAATCTCATCTTATTTAAAGGAAATGCGTTGAACAGAATTTAGAGGGTACGATAGTGTTTGGGGATAGGTGTCTCCATTGCACGCATGAACTAAGAACTGAATCGATGTTCACTCGAATACGAAGACAGTTTTCTTCTTGCAAAACAGATTCCCTTTTTATAAACCTACAACAGAGGTTCAATTTAAAGGACCGTTTTCCTTGCAAAAATTATTGAAGTGGGTTTAAAATCGGTTTTGCAATTCACTATAAGTTTCGGCATTTGGTAGGATTTGATCGGTTTCAATCATGTTGAGACTTTAAGAAAGGGTAATAGCCCGAATCCCTAAGTAGTATGGGCTTATATATATTGACTGGTGCTGCGGTGCGGTAGGGGGTAAGGGATGGCACTAAAAATGAACTTAATCCCTTTAATCTCCCAATTAGTGTTTTTAATCCGTCAATGGCTTTTTTACTCTCCAAAAGAAAGACTGAAATATAAAAGTATTTTTACAGAAAAAATTATTTTTCATATACATATAATAATATGCAGGAAGAAGGGGCCAAGGGAGAGCGCCCGCATAAACCCTTACTCCCGCTGCACCATAGGAGGAGGAGAAAAGCGGAAATCAAGGTCCAAAGTTTTCGTGATGCCTGAACACTTTGAGTTTGAAAGATTGAAGACCATAAACAGGAGGAAAGATGGATTGAAGTTTGAAGTATAAAGTTTAGAGGCCAACCAACACTCATCACCGTCGTCAACGTAAATTAGCTGCTCAGACAGCGCCCATGCTCCCCCTTATCCTGCCCACCCCCACAAAAATCCACAACCACGACCCCCAGAATCACCACAAACCCACAACTTGACAATCCATTCTACAGAGAGTATATGCTCTTATGATAACTTCGAATAAAAGAGAATATTATATTATTTTGTTTAAAAATAAAAGTATATATAAAGAAATGACAAAAAAGATAACCGTCCTCACCCGAGTCTACAGCCAGGAAGCCAGATCGAGAGAGAACTAAAGCCACGTAACTCCGGTTTGACTGGCAGAAAAGGCTGGTTTCATTGCACTAAAACGGCTGAAAAAGCCAAGAAATTAAGCATCATTTGGTTGGATTAACAGCCCATATGGGAATACAAGTCGGAACAAAACTGTTTTAAACAGGTATTTACCAGCCAAGATCACACACACACACACACACACACACACACAAATTATATATACAGGGTGTCCCGTAAGTCTGGAACCATAGGGCAAAATGATAAAAACGGCAATAAAAACTCCGAAGAGACTTTGTGGACTGTGAAATGAGCGAGGATGGTAGCGGCTGTGTCATCGCCGGTGGATGTCCTCGGAGGTCCACTGCGTGGTTTATCTCCTATGGATCCCGTTTCCCTCAGCGACCTCCCTCTGACTCCGATTTCCTACGAGCAGAATTACCTGGATGCGTTCTTCCTTACTCAAAGACATCATGGGCACTTGCATAAACAGAAAAACATGAATTACTTATTTTACCCTATGGTTCCAGACTTACGGGACACCCTGTATATAGTGTGTGTGAGCTCCAAATTGTATTCGCATATCTATATATAAATATACAGTCATTCACGGAGGCCCCGCCCACTTTGGATCAAACACGACAGGAAAAACCAAGTTCGAACTTTTCTTTCATATCACAAACGCTAATGAGAATTATTTTAATATACAAGTGTGCAAATTCATTTAGAAATAAAAATACAAATTTATTAAGCATATGAAACCAAAAATTTATAATTAGAATTTATATTAAAATGAACTTTGGACATATACAAATTACAGAAATAAATTGCTGCCGACGCAAAGAAGCCGCAAAAGCCGTAACGCTGCGGTTTGTTTGTTTGCTTGAGAAATACCCCAAAAGAAACCAAGTAGTAATAATTCACTGGCCTACAAAAAAAAAAAAAAAAATTCTGCTTCTCCCAATTTAATGGGTGATCTAAACTAATTTTGGAGTGCTGAATCTGAAAATCACATTAGTTTTTCTCTGTCGGGTCAGGTTATCTAGATATCTGTAACCCTTATTTAGACGTTTACAGGCAGAATACACTCAAAACTTGAAAGTTCAGTATCACAGAGAGAAGAAATTTTTGAAAATCTACTTATAAATACCTTTATTTGTATTTGTAGTAAAACAGAACAGAACAACAAAAAAGGATACGTACACATGCATTATTACATATCAACTGCTACATATAGTTCACTTTCTTAGAAGTGAGTTTTCTTGGATTTGCGTCTATACTCAGTAGAGCCTTCCCGTTTTAGCATCCAGCAAAACTTACCAAGCATGCAAGGGTCCCATCGTCCTTGGTAGTTTTTTCCATCATTGCAATGTCCTGATGAAACCGCTCTCCGTGTTCATCTGACACTGAGCCAAGGTTATCTGGAAAGAAGTCCAGATGGCTGTGCAAAAAATGGATCTTCAGAGACATTCTAGCCCCAAGTTGTTGGTATGCATCCAGCAGCTCGGTGACCATTGCTTCATAGTGAGGGGACTTTGTTGAGCCTAAGAAGTTGCCACAAAGATTCTTAAAAGAATTCCAGGCTCTTAGTTCCTTTGCATTGAGAGTGCTCAAAAATTGTTCATCCTTTAAAAGCACTCTTATTTGGGGACCAATAAAAACCTTTCATCTTCGCATCACTAACGCTAGGAAATTTTGAATGCAGCTTCTTCTGTGTGAAGCGCTTTGACAAAGTTCTTTATCAACCCTAGTTTGATATGCAGAGGGGGAAAAATAATCTTGATCAACTAATGGCTCATACTTCATACTATGTTGTCCTGCTCTACTGTCCCATAAACACAGAAAGCACATGTACTTGGTAAAGCCACCCTGCATTCCCCGGAGAAGTCCTACCACTTTTAGGTCTCCACAAGTCTTCCACTTATATGTGTAACAAAACAGCTTTAAGACCCCGCTTACTAGAGTCAATGAACATACGCCACTCGTCTGGAACATGTTCTATTTTAAAATACGAGAATAAACTTTCCAAATCTGTAAATCTGAGCTGATTTACAGTTTGAAAGTAGCACGATATGTCGGAACTTCTCTTGCGAAAAGAAGTAATGCGCACATCACCCTGAACTAAGTTCCACTCCTTAAGTCTCGAAGCTAAAAGTTCAGCCTTGCCATTTGAAAGAGATAAGTCCCTAACCAAGTCATTCAAGTCTTGCTGAGTTATGAAATGTGGTTCAGAAGATTCTGGACAGTACTCTGTATCAGAAGATTCATTTGCTTGTTCTGACAATGCTTCCTCTTCAGATTATGTTGGCAGAAGATTCTTATCTGGTGGTGGTGTTGGAATAGGAAGCTCATTGATGGCAGAGGCTACCACAGGATAGTCAATTTTATTCCTAGTTTTTGATGTAAGGCCAGCTACTTTGCTCTGACAGAAATAGCAATCGTCAACATGGTTCTTTTGCTCACGCCAAACCATAGGTACTGCGAATCCCATGCCTTTCCTTCTACCATTGAACCAGTCACGTAAATTCATTGCACAGTTACTACAGCAAACATGTGGGGCCCATCTTTTGTGTTGGTCACCAATATGACAGCCGAAGTAGTGATAATACGCTGTTCTTATCAGAGGACTCATATTCCTGCGCTGTGAAATTGGAGTAAATAGACCACAGATGTAACAAAATAAATCTTGACTGTTCAGGCAACCCCTTGAAGCACACATCATAAATCCAAAAAGTAAAAAATTATTGAACTATAATCATAAAATTAGTATAAAACAGTACCGTATAAAACATCATATTCTGACAAAATCTGACCTAATGTGCAAAAATGAAGTTCATTTTCGAAATCAGCACCCTATAGTTAGTATAAAACAGTATGTTTTACCGGGAAGCAAAACTGTTGTTAGGTTGTGTAATAGCAAAATGAATGCTGCATAAGAAATCACAAAAACTCATTCTCCCACACATTCAAATAAATTCGCAAAACACAGTTCTTTAATTTTTTCACAATTCTAAATAATAATAGTAATAATATGAAATCACAAACACGCTGTTCTCTCTCACATTCAAATAAATTCTCAGGGTACATCTCTCCTACACTCACAAATTTAAATAAAGTTCACAAAGCCCAGATTCCCAAATTTAAATAAATTCATAAATGTAAAAACTAGATAATTACTAAACCGCCAATACGTAAGATCCCCCTCCCCCCACATAATAATAATAATAAAATTACACACTTGCTCTTTCATGCTATCACAACTGTATATAAGTTCAAAATTAAAATAAAATCACAAAATACATCTCTTTTTATTCACAAATCTACGCAAGAATTTCTTACAGAAATTACTTTAAAACATTAAACACTAAAAAGAAATCCACAAGTTTAAACAAAAAAGTTTAACGGACTGGTGAACACACCACGGATCTTCCTCTGGTTGATTGTATGACAACATTCACCACTGTTCTTTTTGCGCACTTCACGCACAGACGAAACACGAGCTTGTGATCTACGGTGACGGGTCAGGCAGGTACCCGTAACTCATAACTCACGAGGAGGGGAGTACATCAACGCAGGACAAGGCAAAACAGTTTTCGTTTAGTCTAGCTGAAAATTCGTCGATGGGGAGGGTAGGGTAAGGATCACAAGCTTTTTGGGAGCACGTACGGGTTATGGAGTTATTCTTCATTACATATGGGTACAATAAGCAGAGGTCGAATTAATGGATCTTTACACCCTCTGTAGGAAAAAAGTACAGTTTGAACGGGTTTGTGTGACCACAGAACAAGCTGTTCCGCACTTGAGAGGTTTCACTACTATTGAACGTTTGATGACACGTATACATTAACGTTCATTAATTTCCAGCCATTCATCCTACTCCTGCTCCCATAATACCATAATACCCAGTGAATGAATTTTGTGCTTATAAGGTCGTCGTGAGTACGGCCAGCCTGCGGTCAGTTCTGTGTTAGCCGGTTCGGTTTAAGAAAAATCCGATTTTATTTTTAAGGGGCCCATACACGCTCAGTGGCACTGCGCAGTGCACTGTGCAAACCCGGTTTGCGCATGCCAAGGCCTTTGCCCATACACTACTCATGTGCACTGAGCTACTTTGCTCAGTTGTGCCGTGCCTTCATCGAGGGAAGATGTCAGCTACACTCTCTGAAGACGACCTTATATTGATTGCGTTCACGGTGTCAGCGCAAGAACTGAGCGAAAGCTACACGCCTCCCCATACACGTTCAAACTAGACATGTGCATTGCTGGGACTGCGCATGGATTTTCAGGAAGCGACTGAATTAGCACAGTGCACGCGCGGGGCCCGCGCATTTCCGCAAACTACCCCGATACACGCACAAATTGAACTGCACAAACCAGTTTGTGCAGTGCACATGCTCAAGTGAGCAGAGCCTACGTGAATATGTATTCATGTATAGAATTTTGAATGCGGTCTCACACACACACACACGCGTGTTTATTAGTCATCCTGGCTGGTACATGCCTGTTTAAAACTTTTGTTTTGTATGCCCGTATTCCCATATGGGCTGTTTACTAAGTCAAATTTGTGCTTAATTTTTTGGCATTTTGAGCCAATTTAGGGCAATCAAACTGGCTTTTTCAGCCATTTCAGCCAGTCAAACCGACTTCACTTGGTTTGTTCTTTCTCATTGTCTTTCTGGTGGTAGACTCGAGTGAAGAGGGTTATGTTCTGTCATTCTTTCTAAATAATATATACTTTTGAGATAATATATATCTTTCATTTTAAACATTTTCTAGATATGCTTTTGCTAATTTTAATATTTTTTTTCTTTTTTATTCTAAGTTATCATACAAACATATATATCGAGTAGGCTGTAAAGCTCTGGATTTTCTCTTGTGGAGGGAGGGGTGTCGTGGTCGTGGTTCTGGGTTTTGGAGGTTGTGGGCGGGGTAACGCGGACATGGGAACTGTGTGGGCGGCTAAAGTTAACTGTAGTGACGAGTGTTTGGAGGCCTCGAAACGTCGTAATTTATTTATATTCATATACATATATATGGTGTGTGTGTATATATATATATACACACACATATATACATACACATTTTAACTGCAAACAACACACAGTATAATTAATGTAAAGAACGACGCTTGTGTAGAAGAATGTTCCGCACAAGATGAGGGAGAACGAGCAAATGAAAAATGAGGTACCTCCGCTCGTATGTAGGAGAATTACGACTTCTGATTGATAGAGGACCTTGGTGTAGTGGATAGCATGTCCGACCGGCAATTGGATGACCCCGGGTTCGATTCCTGGGAGGTACCTCATTTTTCATTTGCTCGTTCTCCCTCCTCATCTTGTGCGGAACGCTCTCCTACACAAGCGTCGTTCTTTACATATATATATATATATATATATATATATATATATATATATATAATAAAGTAATAATCGCAGCGTTAGTTTATTAAGCAACTTTCGTGCGGGCGTTTCCAATTTCTGATTTCTGTCGAGGCGCACAGTGTACTAATATTAAATGGTTTTGAGGGAAAGGTATTAATTCAAAGAATATTCCGTTGAAAGAAAGTATATTGATTTTATAGGCGAAAGGTCGTTTACGAGCAACGATCCTCGTCCTTTGACCTTTAAATTCACGGTTCATTTCCTCTCTCCCACCTACAGGGTCTGGCTTTCCTCGTGTTACCGTTTGTACCCGCCAGTAACTTGTTCTTCCCCGTTGGGTTCGTCGTCGCCGAGAGAATCCTCTACATGCCGTCCATGGGATTCTGCCTCCTCGTCGCTCTTGGATTCACCAACCTCGTCAATACGTTGTAAGTATCTTCACTTTTTGTCGAGGAGGTATAACGTCTGTCTTCCCCGATTCGAAGGAGCATCGAGGCTGCTCGAAGCTCGTGAGTGTGTTTGTTGTACATTCATCGATTTCACTTCAGAATAAAGTGTTTTTCTGACACCTTCCGAATTATATTTAAATGTCGATATTTTAATTTAAAGAGGAATGGAATTGCAAATGAAAGGATATAAAAAAAGGGGAGGAAAATACTATTGGTCGAGTCCGAGTATGAGAAAGTTAAAAGATTAAAAGGTGAAAAGCATTTTGAGAAAGAGTTCAGGAATTGGAATGATTTGCTTTTACTTCAGCTAAGCGTGACCCATGTTTTTATTTGGACTGAGCGATTCTGGATGTTCGTTTGTGAACGGAATATCTCTCAATTAATTGACTGCTTTAGTTTTCAATGTTTGGGCGTTTGATTGACGCGTTAGAAAAAGTATTTGGGTCATTCTACTGTAACCACACATTTTTATTGGCTAAATGCGGGTGGACAGAGTTCATTTTGCTTGAACATTAAGTGAAAAGATGATGCGAGAAAGTATTTTAGGGACCTCATTTGGAATTCAGGTTATATATAGGGTGAACCAAATGTAGGTGGACAGTAAATGATAACGTTTATTTTGAGAATACATATTTAATTTTTTTGTATACTATAATACAAAATAAAATTTAAATAAATTTAGTTATAATATTTAATATAATATAACACAAACACCATAGTTATAATGAACACCATAGTTATAATATAATATAACACAAACCGTATTCAACCTACTGTCCACCTACTTTTGGTTCACCGTGTATATACAGGTCGTCCGATAAGTGAGTGGCGATTCGGGAACAATTTATAAATAAAAGATAAAGGATAATAAAAATTTTATTAGAAGGAATTTTATTATTAGTAAACTTACAATTAATTCGATAATTAATTGTCATAGAGATCAACCTGATCGCCATTTACACGAACAGCAAGCTGTATGCGTCTCCATGTCCTATCTGACATTTTTTGTAAAAGTTCTTTATCCTCATTGATGTCACTTAACACAACTTCTGCGATTTTTGTCAGATCAGATTCACTTTGATTTTCACGGCCATTAATCTGCATCTTGAGGATTCCCCAGAGGGTATTATCCGGGGTAGTCAAGTCTGGACTCCGCGGAGGCCAAGGTACAGGACCATACTTTCCGATCCATCTGCCAGGAAAATTTCTGTCTAGGAACTCACGCGCAGCGAAAGCGGTGTGTCCTGGAGCACCATCTTGCTGAAAAATAGGGTTGCGAATATTCGTATTTCTTAAAGCGGGTAGAAATCTGTTCTCCAACATGTCGATGTAACTTCCTGAAGTAATTCGACCAGTGCACACAAATGGACCAATTAAACAATGCGCTGATATTGCACACCATATCATGATTCGAGGGGGATACTGTTTTACTTGATCATAATAATGAAGATTTTCTTTCGACCGAAAAAACGAAAATTTGCTTTTGCCATCGCCATAAAGGGCACATTCATCACTGAAGAACGTACGATCTCTCTCGGCTTTACTTGGAAAAGCTTCAAGAATTTGTTGACAAGCATTAACTCTGACAATTTTATCTTGTGGCGATAAAAACTGAACGGAGGTTGGGCGGAAAGCTTTAAAATGCAAGTCTTTTTTCATCAAATCATGCAGTGTTGATTTCGGAACATTTAATGCAGATGCACGCCTACGAATACTTTTGGTTGGCGATTGTCGAATTGACACTTGAACATCATCTTCCAATCTTGCTCTTGCTTTGGGGCGACCACGGCGTTTTTTATCAATTATCATCCCAGTTGTGAATAATTTGTGTTCCCATTTTCTAATAATTTCGCCCTTTGGCGACACATCATCAGACTTCGGCCAAATCGGCCTTCTTCCAAACCATCTCTGGGAGCGTCTTTGCAAGAGGAATGGAGAGGTATTCCGATAAACACCTACCAGAAGTTGGTTGAAAGTATGCCAAGGAGGGTTGAGGCTGTCATTCAGGCCAAAGGCGACCTTACTATGTAGGGGTTTTTTGCATTAAAGACCCTTTGGGCAACTACCTATGCGTGTCCGAATACTTTTGGTAATATAGTGTGTGTGTGTGTGTGTGTGTGTGTATATATATATAGATAGATAGATAGATAGATAGATAGATAGAGTTAGCTTTTTCGAAATATCTCAATATAATAGGACTAGAAATAACGGGTGTAAGTTGACAAGTAGAAGGTTCGAGACAGCAGTTGCCAAAAACCTTTTTACGCATAGAATAGTAAATAGCTGGAATAGTTTGCCGGTAGAAGTAATTAGTAGCACGTCTATAAACATGTTTAAAAATCGATTAGACGCATATGTTGATAGATTGGGTATAGTTTAAGGTAGTAAAATTAAGGCCTTGTGGTGATAGATCCCACAGCTCAACACAAGTGTTGTGGGATATAGGGAGGCAGCATCTTGGGTTAGGGAATACTCTGTCCTTACACACCCCATTTAAAGAGATTCCTCTGCCGAGCGGTGCCCCCCATAGTACTGTGAGGTATTGAAAAACTCATGATCTTCACTTGCCCCACAAACACCTTGAAATGGGAGACCCAAAATGGGTGCACACACATTTCTACATTACTGTACAGTCTTTACAGCAACACCTACACTTTTCCTCCTAAGTATATATATTGTAATGTATATGGTTGTAAATTTTGACTTGGTCCGCAATCGATATGGACCGTGACTTATTTTTCGTTGGCAAGGTACTAGTATTGATGGATACCGTAATGAAATTGACTGGATTCTTTGGATCTGATATATTTGCATGTCGGTTGTAAATAGATATAGAGTGTAACATATTTGTGGATAGTAGTCTTAGACTTGATCCTCTGGATCCAGAGATTGTATCTTTAGTTTTAAATCGATAATTAATTAGTTTTAAATTGATAATTATTTAGTTTTGTAAAAATTGGTTGTTGCCAATGTACAGGCAGTTTTTACATAAATTTCTTATGTTCTTGTGGTTCGGAACCCACATAAAATTGTAGGTCCCCTCCGCTACCACGGAGGACATACACAATACACAATTACGAACACAGTTAGGTAGACCAGCCATGAGTGGATCCTAGGGTCTTTGTTGGTTTGAAACATTATAACACATATATATATATATATTTTTTTTTTTTTTTTTTTTAGTTCAGGAAGAACCGATTCGCCTCTATTTAAAGGGCATATCTCAGCGGAAAAACAAAGAAAAAGTGAGAGGAAAGACAGAGGAAAAAGAAAGGGTGGAGGGGACAGTCGAAGTGGAAAAAGACAAGGATGACAAGGACTGCAGGGTCGAGCCCCATCATCCTTGGGTGCTAGGGCCGGGAGGGCGCACGTGAAACCTCCAGGAACAAGCACGTACAAACGAGCACAAAGAGCACTCAAGAGCACGAGCTTAGAACCCCCTTGCGGGGATATATATATATAATAATATATATATATATATATATATAATATATAATATACAGTATATCCCATATATATATATTATATATATATATATATACACAGTATATCCCATATATATATATATATATATATATATATATATATATATATATATATACAGGGTGTACATAAAGTCAGGATCTATTTTTCTGAAGCACTTGGAAATTATATGGAATTCAATCATAAAATGATAAAGTGGTAACA